>OY744568.1:4913769-5195314 GCA_963556235.1 Cryptophagus acutangulus
CCCAGCAAACACAATTACAGCGGGCCGACGTAATTTTTATGTACGTATGCCGAGTCGGCCATTAGTTGGCCTTTGGCGTCGGCCCTATATTGATATGTCACACCGGCCTTTGATCATCCGCTGATGTAGGACCATTATAAAACCAACGTTTGGCCTTAATGTCGCCGCCATAAATGTTATACATAATATATGATATAAAAACGTCAGTTTAACGTATAATATTTTAATTTGCAGATTAAATAAAACCCGTATAATTAATTTGTTAACTATTGTTTTTATTGTATAATTTAAAAAAAAATTATATAACCATATAAAAACAAAGAATAATATTGCACTAATAAGGAACACAAACGAAAAATACTACAAATATTACATAATTTGGTAAATAAAAAGGTACAAATTTGTACATTTAATGTACATATAGTTATGATATTTATAAATACTATAACTTAAATTAAAATATATAACTATATGGAAACAAAGCATATTGCAACAAGGAACACAAACGAAAACTAAAGATCACTCATTTTTTTATATGAAACGCGTACATTTGTACAGTTACGGACCGCGAGATCTGGTTCAATTAGGGTAGGCTATACAAATTAATCGAATGTCGTATATTGATTTATTTTAATTATTTGTCGTCAGTTCAAAACTCAAATAATTGAAATACATCAATCCACTACATTCAATTTATTTCCATAGCCTACCCTAATTGTACTAGATCACGCTGTCCCTAATTGTACATATGTATATAATATTGTATTATAACAAATAAATTTACTTACTTACTTACTTATAACATAAAATAAAACTATATTCAGTAAAACTATACATAAATAAAAACGTTAAGATATGGCGAGTTCATTGTGTTATATATATTTATTATAGTTGTTTCACCTATAAATAACACAGTGAATTTTGCCCCTTAAAATAAATCATATTATATAAAAAAAACATTTATAACGACCGACATTTTGAGTATGAAACGTTAATACGTTAATTATTATTGATGACGAAGTCACTGATTTTCAGTTGTCGCCGCAGCAATTGTTCTTCTTCTCGAACGCCCTCCTTCTCTATCCGAAGCAGTACGCAACCAGGATTTAATAACACTTTCGACATCTTTTAGGGTAGCATCTTTGCAGTTCAGGTTTTTCCTTACAACACCTGCCAGTAAAATGTGTATAGTTTTAGTATATATTTATAAAATATAAAATTGATTTTTAATCATTATTGATTTTTACTTTCAAATTATGTGGAAAATTTAAGCAGTTAAACAAAAACTAAAACAGTTTTGTTTGATGAAATCTATAAATAATATTGATTGATTGAAAAATTACATACGCAAAATCAATCAAAATTATAAAAAAATGTACATGGCATTTTCAAGTACTATTGGAAGCACAAAAATGAAAACAATTTTCTAAATCTGGTTACTTTAATTCATTGTATATACAATGAATTAAGATAATCAGATTTAACAAAGTGTTTGCATTTTTGTGCTCCCAATTGGACATAATTCAAACACAAATTAAAAGTTAACTCGGTATATAAATATATGTTCTTTAAGTTTAAATTTAATTTGCTTATTCTTATTTGCAATAACTTTTCAATTTGGTTTTATTTATATAACATCGTGTGTTAAAAACAAACAAAACCAATTTTTCAAAAAGAAAAATGTAAAAAATATAATTTGAAATATTTCTCACCTAATATCAATTTTATTATGTTTGTTAAAGATACAAAACCATTTTTGTCATGTCTGCCTAGCCAATTGTATGATTTTGCCAAGTCGTTGGTCATGATAGTTGCTAGAATTCTTCTAATACAATCAGTCAAATCTTTGCCTCCAATTTGTTGCAATAAGGCACACTAAAATACGAAAATAAAATGTTAATAAGATGTAATTGGAGGAACATCGTATTCAGTGGTCTATAGATCGAATACAAAGTGAGCCAAAAAAATAAATTAGAGTAGGCCATAGAAGAAAATCGAATGTCGTAGATTGATTAATTTTTTATTATTTGAAGTTAGTTCAAAACTAAAATAATTGAAATCAATCAATCTACGACATATGATTTTTTTCCAAGACCTGCCCTAATTAATTTTTTTTATTGCGCCTATTGTACAATGTTTTAACTTACATTGGATTTAAAAACGATGTCATCGGCTAATTCCATGTTAAAATTTAGAAGCCGACCATTTTCTTTTATTTGTTGGAATTCATTAGTATTAATTATAGGATTATCAGAAAGATTGTTCCCATTCATCATTGACATAATGCATCTTACATCAGTAGATAGTTTTGATATTTTAGCTAATACTTGAATTAGCAATGCTAAAAAACAATTAGACAGGTTATAGAAAACTTAATAATTTATATAAATTGTTATACCTTTCATCGTTTTGCTATCGTCACTTATTACTTTATTGGTAAAAGTTTTTTCTAAATCCATTAATGGTGAGCGGTGTCTATTCGGTTTTGATAATTTCTGAAATGATTTTTGACTCATTGATGATCTACTCGTGTGAGATGTGGAATCGCTTATTGTCTCGCTTAAATCATTATCGCTGTTTGTGATATTATTATCGCTGTTTGTGGGATTATTATCGCTGTTATTGAGATCATCATTTAGTTGCAAACCCCCATTATTCGATTTCTGTGTTTGAGAATATGGGTTTTTCTCGGATTTTTTATTCTGTTTTTGCTCCGGTTTTTTCTCGAGATTTTTCACAGGTTTTTTCTTCAACATAGTTTGACTTCTTTTTTTTACTTCCTCGTCAGTAACACATTTTGGTACTGCAGGCAAAGAGTCAGATGAATCTGATGAATAACTAACAAAATCATCATTAACGACGAGATGTATTTTTCTAGTATCAACTTCACTTGCGGAAGCACCCGAACTGTTAGTTTCAAAATATTTGTACTTTGTTACAGCTTTTGAATAATCACCTAAAATTATTAATACAATTAGATTTGTTTTACATTGACATACTATTTCAATTTAATAAAAAATTTAAAATAAAGTTACCTGAAGTATATAGAATCTTGATACGGCATTTCTGAGAAGACTTTGTATCTATAGGTAAATGTTTCATAACTGCATTTCTCTGTTGTTGGTCTGTTTTGAAAGGAAACCAATAACAATAACTTTGATTTTCTTGAGAAAACATCCAAGTGCTTGAGATCAGGTTCATTGGAGTGATACCATCCAATGCTTCATCCGGATATTCAACTATAACATAACTTTTACAAATATAATTATAAAATTCTTATTGCCGTCAGTTTCTGAAGTAGTAAAAATATGAAAAACAACTAATACTATACAATAATAAATAATGTTAATAGACAATTTAGTAGGAAGAATGAATAAGAGCACTTGCGACAAAAATATCATCAAAAGGAAGTACCACCATTTTGGTAATAATGTCATTTATGTCATATAAAATTAAAGCCGCATTTTCATCAAAATTAACTGTATAACAATGTAAAAGAGCACTATCTGTAGGATACTTACAAAAAGAATCTATAATTAGCATTTTCTTTCCTAATATCAATATTTGATTATCTCTTTTAACAAAATATTTTATGTTTATTAAATGATTCTTTTTTAGCAAAACATAGCTATTGGCTTTATTATTTTTCAACATAATTTTTTTTTGTTGGTGAATAAATTTATTGAAATATTCTCCTTCGAAAGACAGGTATATTCCTTCAGGGTTATTAACAGGTTCTACTAATAAAAAGGGTTGTAAGTTATTAATTTTATGAAAACTCAGAGCTGAAGCAGATTCTAATTCCATCAATCTATTTACTATCTGTTGCAAAGGATGGTTCGATTTTCTTAATTTACTTTTTAAACTGAATAAAAAATTTTCAAATGCAAAACAGCTAAAGTCTTCTAAACACGAAAAATTTTTAGCATCCGCTGCCAAATGATACAAACTGTGCGTATTATATATCGCAAACTCTTTTCCATAAATTTTAATCGCATGTTTCACAAACAAATGCAATAGTTCATTTGAATAATTATTATACGTATTATTTAAATTAACTGTCAATAATATAGTAATTCCAAATTTAAGGAGCATAAAGTTTGAATATAATTTTAATGGTAACATTTTTGATAACATTATTGGACCAACATAGAGTAAGAACGTTCGTAGTTCTGTGGCTTTCCATCTCTCTAAATCCTTTAAAGGTCGTAACTTTCTATTAAATTCATCAGGCAAGAAGCTATTACAATGATTTAAGTTATCATTATAAAATATTGTATTAATTTGGTATCGACGGCTCGTGTCACGCCAAATAAATAATAATTTTCTCATTACACCTAAAACCACACTGTGCATGTAGTCCAATGGAAAACTCGTAACCAAACCGATATTTAATTCCGCTAATGGAGAGTAACCTTTTTGATGATTTTGGTATAGATTTGCAGAAAAGTCAGCATCGAGTCTAAGTGAACATTTACCATCAAGAAAAATCATTCTTTTATTGTAATATTGACCTTTTATCAAACACTTATCGCAGCCATAATAGCCATTATGCCCTTTGACGTTTTTCAAATATGATTTGGCAGGAGTATCGCAACAGAATGCCTTTATTTTTATTGGTATATGTTTATTTTTCAAGTTTATTCCATTATTAATAATTTCTTTCAGTTCAATAATAAACGTATTTAAAAATTGTAATAAAGGAGGTTTTTCTGCGCCACAATAAATTGCCACTGGAAATGGTGTGCTTTCTATTTCTAGCGTTTTGCATAAAATAGGCCAAAAAGATATGCTCGAACTTTTGTATAAAGGTAATCCATCTATGTTAAATAAAAGACTCAAACTATCGATATTAGAATTAGATAGTGTTGATTCCGCTAATTTTGTTAAATATTTCTCAATTCCAAAATAGTAAAAGTGCCCTGAACCCATGATTTCTATATTTATATTTCGAGGAGTTTTTAAAAATGTCCTAGAATCTTTAGGAAAGTTATTAATGGTGGGATTCTTGGAAAGCCAGCCCAATAATTCTGTTAAAGCCACAGATGTAATTTTGTGCTTTAACGCCCAATTTCTAAGAAATAAATGCGAGTCTTCTTCCTCGTTTACAGTCTCCATTTCAGAAGTTTCTGATGACATTTCTGCATTATTTTCTGATCTACTTTGATTTGAACAATCTGATTCGTAAGACTCTTCTAACAATTCATCAGCATCGCAAATAGAGTGATTGTCATTATCAGAAGCCAAACTTCGAATTTCATCCTTGTTGTCACTATTAATAATGTCATCTTCGATTTCATTGTTTACTACTCTACTAATTTGGTTACTACTACAAAAGGCGGAACTAGTACTAGCAGCTAAATTATCTACTTCTGACAAATTCAAAACGTTTTGAACTGACTTTTTAATGTCCCTGTAAACTTGACGTTTACTTTTAAATTTTCTTTGAGGTTTCTTTATTGAATTCATATTCAATTTGTGCTCGAACTTAAAATAATAAATTTATATGTACCTATTCATATTAGCTGTTAAACTGTGTTCACTTTGAAAGACAATCGAATCGGCACATCAGATGAAGTTTCGCCGATGAAATAAGTTCTAGAAAATAATTGAAATATGTTTTTATTAATTTTTTGATTAATGCTTAAAAGCTGATGATTCACACAATGCATTTTTTGTACAATTTTTCATGCATTTATGTAATTGCTCAGTAAAATTTGCGGCAATTATTGTCACAAATTTTATTGAATAACTGGAAATACATAAAAAAATGCACAAAAGATGCTGTATGTAAATCTGCTTTAAAGTAGAATTAATTAAACTAACATTTTGCGTACAGTATTATTTAAAATTAAATTATACTTATTATTTAATTTTTTTAATTAATCTTAAATGATAAATATCAGTTTGATTAATCCAACTAATTTAAGTTTTATTAAAAAGCTTTTTATAATAAAAAAAATAAACTTATTACGTTTGTTTACTTACCACTTATTTATTGTAAATTGGGAAATTGTAGTTGTAAACCCAAAACCGCTGCACAAAGCAAATAAATCGAACAATAAGTAGTTGAAGCCTCCCCCAAAAAAAAATCACGCTGAATGAAACAAATCCTAAAATATAATTCAAATGTTTTTAGTTAATGTTTTAAATAATATGCATAAAAGCTGATTCACACAATGCATTTGTACAAATTTTTATGCATATTGCGTATGCTCAGTGAAATTTGCGACAGCAATTAATTGTCAAAAATTTCATTGTTTAACTGCGAAAAAGCATAGAAAATGCACTGAAAATGCGTCTGAATCTGCTTTAAAGTTAAATTAACTAAACTAACGGTATTATTTGCAAAAAACAAAATTAAACACGTGCAGAGATAAAGATAATGAGGTTATAAAATCACAAATGACCGTATAGTGTATTTAGAATAAAATAATACGTATTAAAATTGTATTTACTTACCACTTATGTATTGTAAATTGTGAAATGATGTACAGACAAAATCGGCATAAACCATCACGAAGCAAAATCAACTATGCACACAATCACAAAGTAACTATAAAAATGGCAGAATGGCGTCCCGCGTGCTCAACCTCAACGCCAACGGCAAGCTCCCATAATACACCAGAATAATCAATATTTTCCCTTTCTCGCGACGCACAACAAATGCGTAGTGTACAAAAATAGACCAAACATAAGAAAATAATTATGCTTAGATAGTGGCATAGACGATTAGACGCGCCAATAATAAAATTTATTATTATGATGTATTCTTGTTTGATTCTATAATTTTACTGCGATTATTAAAAAAATAATTAAACCAATAATTTTGCATATATAAGTTTACATGCTTATAAACATTAATAAATATATTTAATTTACATAAAACTAAATGAGAAAGACACGCATAGCTATATAAGTTTATAATTATATGTATCATCTAAATTATAAAGAAGCAAATAATTATAAAAATTATTAGCTTATTTAATTATATATTATTTATATAAAGTTACGTCGGTGTTAAGTAGAAAAACAATATTGGCCCAACCTATTGCCAACATAAAACCTAAATTAAACAAATGTTTGTTAACCAACGTCGGTACTACATTTCGGAAATGTATGTTAGCCGCTGCCAATCTAATTCCGCCCGTTCCGGCATTTGCCCAACCATCGGCCAACGCTTATGTGTTTGCTGGGTGTCTTGTAGCTGAACGAGAAATTTTGAGTTTCTTTTCAAATCATTGTCCTTTACCGGCCACTCTAATTCAACATATCAACTTCGACGCTATTCACAACTATAAAAGTAAAAAGTATGTTACTACTGCTATTTATGCATCTGTAAAAGTATTAGCATTTTGCAATATTTTGCCACCGTTTCTCAATGACGAAGACAGCGATGAAGATGATGAGATTCATATAATTTTAGTCCGTCAAAAACCAATAAGAATTTTATATTATGTTGAAAGAATTATACCTGGAATGACGGCTAAGAAGTTTCAATCGCATTTTCGATTGAATTTAGAATCTTTCGCAATGCTATTCTCGTACGTTCATGAAGACATAATGAAAACAAGTATTAAGGGTCGCAATAGAATGGATAGTAGGAAACAAATTCTAGCGGTGCTATGGTTATTAGCAACACCAGACTTTTACAGGTATGTCTTAGTATTATTTTATACATTAATTAAGTATATTCTGTTTTATTTTTATGTTTTTATTATAGATCCGTGGGAGACGTTTTGACATGGGAAAGGCATCTTTGTCAAAGGCGTTCTTTCGTATGATTAAGTCAATTAACAAAATTGCACCAAAAATAATTAAATAGCCTACAGCACATCAAGTTTATGAAGTAACCAACTTATTTTATAATATCGCGGCAGTTGACAACGTTATTGGAGCAATTGATGGTACTTTTGTACCAATTAAAGCCCCCCAAATTGATGCAGAGGTATATGTTCCAAGAAAATGTAATCACGCTATAACATTGCAAGCTGTTTGTAATGCATCTTTATTGTTTACTGACTGCTACGTAGGATATCCAAGATCAGTGAGTGATACAAGAATCTTCCGCAATTCTGATATTTACAGGAAAATTATGGCACATAGAGATCAATACGTGGAAAACAATAATTTGTTTATAGTAGGTGATAAGGCGCCCCCTCTATTAGAATGGTGTATACCACCATATATCGATAGGGGTAACATGACTTTAGCGAAAAGAAACTTTAATTTGAAAATTTCACAAACTAGGCAAGTAATCGAAAGAGCTTTCGCTGCTTTGTTTGAAAGATTCAGACGTCTTAAATTTCTTGACATGAATAAAACTGAATTTATACCATATACAGTTCTGGCATGTTGTGTATTACATAATATATGTTTACTAAACAACGACTTGTTAATTGATGAGTATGTAAGAGACGGTAATGAATATGCTGGAGGAGATAATCAATTTGAGGAAATTGATGTTAATGAAAATCTTAATGCCTTGCAAAGAAATGGACACCTTAAACGAGAAAACTTGTGCAGAATTCTTGAAAATATCAGAGACAATTAATAAATAATAATAATAATCTACAATTATTGTAAACAAAATTTAAATAAACACTTTTTAAATTTAAATTATTTATTTATTTATATTTTTAACAAAATTCAAAACAAAATTATATTTTCTATATATATTCTTTATATTATTTTCTAATAATATTACAAATAAATACTGTTTGGTAAATCAGATGGCGGCAATAGTATTTTTTCATAATTGATTGCGAGAAAACTAAAAATATTTTTATACAAATACATCTAAATAATGATAGAATACCAAATTAATTACTGTTAACAAAAAGTGAAAAACGTTCTTAGTTTTTTTGCAATTAATTAATAAAAATGCTATGATAGCGTCATCTAGATCTTATGGATAAGCTTCTGCATCATCGATTCAAATGTTGCAATAGCCTGCTTTTGAACTTCCATTTTTTCATTATGTCTTCTTTGTACGGAATCATTTTTCTCTTCCCTTTTTCTTTTTTTTTATGAAGATGGTCCTGGCATTTGCTTCTTTTGTAAAGTTTCATCATCTTCAAAAATATTATCGCTTTCTACAAAAATACTGTATTAAATATAATTAATTTATTAATTGTCAAGAATACTACCGTTCATTTTTAGTTCATCAAAAGTTGAGGGCGAAGATGATGCAATTGATAACGGGTTTACGTTTGTTTTTTTTCCCAAAATTGATTCTAATTGAGTTGCATACTCAAAACGACAACGTGCGGCACTACTTTGTTTTTGGCTATCCTTGTATTTTATATAGCAAATTTTTAAATACTTCATGCAATCTTTGCATTGCGACAACGAATAGTTTAATCCTTCACTTTTCAGATTATTGGAAATTTTCTTGTAAACTACGTCATTTTTCACGGATGTTGACTTAAAATCTTCCTGATAGGCTTCGTAAAAACTGATTAACTTTAATGTTGCTTCATGACTCCATTTTTGTTGATTTGGCTTATTATTATCACTCAAACAATCATTGTTGTTGATCTCAACAGAATTGTAAGTGTTATTACGACACACTTCTTCTAGAAAAGAGAAACCAAGTACATTGGCTAATTCTTCGGTTAGGTCAACGTGCTGCAACGTTTGAGCTACAATAATGAACATAATATAGTTAAAGAAATATAACTATTTGTTGCAAATAATAAAATCTCACAATTAATAATAATAAATAAATAAACATAGACATGATAATAGACACAGTGTACTACTACTTCAGTTTTTTACTTACATTTCATATCTTGGATCAAAACCTTGCCGTTGTTGACAATTATTTCATTATTTTCGTCATAAATAACTTGGTGGGTTGATGCTGATATAATTAAATCCCGTTTGAAGCTCATTTTAAAATGCTCCGTACTTTCTAACACAAAACACGAATATAATTTAAATAATCTATCTTTTAAACACACTCAAACAGTCAAACACATTCGACAAACCACAAAACACGTGGGCAATGGCTTGTTGGTCGTTGAAGGTTGAACTTTAACAAAACAATGAGCATAAACACACAGACTACAATGCGCATGACGGGTAATTTTTTTTGGTAACTTGGATAGCATCGTGCTACATCACGCATCAGCCGGCAAAACTTCTCTACTGGAGTATTGTAATCCGCTAAAATATTATTCCGGTACATCCATTCTCCAACGAACTGATCACAATGTTCGACACTGGATGAATGTTTAAGGATAACTTTCAAGGATCGCCAGCTCCTTTTAATATTTTGCGTATGGAATCGAACGGGCTTCATTTGCGGTGGCACAATCCCATCATACTGCTTGTCAAGGCATTCGCGGTAGAAGCGACCAGCAGGAAACCAAACTGGGGAATCAACGCGTGGGGGCTCGACAAAACCTTCCGAATGGTTTACTTGCCCTAAACCGGCGAACAAAGTCTGGCAAATTCTATAGGCGCGCCATTTATCAGAGCAGATAAAACTGTCTTCATCAATGCATTGTTGCATTTTCGCGAGAAGTCCGTCTCGCCCCCGTTTTGGTACCACAACACCAAAAATTTTCTTAATATTTTCTACTGATCCCGCCAAAAACCCAAATATGTTGATGCTGTAGAATTCTACCAACTTGGTATTTGCGTTTAAATAGATGCGATTCATCCACTTCCACGATGTCGTCGTCTCCGCCCAACTGAAGACACTCGTGCCAAGCGATTTTGGCCATAGCATCCCGCACGTATTAGACCCATGCCAAAACAGTGTCATGGGCCAAACCTAAACGTTCTTCAATGTCCTTAATTGACAACTTAAGGACAAATTCAAAAATGATGATTATAATTTGGTCCAATCCGATCTGTCTGAGCCGAGGATTTTTCAAGAATGTATTGATGGTGGGCTCAGTCTTATGTTTATTCAAACAGACATATCGCCACCCCAAACTACGTGTGCGATCTGTATTGCACCTCAACGGTGAATTGCACTGTGGGCAACGTATTTCCACGTTAACCTGATTTTGCGGAATAATTTTAAAATATTGAAACATTTCCAATCCTTTGGCATTACTATCCACAAAGCGGACAAGATCATAAAACCGAACATTTTCCTGCTGGAAAAGTTGGTCGTTTTTTAAGAATGCAAGTTTCTTAAAAAACGATGGAAACACTTGATGTAAAAAACACTTGTCGAAACAAATCGACAATGAAAATGTATCTACTATAATAGTTAATTGATAGGTATCTACTAGGTACTAGGGTAGTAGATACTAATATCGTCTCATGGTATTTTTGTTTAGGAATTCGGATCGTCGCGCAATTACACTGAGGAAAAGTTTGGATTCGAATAATAACAACACTTAGAAGTTTGAATTTACACAATTACACATCGAGTGGCGAGTAGCGTGCAGAAAGCTCGTAGATTGACTGACTCTTGTGATCTTATGCGCGTCTTTTTATAGCCTTAAAATGCGAAGAAGCGCGTGATTAGTGGATTGATGTTAACTTGATTCCGACCAATCACAGCGCTCCATTCTGAGAGCGACTATATCACTCCCCGGTCTGGCAAGCCAGTCGATAGGTAATTATTGTTTTTTATTACAACTAAAATTACGAAGTTTAAGTGAAATACATTACATTAAGTGTAGAACTAAAATTAACGCACTAAAGTCTGTTATTTTTTCGAAGATCGTCTATATGCACATTAATGTGTAGTCCGTCCCGGTCATTGAGGTATGTTGTTGGGCTGATCACTTCCATCACATTGTAGGGTCCGTTCCAGGTGCGGCTAAAGTTGCCCTCTCGATTTCGAAATTCTTTGACTAAAACTTGATCGTGTACTTTAAGCTTGGGTCGAGGTTCGCCTTGTTGTACATAGCGTCGTACGTAAACGCTTTGGTTCCTGCGAATGTTCTGTCGTCTCTGGGATCGTTGATTGTCAACTAGGGCTTGGCCTTCCGGTGTGTCCCATTCGCCTGGTTTTGATATTTCGTATCCGTATAATGCCTTACTTGGTGTGGTTTGGGTCGCTGCATTTATCTTTGAGCAAAGTTAAAACAACACTTCTAGTAGAAACTCTTCCCATCTTGCTTCCGGCTTGTTCACTAGTCGAGTGCGAAGTCCTTTCTTCAATTCCTGATTGCGTCTTTCTACTGGGTTCGCGCGCTGATGGTATATCGCTGTTTGGTGATGCTCTATGTGGTGTTTGGTGCAAAAGCGTTTCCAGACTCGTGCTTTGAACTAAGGACCGTTATCCGAAATGACTTGTTGGGGAAAGTCAAATCTATAAAATACCTGTTCTATTAGGAATCGTAGAATTTCGTCTGCCTCTGCTGTTTTAGTTGGTTTTGCCTCCTGCCATTTGGTAACTATGTCTGTCGCCACTAGTATAAATCGGTTGCCTTGTCTTGATGTTGCATATGGGCCCATCACGTCGATGCTGATTGTGTGGAACGGTTTTACTGGTATGTACGCCCTTTGGGGTGCCGCTGCTTGGTGGGGACTGCTTTTGGTGATTGCACATATAAGGCAGTTCTTTACGTTTATCACCAACCAGGTTTTCACCTGGTTGGTGATTTTTGGCCAGTGATAGTGTTGCTGTATAGATCGCAGTGTTTCGTCCCGCCCAGGATATCCTGATAATGGCGCGTCGTGGTATTCATGCAAGAGCTTCTCCCTTAATGATATTGGCACGTACAAGGTTTTTTTATTGTCCATCCTACGGTAGAGCACGTTGCTTTCTACTAGATAGTGTCCAAGAAAGTTTCTTTGCTATTGTTGTTGGGGTCCGTCTTGCTGCAATAGTTGCCAGCGAAGTATAATATCTTGGAAATCTGGGCTTGTTTGTTGCTTTTGTCGAACCTCTTCTGCGAGTGTTGCTATTTGCATTATCACTACGTTTTCTGGTTGGGGTCGTGGTTGTGTTGGTGGAGGGAGACGTTCTTCATCTGTGGCTTCTGTTGTATTAGATTCTTCTGTAGGGTTCCTTGACAAAAAATGTGGTAGTTTGTTTTGACTTCCCGCGCAGTGTTCGATGTTGAATGCGAATTCCTGTAGTAAGAGTGACCATCGAGTTAATTTTGCTTTTGTATCCTTTGACTTGTTGAGCTAGAGGAGTGCTCGATTGTCTGTTCGAAGAGTAAATGCCTTGTCTTCTAAGTATTGTCGATACTTGCGGATGTCCCGGATCACCGCCAGGCACTCTTGCTTGTTGCAATGGTATCTCCGCTTGCTTTTGGATAAACGTACGCTGCTGTGTGATAATAAATCTTCTTCTTTCTTGGTCCTCTTGGTACAAGGTCGCTCCCATTCCGATTGCGCTGGCGTCTGTTTGTAGAACATAACTCAACTGCTAAGCATGAGTGGTTGCGAAAGTTTTTGTTTAATCATCTCGAACGCATCCTGTTGTTAGTGATTCCAGTGCCATTTTGATTTGGGGGGGAGTAAGTCTGTCAATGGAGCCAGTGTTGTTGAAAAATTTGGAATATATTCTCTCAGCCAGTTAACTACTCCTAGGAAAGCTTGAAGTGTTTTCCTGTTTTTTGGTATTGGGAATTCCGTTACTTGTTTGATGTGGCGCTGCTGTGGAGTGTTACGGTTTGCTGACACGACGTGACCCAAGTAGTGTCGTTCTTCTTGGCTAATGTTGCATTTTATTACCGAGCAACGTAACTCATGGTTTTGTAGACGTTCCAAAACTAGATGTAGATGTTTAACGTGTTCTTCATGCGTTGAGGAGTAGATTATTACATCATCTAGGTAGACCATGAGGAACTTGTGAAGCATCCCGCTTTGCACATCCTGGGCCATCATTTTCTGGAACGTAGCAGGCGCGTTTTTGAGGCCAAACGGCATCACGGTGAATTGGTAGGTTCCCCCGTCCGGAGTTGAGAAAGCAGTTAATTATTTTGAGTCGCGGCTAAGAGGTATTTGCCAATACCCACTTTTTAGGTCAAGGGTAGAAAAGACTTTTGCCTGCCCGAGGTCTCTCAGAGTGTCCTGGATCAAAGGGAGTTGTGCTGTTTCGTTCGAAGTACAGCTGTTTAGATGGCGGTAGTCCACGCAGAAACGGAAGTTGTTGTCCTTTTTCTTGACGATGACGATAGGCGAGCAATAACTTGATTTGCTGGGTTCGATGACTTTGGCTGAAAGCATTTCCTCTATGAGTCGCTTCTTTTCTTCGGAATATCGATATGGCGGAATGCGGAAGGGTTGGTGGTTGATTAAGTTGATGTGATGTACGGTGGTACGTGTTGTCGGTTGGTGCGTTTCTTTTAAAATGTTTTTACGCACGAAATTTACTGACGCCCCACTGTCGATCAGCGCACAAACTTGTCTGCCGTCGTAGTTAATTGTAATGCGCGGGAGATGGGCGTCGGTGCCTGCTGCGTTTAATTGTAGTTGTTCCGGGAGCGAGCGTTCGCCCGTGCGTCGCCCCCTCTGAAGTTTCCCGAATTGTTTGATTGGGCTACTGGGCAATCTCTATAGTGGCATGACCCCTGCGCAAGGAATACAAACCAAATTAAAGAAAACCACGTCAGACTAACATATCGGCTATCAAATACCGGCAAGTACAAAAATGTCAAAATTGAAACCATAATAAGTTGAGATTAAAACATTTCCGCAAAGTACGGTAAGTACCACTAGCATCTATTAAATGTCAGCTATCAAATACCACTAAGTGTTATCCTCTATCAGACTTTTGGTAAGAAAAAGTGTCAACATTGAAACCTTAATAACTTGAGATCAAAGCATTTCCACAAAGTGCGGTAAATGCCACTAGCATCCGTTACATGTCAACTATCAAATACCAGTAAGTGTTACTCTCTATCAGATTTTTGGTAAAAAAAAATTAATAACTTGAGATCAAAGCATTTCCGCAAAGTGCAGTAAGTGCCACTGTCACCTATTAAATGTCAGCTATCAAATACCAGTAAGTATTACCCCCTATCAGATTTTCGGTAAGAAAAATTGGATCCGATGTGGGTGAAGCACTTGGGTTGGGGTCGAAGCTCATCAGATCTTCATTGCCCCCACGTTGGGCGCCATAATACCGGCTCATGGTATTTTTGTTTAGGAATTCGGATCGTCGCGCAATTACACTGAGGAAAAGTTTGGATTCGAATAATAACAACACTTAGAAGTTTGAATTTACACCATTACACATCGAGTGGCGAATAGCGTGCAAGAAGCTGACTGACTCTTGTGATCTTATGCGCGTCTTTTGATAGCCTCAAAATGCGAAGAAGCGCGTGATAAGTGGATTGATGTTGAGTTGATTCCGAACAATCACAGCGCTCCATTCTGAGAGCGACTATATCAATACCTATCAATTAGCTAACTTACTGAACCTAGCTACTATAATAGTAGATCCCTATGAATTGGCCAATCTAGCTACCCTAATCACGGTTAGGGTAGGTTAGGTTTACCTACCCTAATCACGGTTAGGTTGTAGTCTATAAAGAAATAACACATTGTAGTATACAACACATTGTAGTCTATAAGGAAATCTAAATTATCATTCGTACCATCATCTAAATTTTTATTTATTGTGCATAATTAAACGATTAAACGAACTTACCTTAAGTGAAGTTCGATCGTAATTATGGTAGCTGTCTCGTCCGAAGAGATCAACACATTGTAGTAACGTTAGTTGCCTACATCTATCACAACAATATTTTCAACTAGAAAGAAAGCCTCTAGGTGGCAGCACCCTGCATGGACGGTTATCTCCAACGCAGGCGTGCCGTCTTCATTAATTTTACAAGTAACATTTTGCATTTTGACTAGGCAGAGTTGTGGGTCCGGTGTGAACGCTGGTATGATAAGATTTGGTTGTAGTCGTCCGATTCCCGAAGTTTTTATTTTGTCTGTGATTTTTATGTTGGCTTTTTCCTCGGAAAGTTCTATGCATTGAGTCTTGATTTTTGCGATAGTTTGCACTCTTTGCGCCGTGATTAGTATTAATAAGGTGGCTAGTTTTTTAGATAGTAGTTCCAGACTCAGTTCCGTATTTGGGGGAAGATTTTTGTAGGTAGGAGAGGACCGTACCTGGGTCCCAAGTTTCTTCATACCTGGCTGTCTGGGGCTTCAGTGTGGAGTCACCTTTGAAAAATATTTTTATTATTGGGTCTGCTCCTACGTTCCAGCTGGAGATTAACGAGACGGCCGATCTGTAGGTGTTTAGGGTGCCGTATTTGTTAGCGTTTTTGGCTGGGTCAGCTAGGAACTTCAGCACCACTGAACTTGGGGCGTTAAAGGGTGAGACGTTTTCACCTTGACAAAACTTGCACCATAGCCTGATGGGCTTGCTGTACTGTTTGAGCGTGGAGTGTGCCATGGATGCCATTATGAAGTCTAAGGCTGACTGTGGTACATTCCATGAGCTGAAGGCTTGCCTGATAATTTTCCTGCTATATGGGTTAGAGATCTCCACGCAGGGTGACATTTTCTGAAAGGACAACGCAATAGATTTATGCTTGGTTCTAAGTAAAGTGGATCATCTGTTAGTAACTCGGTAAATAGGGGAAACCACGCCTGAGATGGCCAATTTGGTACGATAAGAATGCCCTCAGCTTGGTCGTTGATTATTTTCCTGATGGTGCGTAAAGCTAGTGAGAATGGGGGAAACGCGTAGAATTTTTGATTGGACCAGTGCGTTGTAAATGCGTCTACCTCAGTGGCGCCGGGGTCAGGCCGCCATGAGATGTATGCTGGATATTTTGCATTTACGTTTGTTGCAAAGAGGTCGATTTTTGGTACCTCGTACCTTTCCACGAGTTTGAAAAATGCGCGGTCCGAAATTTCCCATTCCGATTCTTCTGATACGGTTTTGGACCCCCTGTCCGCATCTACATTTAAACTGGATTTAATGTATAAAGCTTGAATCCAGAGGTCTCTTTCTTGGCACCACTGCCAGATTTCTCTGCTTAAGTTGGACAGTTTTGGAAATTGAATACTGCCCATTTTGTTAATGTAACTAATCGCGGTGGTATTGTCGATTCTGAGGAGAATCTCACAGGATTTGGGATTTGAAGCAAAGCACTTGAGGCCGTATAAGGTTGCTTTGAGCTCGAGGAAGTTGATATGCTCGCGTTTTTCCTGTTCGCTCCACCATTCATGCGAGTGAACTTTATTACACGAGAGGCCCCACCCCGATAGGGACGCTTCCGAAAAAATTTCAAGAACAAACTTGCCGTTCCGTATTGGATTGTTTACGATGTTGTTGATCCACCAATTGAGATCAATGTGAAGATCTTGGTGGAGTCATTTTGTAGGGCTTGGAATTTTTGTCGCTCTAAAGCTTTTGTGTACAGGATGACGTATTTTATCGCGGGGCAAGCTGATACTAGATAATCAATAAATTGGGCCATGTCCCTGATTTTAATCGAGGTCTAACTTTTTACTTGTTTGGCTGCATGTTTAATTTTTTCCCGTTTCTCCGATGTTAGACTGATGGTAAAAAATTTTGAGTCTATGAAGAGTCCTAGGAACTTGCAAGACTGAAACGGAGTCAACTGGGATTTTTTCCCATTTATTCTGAACCCTAGTTTATTTAAGAGGGTAATCGTTTCAGAAACGTTTTTATTGCAGTGTGAACGACTTTTTCCCACGATTAGGATGTCATCGAGGTAGATAACCGAAAGCCAGCCTCTCGATCTGGGATATTTTATCACTGGTTTCACAACCATGGTGAAGATGAATGGGGCTACTGACAAACCAAAATGAAGACAATTGAATTCATAAAGTTGACCGGAGAAGTAGAATCTATGAAATTTCCTATGACTTTTACTAACTGGTATAAAAAAATATGCGTCTTCTAAATCGACAGAAGCCAGATAACAATTTTTTGATAGAACGCGAACTACTGTTTTCCAGTTCTCAAGTTTGAAGTGCGAGGCCGAGATACTTTCGTTCAAGCGTTTTAGATTTAGAATGAATCTTTTCCTCCTGTTAGGCTTTTCTCGTAAAAAGCAAGGCGACACAAACTGATTTGCGGCTGCATCTCAGGGAGCACAGGGACCTGCTGGCCCCTTTGGACAGCAGGTTCTCAATTTCCTTAGCGCATTCTACCTTTTCCTCACTTGACAGGGTGTGTTCCGTGGATGGCAGTTCTGGTGTACTTCCGCCAAAAAAGGGAATTTTGTAACCTGCTATCGCTTTAAGGAGTAATACATCTGACGTAATGCTACTCCAGGCGTCCCGAAAATACCTGAGGCGGCCCGCCGGCATATTTACCTCGTTTAACGACGTCGATGGTAGTGGTGCTGGTTGCGATGCTCGTAGTGCTTGCGGCTCTGGGTCCGGACTTTGCGTTCACCTTGTGACCCCCTGCCACGGTTGTAGCTGGTTTTTGTAGCAGGGGGTTTGTAGTTTAACGCCTATTTGCGGGGCTGCGAAGTTTCTGGCTTTGTCGTGCTCTGTCCATTGTTGACGTCTGGTGTTGACTTCCCGGAGGCCTTTATCATGTCTTTGCCAGCCTTTTCCAACGTGGATGCCGATTTGTAGCGGTCCGTGAACGTTTCTTCGAACAGGAGCGTATCGACTGGTCCCTCCGTTGCTACGTTTTTCGACAGCAGCGTTAAGTTCGGAAGGATGAAGGATCTTCTAGTGAGCGAAAGTTTATGATTCAAGTTTGCCAGGATTCTGCCTGCATTGCCCATGGCCCTGTATATGGCGCTGTCCGAGTCCTGTTTGGATTCCCTCGCCAGGGTTGCTGTAAATGCCTAGCCTAGAGCACTGAAAGCGGACTCTAGTTGTTGCTGGAGTGCTATTTGGCAATTATCTTTTTTAACAGTGTACCCGGTTAGCGTGTGTTTTAGTTCTGGATTCAGAGCTGGGGCGCTCAAGAAGCTGCAGTTAGCTGGGGACGGATATTTGGTGGTTAACTCATCTTGGATTTCGTTTGAAATCCCGGATTTTATTATCGCGGTCCAATTGTCTGCTATCAGTGGCAGAATTTCCGGTCCCACTCAAGGCTTGACTGCGTCCGAGCCGACGAAGGTCAGCAGGGGGTCGACTGAGTCGACCTATGTGCGAGGCACCCCTGCAGGTTGCGGAGAATCTGTAACAAACCCATTGAATGACAATTGTTGTTTTGTAAGGCGGGGCTTTGAGGCAAAAACAACTTTATTGGTAATTGGTGCGTGCCTCTCGGGCCACGCTCCCCAATTTCGGTTTTGTTGTGAGAATTTTTGTGACGTTCTTCTCGAGAAACGCTCTTGGGACGTGCCTCTCGGGCTACGCTCTCCAAGTCTCTTTGAAACTAACCTGTGTCTGCGACATTTTGTCTTTTGCTGATTCGGCTAGTCGGCCTGTGGGACGACCTGCGACTTGAGGAGGAATTGCTCGAATACGATCTGCGTCTTGAACGATGACGGCGTTCATAAGCTCTAGATGAGCGACGATGATAAACTGGGTTTCGTGATCTAGAGCTCCTGTCACGCGATGAGACTGAACGTTTTTGCTCACGGCGTTGCGGGCTTCTTCCGCCATTTTGTTCCCTTCTGTTACGGCTTTTGGCGTCTTTTTCTAATTCGGCCATTCTGCAAAGAGCGTCATTCAGCGTTTCTTGGGAAACGTTCGAATGTGTTCTTGGGGTCCCCGTTGGGGTGCTCATCGTAATATTTCACTGATTTCTCTTGGATTCACTAGGTTTATTTAGAAATTGACAGTGGCGATGTGTATGTGATCGCACAACAAAACGTAATGAAGACATCGGCACGCCTGCGTTGGAGACAACCGACCATGCAGGGTGCTGCCACCTAGAGGTTTTCTTTCTAGTTGAAAATATTGTTGTGATAGAACTAGGCAACTAACGTTACTACAATGTGTTGATCTTGAGGACGAGACAGCGTAGCATAATTATAATATCGTCAACATATCTAAACCAAAAAATTATTTTATTAGCAAAGTAATTTGAGTTAAAAATTTCATTTTCCAAATTATCAATAAAAACATTAGCTAAAAAAGGTGACAAATTGGAATGGGTACCTACTAGGTATGGGTACCTACTAAGACCTGAGATTTGTCTATAATATTCATTATTAAATTGAAAAAAAAAATTTGTTCCAAAGCGCTACCCAACAAACTACATAAATTTAAAATATGAGAAGTATAAATGTTAGTGTATTTAAATAATAAATTTTAATAATTAATAATTCTAATTATTTCAAAACATTCTTCAGAAGGTGTACTTGGAAACATATTTGTGATATCTAAAGATGCTAAAATTGTATTATTTGGAATTTTCATAATTTATTTATTGTCAAAAATAATTGTCTCTGCAATAATCTGTTAAATTCTACTATTTGATGATGGCTATTTAGCCGAAACATGTTATAGTAATACCAAAAAATATATACTGTTATGAAGACATTGATTTTCATTTGAAGTAATCTATATTTAATTCACACAACATTCGAGATAAATAGATACAATACATAAGTTACCTTATATGCATTAGAATATGGTAGAAAAAAATCCTGAGCTGTAATAGACTCCCCTTTAAACGACACATTTTTTCTTTTTTATAAAGATGAAAAGAGACAAGTTAGCGACTTATACGCATACTTAGCGGCAAGCCAGTAATTATTATGTCAAGCGACGTAAAGGGAGCGCGCTACCCGACGGGCAAGCAGGCACATAATACGAGTGCTGGCTTTTGTGTGCTGGAGGCCGTTCTGCTTCAGTTTTTTACATTGTTCTAATCGATGCTCAGGTTCTCTCGTGTGTATTACTTCTCTCGTAGAGGAAGTATTGTATTCATGAAAAAAAAAATTTCTCCAAATTTCACTTTTTTCTACTTTATAGAATGCGTAGATTACGAAAATCATATTCACTAATTTCCGTCTGTCGGTCTGTCTGTCTGTCGGTCTGTCTGTCGGTCTGTCGGTCTGTTCGTTTCTTTAAACCGCTATATTTCGAAATCTACTGAACCGATTAAAGCAAAATTTGCGTCCTTTTTTTCTACCTGCCCATTGATTAGGTCAAAGAAAAAAAAGTTAGGAAATTCTTAAAGACCTGCGCATTATTGGCCAAAAACATGCCAAAAACAGCAAAATCGGTGCGTCCACTTAATCTTCTAAAGTTGCAGACCGATTTTGACCAAATATTGAACATATGTTTTGTGTATACCCCAAGTGGTGAATGCTTTCAAAAAATCTGTAGTTTTTTTAAGGGTTGACTTTTTATTAAGGGTTGAAAGGTCAAAAAGTTGTAAAAATGCATAAGTTGTAACGTGAATACCTGCCAGGAGAAATATTTTATTTGAACCAAATTTGGCATACATATTAGGAATACATTGATGAAAATGCTGGTAGAAGTTTCATCCCTTATAAATGAACCCTAGTGGCCTGTTGGGTCTTTAAATTAATTGTTCAAAAATTGGCGGTGTTTTTATTCTTTTATGTCAGCATAACTGACCATTTTCCGTCAGTAATTTTATATATATTCACATATTGAGTGACTAAAAATAATTTACGACCCTAACTACACACCCCCCACCCCCCAAATATACAGTTTGAGTTATATGGATCGGATTTTCTTCATATTAGATTTCTACTATACATTTAAAACAGATTTACGAATAATCTAATTAAAAATAATATGCGACCCTTATTTTACAACTTCAACCCTTAACGTACCCTTTACAGTCAAAATGCTCGGATTTCTTTCAAATTTGGTAGTAGTAATTTTAACATATTCAACTTATCATTACTTAGTTAATTTAATTGAAATTAGGCTAGACCTACATTTTACAATTGTAACCCCTAATACCCCCCTCATAGTTAGAATTGTCAGATTTATTTAAATTTTAGTATATAAACGAGAGAAGTACTGTGGAATCTCATTTCCAGCGAATTTTTTTTTTCTCCAACAATAATCATGTAGATTTTTTAATTAAAACATTATATAGATTCAGCGAATCTATAAGGTTGAAAATTTTTGTGATTTTTTCAGTTGTCCATGGTCTTTTTTTCATTGTTGTTGCTGGTGCGGATGTGGATGGTATTACCAACAACAGTAATGTTAATGATTAGTGTGAGTAGCGGGAAATGTTGGACAACCAGAAATTAAAACAAATTTAATTAACTGACCGGTTTCGATTTATTACATAAATCTTCATCAGAGTCTACAAGGAAAAAGTATAAGTCAATTGACAAAGTAAGATGAATTTGCAAACAATATGAGAAACAATGTAGAGTAGTAATATATATGAATACAGAGAAATATCAATTTATTGTGAATAAACTTACCAATTAATTGTAAGTGAAGTTAAATTTTAAGTTAAGTTTAAAGTTGAAAAAGTAGTTGTGGATTGTAGTCATGTACGTGAGAATGCACAAATGTTGTTGGTGTTTATAAAAGACGTAGTACATTATAAAAAACATTAAACACTTATAATATAAATTAAATTAACAGTTAAAGACCAGACAATTAAAAACAAGTACTTGTATGTGAGGAGAGCAAGAACAGTCGACTGAACTAAAATTTGTGCGTAACTTGAGCGAGTGAGTGCTAGCTTATTCGAATTTTTTACATTAACAGGAATTTATCTGACTAGTTTTTATGTGTAGGTTCATTTTTAGCAAGTAAATATATTTTTGTAAATTACTTCGCATAGGTTCATTTTTAGCAAGTAAATATATTTTTGTAAATTACCACATTTTTAATTATATCGATCTTTGGTTTTTGACGCTGCTCATGAAATACGATTGGAGGAACTGCAAATTTTTAGTTTTAATATATAATATTTGGAGAAATATTTGGAGTAAAATCATCACCTCTTTCTCTAAGACCTTAGAACATACGTTGCGTTACTGTATTCTATATAGAGACTGAAGTTTCATGCAAATCCATGCGGTTTTACGGCTATATATAAAACAGTGAAACCCTCCCCTTAATAAAATACGTTTATTGTTATATAAGGTTATAAGTTTTAATAATTAAATATTAAGTTGGAATAAAAAGTTTATTAGAAATTAATAATAATATTTTTTTACAATTGTTACGGCGACTTTTATTATTTCAAAAATATATTAAATTTATATATAAATTTAAAAAAAATGAACTTACCCCTTTTGTTGTGAATTTTCACGGTTGGCGGCGACTGGCCATTGTTAAAAATCTCTTTTTCATGGGTCCACGAATTGTGGGAGGTTGGGAAAATAATGCACAATTTATGATGATTGAATACTCTCGTTAAAATAGTATTTTTATTAATTACGTCATACACAAGATAATTAAAAACACGGAATAACCGCAGTCAGAACTCAACTCACACTTAACTCAATTTTCTCTCTTAACAATTTGACACTCATAGTAGTTAAAAAATATAAATTTTTCAAGAAATGTAGATTTAGAACTATGTACTTTACATTTCTAAAAATTATATTTTTTACCTACTATGAGTGCCCAATTGTTAAGAGAGAAAATTGAGTTAAGTGTGAGTTGAGTGTGAGTGGCATCTCTGAATTTGACTCTTAAACTTCTAATAACACAATAAAATATTGTCTCGAAAGGGAATTTATGGCCGTCACTGAAAACGGCGCGCAAAATCTGGCGCCTCGAATAAGAGATAACTCCCGCATTTGAAAAGTTACCTACCTCTATTTATCTGATACATGCAACTAACCTGAACTCGAAGATAAGTAATCCCAAAATGCTTAACAACACAACCGAAACAAATTCGCGCACTCACGCACAGTTTTCGCACACACTTTGCTGAAGGGATGAAGCTATCCTCTGCGCCTGGAATTCGCTGGTGTTTTTCCTTCTTAGCTGACTTCACTCTCTGTAGTTGTAACTCCACTTTTTAACCGTAGTTGGTACTCGCCCGCTACTCTTAGCTTCTCATAAAACTATCTCGATTATCAACCCTAAGACCGTTCACGACGCTTTCTGGTTGACCACATTTAGAGTAACAAACTTACCTCCGTTTGAGCAAACGGCGTCGCCGAGACCCATAATCTCTGGCTGGCGACCTAATAAATTATGTACATATTAATAAATATCAATTCAATTTAAAGAAACAAATAAATTCATCTTCCGCACGGCTCGGCGCCCCTACTACCCCTTGGCAACGCTTGATCCAAAAGCTCTTTTTGCCGGCAACTCGGGCCGGTAGTCGGCACACGGGAGCGTCCTTCGTCCCGCCCTCTAAAGGTAACTCTTGCAGAAGCAGAATGGCTGCAATCACAAAAATAATTTTAAAAATAAATCAAAAACAGAAGGAAAACACTTACCGGCGAAGCGACGCTCCCGAGACCTTCCGATCCTTGAATAATCTAATGAAATAAATACACTTATTAATAAATAAGAAAATTAAAATAAGCTGTGACGCGCTTTCGGATTTTCGTGAATAATTTACTTTTTGTACTTACGTTTTGCGGAATTCGGGCGCTAGATTTGATGAGTTTCTCTCTCGGATAGCTAATCTACAGTCGAAGATTCGGTTTTACAAAGAGAATTTTGTTCCCAAATTACGAACCCCGGTTAATTTTTTTTTTGTTCTAGTCTAAGAAGAATCACTGCTGCAAAAAATAGTTGCGCGCTCGAGCTAAGTCCAGCCCACATATGGATGGAACATTTACTAGCATTTATTCCTATTTTAGGGATATTTTTCACAAGTGGTAACTCCAGTGGTGATCCAGTGTTAACCGTAATGATAAATCTTTCCAGGGCATCATCCAGTAGTGGCTGTTTTCGTTTGTATTTGGCTTCTATTTTACAAACATGATTGCAAATAGCTCCCATTCTTCAGCGCCTACCTTGCTAAAATCTTCTCTTGTCAATTGTTCTACATTCTTCAATCTAAAAGCGGAAGTATTCTGTGAAGCCACCTTCTGTTTCACAGCAGCCCATACTTTTTCAATGGAGTTAAGTTCGGGTGGCAGACGTAGACGTCGGGTGGCAGACGACACTATGACCATTCTCAGCCATCAACATATTCAATATATATTTTATAACTAGACCTTTATATTTTTTGATAATTTTATATAATTATGGCTTCGTCATTTTTTCGTCATATAATGACGAGGTTTTTTAACCACGCTATCACGCTAGTGCATTTTTTAATCGACGGAGAAATGCATCCGCGATTTCGTTTACATTACACGTATTACACCGACTCGACGCTGTTTTTCCAATTATTTTGAGGTAGTGTGACCAGCACCTGTAGGGCTTTTGTAGAGACTGTTGCATCTACATAGTTGCATCTACATATACCCAACAGTACTGGACTTGTTTAGCATCTATTTTACCACTCCAACTTTGGTTGATCCGGCCGACACCGGTGCGCCGTACAGTATTACAGACGCATGTGTGGTGGCAAGCAGTCGCCTCGACCAGTTTCCCGCCCCTCTCATCCGTGGCATTATTCTGAGTATAGCTTTTGATCTAACATATCCACAGTTAATCCATAGACAGCCTAAGTCGTGACTTAGGCTGTCTATGGATCAAGTGGCAAAGTGCGTGCGTGCTTAAAGATATTTTATAGAGCATTTTGCTAAAGGTAAGGTTTTACTATTACTTTAGTAGTTTAAAATATGTTGAGGTTATGTTGTTGTTTGTTATTGCTACTTTTTCATAGCTTTAATAAAATAAAACAGTAATTTTACTTAATAATAGGTTAAATGCTCGAGTAAATGTAATACATATATCTTTTTTATTGATAGATTCAAGTAAAAACCTTAAAATGGTTATGTGTTTTGCCCCCGAGTGTCAACACTACAGTGAGCAGAAAACCTGTAAATTTTTTGTATTTCCTGCGGCCCCTACAGAAAGAAACAAATGGATTACTCTTATTAGGTACAATAATAATATTTATCTACTCTTAACACGTAATATACACTTTACGCGTGCGTTTTCCAATACATAACATTATACATTATGTCACCTATGCGGTAATGAATCATTACTAATCAGAAACGTCATCATTACTAATTGGAAATGTCATATCGATTTTAATTGCACCTTTGTGTTGTTGAAATAATAATTGTTTGCAACCAGCAATACTTACATTGTCAATTATTAATATATTCTTGATTAACAGACATTGATTATAAAAATACATTCATAATACTACATTTTTAATGTAAGCGATAAAAATTTACAGTATTTTATCTTGTGTTGATAAGACAATATAAATTAATATATAGTGTTTTTTGAAATCTATTAATTTTCCATTTTTTTTTAGCTTTGTTGTTAAGAGTAGATAAAGTATAGTACTCTACTCGTTAGTAATAAGCCATTATTCTCTCGAATGATTTACTCCCCTCGCTATCGCTCGGGTCGTAAACTTCATTCTCAAGAATAATGACTATCATTACTAACTCGTTGAGTAATATACTATTACACCCAATCTCTCATACACCTTCTAATGAGGAGGGTGTAATAATATTTACACCCTCCTCTCAACATTCATTGATTTGCAGTTGCCATTTTGTAAACCACGACAGACAAAACAAACCAACTATATTTAAACATAATGCCGAACGAAGGTTCAACTTTGAGTCTCCAGAAAAACGGTATGAAAGTTTAATTTAGGGACTATCATCCGACTAAATTGTGCTGAAGTTTCATTGTGATATTGTTGAACGTTTCCAACTACAATACCACAATTAGATTTCTGTGAATGTTTTGCGATATTATCCTGTTATTTTTACTGAAATCTAATAGAAATTTTATGAATTTTCGAAATTAATTAATTTAAAAACTAAATGAAACCAAATTTTCAAAATGTACTATTATGATTTATCTAAAATGTAGGTAGGTCAATATTTTAAAAATAACATCAGTCTTATTATTTTTAGTAAACGAAAGAACAAAACAGATTCTGACGCCAATCATCTATCTGCTATAGAAGCAACAAATGTAAATAATGAAATAGAGGTAGAAGTACCGATACCGCTAGAGGTACATGATAGCGATACCGATACGGAGATCCCAACTACATCCCGAAGGGAGAGTGCATTATCTAATGTAGCAGATTCTTCATCAAGATCTTCTTCAAGAACTACTTCTCGAGGATCGGGAGCATGTTTGGAGGGAGAAAACTATTTTTTAAAACAAGAACTAGAAAAAGTGAGAAAAGAACTCAAGAATTTAACACTGCGTCTCAGTTATGAACATATTAAAAACAATGATTCTTCTGTGCTATTGCATACCGGAATACCAACAAGTGCGTTATTTTTGACATTGTTTGAATTAATGGAAAACTGCAAATTAAAATTTTATGCTGAATATTAAGAATTGTAGAATCATTCTTGATTGCACCGAAATTTACTCGGCCATTCCAACGAGTATGGAAAGCCAAAGATTGACTTACAGTTCATATAAACATAGGAATACATGGAAAATGTTAGTAGGTTTGGCACCAAATGGTGTAATTACTTTTGCGAGTAAAGCATATCCGGGATCTACATCAGACAAAAAAAATTGTGGAACACTCTGACATTTTGAAAATGCATCCAGGTGACCTTATATTAGCTGATAAAGGCTTTTTAATTAAAGATCTACTTCCTGAAGGGGTTTCGTTAAATATCCCAACATTTTTGGCAACACCTCAATTTACTGAATTCACGTAGAGAGGGGTATCCGGAGAATTAAATGTTTTCATATTTTGCAACAAGTTCCTCGATATTATATATCGCAGATTACAATGATTTTTCAGTTATGTGCAGCACTAACAAATTTCCAATATCCCCTAATAAAGGAGGTCGAGGAATATTATTGTTAATATTACATATAGTAATATAAATTGATAAATTATGCTTGAGTTTTTTATTTAAACAGAACCAGTACTAAATTAGCTTATGTAATTAGCGAACAATTACTTATTATTTTATTGCTTATTATTTTTACTTATTAATTAATTTAGGTAAGTATCGTTCAAAAGAAAAGTCTTCTAACAACAACAGATTCTCTTCCCATGATGGATCATATTGAACAATCACGGTAACGAATTCTTTTGGTTTCCATATGCACAAGTAGCATTTCGATTTTTTTAAAATATGTAGGTTTCCTTGAATTTGGTGATCTAGTTGTTTGTGTGACCCAGAAGTTAGATTTACTCCATCCTTACTTCTTGGCGGGAATTTTAAATTTCAAAATTATGAATTTAGGTCACTGGGTTGATTCTGCGCATATCTGTGAGTTCTGTAAGAAATCTGTAAGACTTGAACACTTAGCTAAAATGTATAATTAGTTCAATACACTCTAAATCACTATCTTTAGTTATAATTTAGAGATTTATAGTGACTTCTAACTAATTATACATTTTAGCTAAGTGTTTAAATCTTACAGATTTCTTACAGAACTCAGATATGCACATATATAATAAAAACAAAGTTGCAATATCTAACATATATAATATTAGTATATAATCCATTTACATAAACAATGTCAAATTTAAATATACAATAATACATATAATATAACAATAATACACATACAACATATATTTAAAATAAAATATATAATATAATATGTTATAATATAATTATATATTTTAAACATATAATATATTATTAACATAATATTTAAATGTACATATTGAAATTCATATTTTACATTTTTTCAATTTTGAATATTGTATAAAAATACAATATAGTATGTAGTATGTCGGACCCCGGCCCAACACACTTTTACAAATAGCACGATTAAAGTAAAGTTTTCGATGCGGTTCGTTCAAGAGTTCTGTGTGGTCTACATTAAAACAATCTCGATTGTACAAATAAATTAATATTTTATTTACAACGGATTTTATATATTGACAGAAAATTCGATATTTTAATATAACATTTTACATATATAAATTAAATGAACTTATTAGCATCTAATCCTTTAAAAGTTAGGCAGTAATTCTCATAAAGATCGTCCACTCCTCGCAATTAAAACCCCGTATTCACAGTTAACACTCCCCCTGGGATCTGACTGCAGTATATAAAAACAACATAAAAGAACGAACATAAAACCTAACTGTCAGTCAGATGTGAAGCCCTGGTGTTCGAAGTGGGGGAAATGATCAGAGCTCATCGTCATAGTGTTAACTATACTGCGTTATTGCAGCTGCCCACGCTGAAGAACACTTGATAGCCCACAAGCCTTAGGTATGATTACAAATCGTTTCAAAAGTTTATAAGAATTTTATATCCAAGACAAATCATTATTAAGCGAAGGTTAATGAATCCGAAATTGCTCCAAGAAGCCACACAGTGCAAAGAAGAGATTGAATTACGTAACTAAATAGTTTGTCGGACCTCGGTTGTGAAGACTAGCGATAGACTCCAGGTTTACGAATAAACGAAGCTCAGAGGGGCCCTACTCTTGTGTTCGAAGAAGCGTCGTTAATTCAAGATCCCACGTAGGAAAACCTATGTGACAAACATGTCCTAAGCCATAGAATCCGCAACCGAGGTACAACAATACCATTTCCGAAGCACTTGTACAACTTGTAGGAGTTTCTTCAATGCGACCTGAATTATACCGCGACAATACTAATAAGTTCAAATTTAACACGTACGAAGGAAATAGTAAATATACAAAACCTGTAGAAACAGTTTCACTTGGGGGTGGTCCTTCCATTCTAATTGTTCTGTGGGAATACTAATTAAAAATACTATTAAAATTCACTTCAGTTATGGGTACTTTACAATCACTAGGAATCATGGAGCGGGCAGTTAATCAAAAGATCCCTCGGCTAGCGAGAGTTCCTTATTGGGAAAGTGGCAATCAGAGATCCCTCGACTGGCGAGAGTTCTTAGGTGGGAAGTTGACAACAGATCCCTCGACAAGCGAGGGTTCTTTTGAAAACGTACAAACTAGGGATCCCTCGATTAGCGAGAGTTCCTTAGAAGGAAATGAAACAAAGATCCCTCGACTGGCGAGGGTTCCTTAGAGGAAGAACAAACTAGGGATCCCTCGTCTAGCGAGAGTTCCTTAGAAAAGAACGTAGAGAAAGATCCCTCGACGAGCGAGAGTTACTTAGAAGAGAAGGAAGTGAAGGTCTCTCGACTAGCGAGGGTCCTTTGGGAGGGAATTAACTACCGACTTACTATACCTTCTGTTCTTTTCAAGCGTCTGGAGATTTCTGTCGAAATAGTTGGTGCGGAGCCTTTTTATAGCACCGACTAGCACGTGACCGCCGATCGATATTCTTACCCTCACTCCTTTGGTTCCGATTAAGAGTCGAACCAACTGCGAACGTGGTCCGAAATACCTATAAGTCTGTAAATTTAAAATGCAAAGCGCTAAAATTTGAAAGTGGAAGTGAACCACTTCAAGTATACAAAATATACTATAAATAATACATGATAAGTTATACAGTTACATAATAAATTATAAGTTGCATACGTTATAATTTTTTTATTTTTATTAATTGCTGGGATTTTTAATTTTTTTCTCTTTATATTTCTTTTCTGCCATTACCTTAATCTTATCATTTATATTTCTTGAGTCCAGTCCCGTCAATATTCTATTTATGGATTTTATCCACATAAATGTATACATGTTTATAAATTTTTCAATAAAAATGTCAAACAAATTATGTTCTTCACACTGATTCCAGTTAAAATCATGTTTTAATTTTATATTTAGTAAAAGTGTGGCGTTAACTTTAATTAATTTTTTTGTACAATTATTTGGTAAAATAGAGTGTAAAATATCATTACACTTACCAAATAATTGCACAAAATTACAATTCGGGGTCATCAATTTTCATATTGCCGTACATTTATTAAATCGTAACTTTCATTATTAGTCGAAAGTAATTTATTCATGCATATATTGCATGAACCAACCACTTTTTTAATGGTTCGTGCAAAATATCCAGCAATATATGCATGAATGTTTAGAGTAATCTTGTCATAGGTTTTAAAAGTAATATCAAATTCCTTTGTCTTTAAAAATGTCTCCCCTTCTTTTCTACAAAGTCTCTTAAATTATTAAGTGCTCCGTCACTTTCATCGTCTTCACAATTCGATCCCGGTGAATGGGTGGACATAAAATTGTTATTTATTAAGCTTTTAAATGAAGCAATAAAAGCAATACAATTTAGGTTGATATTTCTAACCCCGTGGCTGCGGATTGATCCAAAAAAAAATTCTAAAGGATCCTGATTAAAATTCCTTGTACAAACGTATTTGAAATCAGGCCCTCAATCTAAATTCTAAATCTAATACCGAAAATGACGAAGCGGCAACAATTTCTTCCGCGTCAGTCTCAACATTAACATCATTATTAATCGTATTGTTATCAGCAAAAATTAGATCGCGAATTGAGAACGAATCTGGAACTTGCCCTATGTCTGTGGTATTATATGAAAAAAATGTAGAAATTGTATCTTCCTTTACTTCAGCAAAACTATTATTGTTAAGATTAGAAATTAATGCCACAGACTTGACATTATTCAACTGATCTTCTAAATCTAATACAGACATAGGCGGGGGGGCAAAAATTGCTTCCGTGTCAGTCTCAACAATAACATCATTATTATCATCACCAGAAATTAGAGCGCGAATTGGCGTAGAAGCTGCTTTAATATTAAAAGACACGTCAATAACTGAAGCATTTTTATCCATATTTTCGATAACATCCTCTTTTTTTTTGGATAATTCAAACAAATGTGAATGAGAAAAAATTCTATTCTTCAACTTAAGAAATTTTTTTTTATTTTTGGCCATTCCTAGTTTTGTGGCCAATGCAGTATAAGACTGCTTACGTGTTGATTCATCTCTAAAATGAGATAAATTAAGTTTCAATTCAGTAATTGCATTTTGTAAAATGAGTAATTCGCTATTTGTCACTATTTTAGGCATGATTTAAACAATTTTATGACTTTTAGAAAATATAATTACTGCTAATCGAGCTATTAGTTAAGTTAAATAAAGTAAGTTAACAATACCTTGCAATAACAAATAATGCCTGCACACACGCAACTGCAAGGAAGAGCAAGAAACTTTCAACGGCGTCGTTTCAACGGCGAACTACACACGGATAACAACTGATGTGATGCTTCACTGATTTAAAAAATAAAAAAAAAAACAAAATGATTTACTCAGAACCAAGCACTTAAGCAATAAGTAAATTGCAAATCTTCAAGAAAATGAATTAATGCAATATTATTGTAAAGAATTCACACGAATGAAACTTTACTACAGAGTAGCAGAGCATGTGAACATACAATGTTGGCCTGACAGGATAGGACAGGACAGGACTCTGTACACAATAGAATTCTATTTCTTCAAATTATATTGTTTTGAAAAAAATAACGTAGCTAAGCTTTGCAAAAGTGTAGCAAATTTACCATATTTTTCTCCAAATAACATAACTTAAAGCGAGACTTAAAGTAATGCTAATAAACGATATTTAATAATTGTAGAATAGATATTTAAGAAATGTTAAATAACGCAAATACAACTCGGTAAAGGCGCTTGCCTAACTTTATGCATTCGTGCGCATATGAGATGGGTTCATGCTATAGGTAGTCTGTTCTATACAGGTAGTCTGTTCTTCAGACCAATGTCAATGATGAGGCGAGGCTAGTCAACCATGTTCTCAAATTACTCGACACTCCTCCGACCTATCCGCACGATCATACATAACTAATAGTTGTATAGTATAACATTTTTTATTTATTAAATAAACGAGGTATATACTATTATTTGAAAAAAAAGAGGTGTATATTAAGTTGCATCCATTATTTTGAATATTGGTGTTAAAAATGCGATTGATTGGCACAAATAGGCAATTTTTAATAAGGATATAAGCCACGTGTGAATTAAGCTCTACTGTTCTATTAAGAAGCAAAAAAACGGATTTATGCCTAAAAATAATTGGATTCTGTCGTTTTAATTTTTATTTTTGCAGTTGGTATTAACTACGTCATAACTGCTAAGCAGTGACGTAATAGCCTATCATAAACGGATAGCGTATATATAGCTTTCAATAAATTGAGGAGCACAAGTACACACATCTGATCAGAATGAAAGCCCACTTTTGTTTTTCGTTAACTCGTTTATATATAAATATTACATCAATTAATGATAATGTATATCTGCGTGAGCTATAAATATATCTCCTCTTTGGCCCCCTCGGCCCCTCCAATGCCCACCCCGCGGCCCCCCTTGTCCTCTCCTCCACGGTCCCCCCTGTCCCCTCCAAGGCCCTCCCTGTCCTCTCCACGGCCCTCCCTGTCCTCTCCACGGCCCTCCCTGTCTTCTCCACGGCCCTCCCTGTCCTCTCCACGCGCCTCCTTGACCCCACGGTCCCCCCTGTCCACGCCGCTAGTTGCGGTGATGCCGGCGCCATTTTCGTCTTCTGAAAAATTTAATTAATTAAATGTAAAAAAAAAAATTATGTGAATAAAAAATTTAAATGTAAATAAAAAAATTTTTTCTGCAAATGACATTACCCTCTTTGGTGTTGGGCTGTAACTTGGCCAGAAGTTACAGCGGGCCCGCCAGCAGCACCACCGGCACCGCCAGCGGGCCCGCCAGCAGCACCACCAGCGGGCCCGCCAGCAGCACCACCAGCACCAGCACCACCGGCATCATCCCCATTGGCAGCACCAATGTGGATGACCGCACCAGCACCGCCGGCACGATTCTCCTCGGCATTTACATCAGCACCAACTCCTGCTTCAGCAGCAGTCTGATCGGCACCAACGGCTAACTCCTCTGGGTTCATTCTATTTTAAATTAGTCAAAAATTATAACGAAAAGAACAAACAATAATAAACTCACCTTTCTTGACGTATCATAAACCACTGCACACGGCGATGTTTTTCATTTATTGTGCAATAAATATTAGTGCGCATGATATTGGCGCATTCTCAGTTAATACCTCATATTATCGCCCAATTTTTATAGCAATATTAATGTTATTAATTATAGTCTGTCCGTTTATGATAGGCTATTACGTTATCAATTGTTATTAATTTATATGTATATTATATGGCTATTGGCAATCAATTGTATATGACGCAGTATAAAGGTATATTCCGATTAACCGGCGGTTCCGAGTCACCAGCGAGTTCGTTTTGAGGGCCCTGCAATTGGGAGGACCACAGAACATATAGGTAAACTGCATGTTAATAGATGGCAACGTCGTCGGTCTACACTCAGTGGAATTTAAATCTTGAAATCTCTCCTGGCCGATGCTACTATACCAATTACATTTTTGGAAAGCTAATATCAAGACCTTTAATTTGATCTATGACACATTGAGTACAAAACGTCAGAAGTATTTTTAATTAATTAATTAAAATTGTTGATAATTAAAAGTGATGCGGGTCATTATCTCTTCTCCCCTGGCCGACGCTACTATAACAATTACATTTTTGGAAAGCTGATATCAAGACCTTTAATTTGATGTATGACACATTGAGTACAAAACGTCAGAAGTATTTTTAATTAATTAATTAAAATTGTTAATAATTAAAAGTAATGCGGGTCATTATCTCTTCTCCCCTGGCCGATGCTACTATACCAATTACATTTTTGGAAAGCTAATATCAAGACCTTTAATTTGATGTATGACACATTGAGTACAAAACGTCAGAAGTATTTTTAATTAATTAATTAAAATTGTTGATAATTAAAAGTGATGCGGGTCATTATCTCTTCTCCCCTGGCCGACGCTACTATAACAATTACATTTTTGGAAATCTGATATCAAGACCTTTAATTTGATGTATGACACATTGAGTACAAAACGTCAGAAGTATTTTTAATTAATTAATTAAAATTGTTAATAATTAAAAGTAATGCGGGTCATTATCTCTTCTCCCCTGGCCGATGCTACTATACCAATTACATTTTTGGAAAGCTGATATCAAGACCTTTAATTTGAGGTATGACACATTGAGTACAAAACGTCAGAAATATTTTTAATTAATTAATTCTTAAATTTTGTGTATAATAGCGCTAGGCAACCAGCAGAGCATCTAATTTAGTTGAGGAATTAAGTCGCAAAACTGTTTAATTTTGTAAGAATATTGCCTGCTTGACAGTTTTTATAATAATTAAACAAAATTTAATAATAACAAACAGTTTATTTCACTTTATTAATCTAATTTTAATTATATGAAAAAAATATATATTTTTCCGTGGTGGGAAAGTTATTGCTAAAAGTTATGGATAGATTCACTCCGGTTATATTTTCGTTCGAAATATATCATCTTTTGATCGTTTATATTGAAATTGACCGAAAATGGGATTTAAGTGTTGTGTACCAAATTGTAATAACAATTACCGTTCCAACATGATCATGCATACAATGCCAAGAAACAATGATGTAAGTTAAAAATATAAATAAATTGTAATGTTAAAAAAAAATACTCTATTTCAGTTGTTTAGTAAATGGTGTAATGCTGTTGGAAGAATAGATCTCGCTAGTTGAAATTGTTATTTTTTCGTAATTCATTTGTTTTGATTGTGATTTTTTTGTAATTGTTATTTTTTGTTAATTGTTAATTGGTTTTTTAAACAAGCGACTTATTGAATTGCTTACTAAATAGTATGCAATTTAAATAATAGTTGCTTTGTATATGTATTTATATTTATTTAATTATTTACTATTGTATTTATTATTAATTTATAATTATGTATAATAAATATATTATACTGTATTATGTATGTTATTTGCAGCAAAAGTAAATGTTATTTTCAAATTTTAAACTTAATTTTATTAGCAAATAAAATATACTATTATTACTATTATTATGGTACTATTATTTTCAAATTTTAAACTTAATTTTATTAGCAAATAAAATATACTATTATTACTATTATTATGGTACTATTATTTTCAAATTTTAAACTTAATTTTATTACCGCGTATATTATTTTTTTATAATATATGCGGTTGCATTTTATTAGTATAATATTGATAGTAATAAAATTAATATTTACTTTAGAGTAAGAAAATATTAATTTTATTAGCTTCAATATTATACTAATAAAATTAAATTTAAAATTTAGAAATAACATTTATTTTTGCAAAAAACCCATTAATTCAAATTTCCCTCCAAAAAACAATTTGAATTACCCGCCAAAACGTACGCTAGTGGCTCCAGCACCGAAGTGTTGCCTCTATGAAGCTAAGCAACTCTTAGTGACGTATGGTAGTAAGAGATAGCTATCTACATCTTCTCTAATCTATGAGTGAAAAGTTGAGCATTATCTCGGCAGATGGCAACAAGTATGGTGAGTATTCACAGCTGACTGCTGTCAGCTGTCACTAAACTAAGGTAGGTTAGGTATTTTACAATCATCTGTCACTTGTGTTATCATATTGTTTTGTAATCATTAAAGCAATGCAAATGCAACGTGAAAAGTATTTACGAAAGGTTTGCCTTGCATCTGATGTATACGCTACTTGTTTGCAACATGCTTTAACAACAGAGAAACAGGAAATAATGGGACTTCTAATAGGAGAGGTATGCGATTGTTTACTTTGCGTTCCAATCGGGTTTAACAGCAACATTTGATTTGCAGGTGGATGAAGAGAACTTTATTTCTCACATTTCGGCTTGTGTAATTCTGCATAGAAGTGATAAGCAACCTGATCGAGTCGAGATATCACCGGAACAGCTTTGCCTTGCATCGAGTCAAGCTGAAACTTTAGCGGCCGATTTGAATCGACCTATGCGTGTTCTCGGATGGTATCATTCACATCCACATATTACGGTTTGGCCTAGTCATGTTGGTAATTTTCACAAGCTTATTCTATTTCAGCTTAATCTATTACGAATTGCGTTTTTGCAGATCTTCGCACACAAGCAATGTACCAAATAATGGATCCACTATTCATCGGTTTGATCTTCTCTGTGTACGAAAGTAATCAAAACGCTAGAAATAACCGAATACAATTGACTTGTTTTCAAGCAATGCAAGTGAATGATGAATACGAACGACGCGAAGTGGAACTTGTGATCGAGAATTGTGCTTTGCATGACTACAATCTTAAAGGTAAAATATAATATTTAACTTTTATATCTTAATTGATATTGTTAATTAAGAAACGACTGGTAAAAAACTTTTTTTCACCAGTTTCTTACCGTTTTTATTAACAGGTGTAATGTTGGTTGCATACACAACTAAAATTACAACATTTGCAATAATTCAAAAAACTAATAGATGGCGACAATCTGTTATAAAGTTAACACTTTTCAATGGATTTTTTTCGACTCTTTTGTTTCAACCATTTTAAAAAAGGGTGTCATTTCAGCCATAATAAAATTCAAAATCAGTATTTTTAAAAATTTCATTGAATTGTTTGAATGAATTTATAAAGGGTCCTTCACCGGCAGTCTCGAAGTTGTCTGCAACCAGCATTGCATAAAAGAGCGCGAATGATTGGCGAAGGCTTAGGAGAGAGTGAGAAAAATATATAATAAACACGCGTATTTATAATTACTGTATTTTGGTTCTGCATTGATGGTTTTTGATCAAAATGATGTCAAAATATTCAGAAAAAAAATTTCTAGGGCATGAAGCTCACTAAATTTGAATAATTTTAATTAATCATTGTTAATTATGTTAATTTATTTTTGTTTGTCAAATATGTCTCCAATTATCCCCAAATATTTAAAAAAAAGCTTTAGTAAACAGATTAATCATTTCTGAATATTTTGACATGATTTTCATCAAAAACCATCAACGCATAACCGAAATACACTAATTATAAATACGCGTGTTTATTATATATTTTTCTCACTCTCTCCTGAACTCTCGCCAATCATTCGCGCTCTTTTCTCTCTGATGCAATGCTGGTTGCAGACAACTTGGAGCCCCCCCCCCCTAAATATTTTATTATTTTTTTTTCAGAAATTTCGAACCTATCGAATATTTTAGTTCAAGAAGAGGAAGCAATTCATGGCCTTAACGACAACAACGGCGAAGATAAATTAGCGAAATTGCACAATGAAGCTTTTAAAACTCTAGCATTGGTTCAAATCGTATCCAAAGTGACTCTTCCCTTATACGAAGATCTGAGTGAGCGTTTGAAGATTTCCAAAGCACGCGTTGAGGAACTGAAAAAACTTAAGCAAAGACTGCAAAAAACGAAACGATAAAGAAAATGTGAAACTAAAATTTAATATAGGGAGTAAGTAAAAGTAAAGTGTTTTTGTATTAATTCACCTCTATTTAAAAGATAAATTCACAATCAATCGTATTGCTATTTATTCCAAAGTAGCTCAATGTCCATTGCTTTTGTTTGAGCAAACTGTGTTTCATTTTTATAAGTAGGTATATTGCAAGAGACTAGAATACAGTTTGTTCTGGTAAAAAATTATTATAAATCTCATCAAACTAATGACACTCCCAATTTATCCTGGATTAGGTTGGTTTTTTTGTACAATCAATCAAATCAACAAATACACGCTTAGAGCTAACATTATCAAAAATTAAAAACAAAGAACTACAATTCTATCTACAGAGTTTTAAACCAGACTGAACTTATTTTGAATCATTGCTGCATTAATAAATATATTTCTAGTTTCAGTCTGACTTAATCCTGCATTTTCTTATAGTACACAAACAGGCCGCTTATGATAAATAGATTTGCTTCAGCTAGACCTTTATTCATCTTTCTTGGACGGAAGAGTTTCGAGCATTCATTTTTTTCTCATATAATAGATTTATTATTTACACAATTAATCAGTATACACACATTATTTTTCTTAATTCTACCCATACGCCTAATATTTCAGTTTGAATGAGCTCGAACTGAAATAAGCGACATGAGTAGCAAATACAAATGAGTTTCACACTGTGTGTCACAAAGAAGGCACAAAACACTCTGTGTATTTGTAGAAATAGTCAAACTAAATATCACTAAGTACAATGCATTTTCTGAAAGAATTCAATCTACAACTTTGTTTTGTTTCCCACTTGATTTTTTTAGCGAAAGGCCACATTTCTACGTAGGAAGCAAAACAAAAGGTCACTTTCAGCACCAATCACAAATTGGACGGACAGAGGCATGCGCAGTTTTAAAAAAGGCATGCGCAGTCTTACAAAAGACCTGCGCAGTTTTAAAAATACATTCACAGTAATGCGCAGGCCCCTGCTTCTGAAAAATTGTTTGTGATTGCAGACACTAAATGCATTATTGTTATATTATTAATAAAATAAACAATCATCAAAATATATTGTCCTATAGGTACCAAAAACACTTTTCTTCCCTATCAATGGGATATAACTCTTCATTTCATATACATGCTCTTTAATAAATACTTTATTTTATTTTACTTTTTCTTTGGACGGAAAATTTTCATAGTTAAGGCAATTATTTTACAAAGAATCCAACAGCGAATCCAACAACTCCAATTGACACTCATCCCAACCATTAGTGGTCAACAACAGTCCATTCAGTTCTTCCTCAACCAGCACCTGATTGACCGGCTCCGTAACAACCGGCTGATTTGGCATCGACGACGGCACAAATAATTTCAAATCCTCATCATCATCTTCTTCACTCTCAATTTTTTGGACACTCGCCTTCTTCGACTTGGATTTAATCTCGTCGAAGTTTTCGATATCCGTTTCGCCGCAAATCGAAATGTTCGATAAAATGTTGTGCTTTCGCTCGCCAGTATTCTGTGACGGTCGATATCGTTTCACTTTTCGCACGGGTTTTTGAATTGCCGGGATCGTGTTGTTGTTGTTGTGGTGGCGGTTGCGAGGCGAGCGAACTGTTAAGCTGGAGCGCCTTTTTGAGCGACGGGATTCTTCCAAACGTTCCAAATCCAGCTTCCAGAAGCCACCTTTGCCTGGCTCGTCTTTCGAGCGGGCCACTTTTACGAAGCATTTGTTCAGCGATAAATTGTGGCGAATTGAATTCTGAAAAAATTGATTGGAAATATTTTCAAGAGATATTTACAAAAATTTGAAAATTTATTTACAGTTTTGCTTCTATTCCACTTTTATTTTTTAATCGATGTTGATGTGTGATACATAAATGTGTTCAGAAAATATGTGTCTTTAAGAAAACAGAGAAAAAAAGTACTTTAAAATAATATATATTTAACAATAAATTATTGAAATTTTAAAACTACAATTATTGAACTTCAACTTTTTTTATTAAATATATATTATTTTAAAGTGCTTTTTCTTTCCATTTTCTTAAAGGCACATGTTTTCTGAACACATTGATGTACCATACTGCAAAATCGGATAAAAAATAAACGTGAAATAGAAGCAAAACTGATGAATTTCTAGCGAAATGAAAATTCCTTGCTCCTGCACGCGATAAACTATAATGGAGATTTTCAATAGGTTGCACTAGTGCGCACTAAGTATATCTTTATTTTTGTCAACATGTTTTGATAACAAAAGATCGACAAACGCTAACACAAATTAATTTCACATTGAATATTTGGTGTATTACTGGTTGCAAACACTGAACCTTAAGGGTCTTTCACCGGCTGTCTTGAAGTTGTCTGCAACCAACATTGCATCATAGAGAAAAGAGCGCGAATGATTGGCGAGAGCTTAGGAGAGAGTGAGAAAAATATATAATAAACACGCGTATTTATAATTAGTGTATTTCGGTTATGCGTTGATGGTTGTTGATGAAAATCATGTCAAAATATTCTGAAAAGATTAATCTGTTTCCCAAAGCTTTTTTTTAAATAGTTGATGATTAAAGAGAAATTTGATAAACAAAAATATAATTAGCAATAATTAATTAAAATTATTCAAATTTAGTGGACTTCTGGCCCTAGAGAATTTTTCTCTCAATATTTTGACATGATTTTCATCAAAAACCATCAACTCATTACCGAAATACACTAATTATAAATACGCGTGTATTTTTCTCACTCTCTCCTAAGCTCTCGCCAATCATTCGCGCTTTTTTCTCTATGATGCAATGCTAGTTGCAGACAACTTCGAGACAGCCGGTGAAGGACCCTTAATAATGCAACAGTTTTATCCATATTGTATTGTGGGTTGTCTAATACAAAAACAAATGAGACAACTATGTGTATGACAAGTTGCCTATCCATAAGTAAAGGTTAGGTTCTCTAATCTATGTTCTCACCTGCCAACTTGGATGCGCCCGTCGGTAGTAGAGGAAATTCTCCCGTATCCAATGATAAATAGCGCTGAGCGTCATTTTGTTGCCATTTTTCCCCATCGCCATACAAATAAGCGTGGCATAAGAAAATGGTGGTTTCTTATCGCCATTCTTCTTGTAGAAGTTAATGTTGATGGTTAAATCCTCCTGATGACTGGGTTTGCTCGGATTCTTCTTCGGTTTCGGCGAAACGGGCGGCGTCGGCAAATTCGGCACTGCCATAATATTCGTAATATTGTGCAACCAATTCAAACTAGTCAAATCCGTTTCGCTTGTCGACTCCTTAGTAGTCGAATCGCTTTTCGGACTCAACACGTCGCAGTTGTCCAGCAAAACGCCACCATCTTCGAACTTCATTTCGGCCATTTCGTGGTCGCTTTGCGTCACAATTTGCTGCTCATCGAAATGGTTGTTCAATGCAATGAATTCCTGCGGCACTTGAAACGTTTCCTCCTCGTCCTCGCAACTGTTATTTGTTAGTTGCACGTGCAAAATTTCATCGTTTACCAAATATTCCGTATTCACAATTCCATTTTCACTTTGAAATTGAATTTTGACGATTTGCGAATCGGGAATACTGATGACATTCGAACTGTCAATTTCGATGCAATTTTGAACATCGTTTGCGAGGAACTCGACATCGCTGCTTATCATTGGCATATTTTGCAACAACTCCAATTCCGGTTCGTTCGATTGCTTATTGTGTAGAAATAATTCCTTTTCGGGCAATTCCTTGATTGCCTCGTCTTCCAAATTATCCAAAATGAGCGTCATATTTATTTTTGAGCTTTTCTGAGCAAACACGTTAATATTATATTGAGACTAAATTCTATCACATTATCTTGAATTCAATGGTGCACTTGTTCAGATGAATAATAAAATCCATTTTCGCGCAAAAAATCTGAAAAAATTAATATTCGGTTTGAATGGATTTCGAATCAGCTTTGATGATAATACATTTCCCAAGGCGCACTACAATACTACATAGATAGAAACAGATTTCGATCTGCAAAATAGAGGGGCTGTTGCGAGAAATAATCAGCCACACGGGTCGATTCGACCGCTATGACGTCACCTCTCGGAAAATGACCACTGGCAAGCGGCGATCAATAGTTTTCCCGTGTGGGAGAAATTCGGAACAGACATACAAAGAATTTCCCAGAACGTTTTTTTTTTAACAGCGTTCTTGAAAATTTGGCGAAGGCGCTGGGATTTTTCGAAAATAAGCGCGCGCCCTATAATTTATTTTTCCAACAATGAATAGTTAATGGGTAAAACTGAGTAAACTTCCTGTCGCACTTGGGAAAGTGCATATCATCCCCTCGGGTGTCCACTTGTTATTTTTTTTTTGTTAGTGAAGGGGTGATTCGAACATGTGCGCCCGCAATCAAGTATTAATAGAATTGAACGAAAAATTGCTATAAACCTTCGTGGGCACTTTAAAAGCCGCCGATAAATAATTGAGAAATTGCATCGAACGCGTTCCAATTTAATCAATAAATTACACTTTTTCTAATTTGCCACGATTGCACCTGTTCGAATTCCCAGATCGTTTTCAAAAAATTCCTCGACATGAAATAATTACCTGAAAATTATGGGTCGCACTAATTTACGGCGCGCCGCACTTTCGATTCACAAAATTCAATTCGACCGCGATTATGATTTCAAGCATGTTATTTTTGCGAAACGTATTTGTAGGTATGTATGGTGAAGAAAAAGTGCGCCACCGTGCAGGGCTCGTGCTGAACTGAGCGCCGACTGCAAGGGGTGCACATGGATTCAACCACCATAAAGCGGCACGATGGTGGTGGTTGATTTTTCGGGAGCGACGACGCCGGCGGTGACGAACAAACTGCGACGCCGGTGTCAGTAACGCGACCGTACGTTTCGTTTGACGAGAATTATTAGTGCACTTTTCGATAATGAGTGAAAAATTATTTAAATAATAGACATAGTAAATGGTAACAGTAAAATAATTATTGAACCCACATCACTTTTATCCACCTAATAATAATTATGTTAGCCAGGTGCATTGTGGCCAGGTGTATTTTTGATAAAAATTATATAATCTACTCTTACCCCCATTGAAATGTGCACGGTGGTCGGTGGTAATCAGCCGAGCGTGATATTATATACAATATGGGAAGTTGTAGCGGCGTGAAGACATATGCCTTGGTCATTTTTATATACAGGCAAATTAATCGCTCTACAAACGCCGGATATTAAACCAATGAAACACTTTAATGTGAAGTGTCTTTATAGATTCCCGCGCATCGCACATCTAAATACTAATCGATATGACAACTTATAAACTATGAACTTTCGTAAAGAGCTTTTATTAACAAAAACTTAACAAAATAATTATTTAGTAGTAATTTAATAGCAATCCATACTAGTAACATCCTCGTGCTCATAATCCCTTAATATATCATCGAGTAACGATCCCAAATCATCAATATCCTTCAACCACTTTTGTTTCTCGGCCAATCGAGCTTCAAATTCAATCTGTGCAAATTGCAGAAACTCATTCGGATCGACCACTTGCTTCTTATGGAATCGGATTTGATTTGTACTCTCTTCGTTCGGGTTGTAAACATCTTGCAGTAGATTAACATCGCGCGAATTAATTATATCATTTATCACATTCTCTGTCATTTGACTATATTCACTCGTTGTAAAAGCCGAATTAACCGTCGTATTAAACTCGTCTTCAATCGAGGGTTTTCGCCTTGCATCAGTCTCCATCGAATGCCGTCCCGAACTAATTGAAACCGCACTCGTGCTATTAAGGTTGTACTTTTTGAGTAGTTCAACGAAACGTTGGACTAATCGCGTGGCGCTCTTCGACACCTCCAAATCACACTCATCGTTCACACTTTGCATCAAAACGAACAAACAGCCATACTCGCTCAAATATCGCAAAATCTTCATCAAGCGCCTTTGCACCTCGACCTCGTTTAGCGTGACAATTTTTCGATTTTCTTTCGAAAACACCACACTGGGAAACGTGCCATCAATCATACCCTGCTGTTGCAATTGCTCTTGGATTACTTTGTCCCAGAAGTTCAGCGCAGTTACTTTCACTTCCCAATGCATATCGGCGGTGGCCGCATGCGTCATCATATCGTACACTTTCGTTATTAGTTCGGCGGAAAACGAGTGGTGCTCGTATATGATTCCCATTAATTCAGCTGCTTCTTTACGCACAATTCCTTCGCTCTCATTCTCGAGGATTTCGATTAATTTTATCTGAAATTTAGCAAATAATTTTTTAATTCGTTATGAACCGTGTAAGGCTAACCGATTAAGGCTCCCTTAGTCGAGTGTTTGCAACCAGTAATACACCACAAAATTTAATGTGATATAAATTTATGTTAGCGTTTGTCGATCTTTTATTATTAAAACATGTTGAAAAAAATAAAGATGCGCACTAGTGCAACCTATTGAAAGTCTTCATTATAGTTTATCCGGTGGAGGAGCTAGGAATTTTCATTTCGCTAGAAATTCATCAGTTTTGCTTCTATTTCACTTTTATTTTTTTATCCGATTTTGATATGTGATACATCAATAGGTTTAGAAAACATTTGCCTTTAAGAAAAAAAAAAAAAAATTCAACCATTTCTTATTAAATATATATTATATTAAAAGACTTTTTCTTGCTCTATTTTTAAAGGCACATGCTTTCTGAACCCATTGATGTATCACACATCAAAATCGGATAAAAAATAAAAGTGAAATAGAAGCAAAACTGATGAATTTGTAGCGAAATAAAAATTCCTCGCTCCTGCACGCGATAAAGTATAATAGAGATTTTCAATAGGTTCCACTAGTGCGCACTAAGTATATCTTTATTTTTTTCAACATGTTTTGGCAACAAAAGATCGACAAACGCTAACATAAATTTACTTCACATTAAATTTTTTAGTGCATTACTGGTTGCCAACACTCGACTAAGGGAGCCTTAAGGGTTCTTCACCGGCTGTCTCGAAGTTGTCTGCAACCAGCATTGCATCATAGAGAAAAGAGCGTAAATTATTGGCGAGAGCTTAGGAGAGTGAGAAAAATATAAACACGCGTATTTATAATGCGTGTATTTCGGTTATGCGTTGATGGTTTTTGATAAAAATCATGTCAAAATACTCAGAAAAAAATTCTCTAAAGCAAGAAACTCACTAAATTTGAATAATTTTAATTAATCATTGTTAATTATGTTAATTTAGTTTTGATTGTCAAATATGTCTTTATTTATCCACTATTTTTTTTTTTAAAAAAAAACTTTGGGAAACAGATTAATGTTTTCAGAATATTTTGACATGATTTTCATCAAAAATCATCAACGCATAACCGAAATACACTAATTATAAATACGCGTGTTTATTAAATATTTTTTCCTACAATCGCATATAAAAGTAGGCCTTTATGCTTTCATTTGACAACGAAAAGTTGGCGTTTTCCGAGAAGTTGTCACTTTCCCGCTCTAGATCTTTTTGCTGACTTTCTCGCTCGCTAAATCCAAACAATGCAGTAAAACAATAGTTTTTGTTTTTAGAAATTAGCGTTTCTTGGTTACCGATGATATAATCACATTTTTATTTGTCGTCAAAATATTAATTTTACATTTTTGCAACAAAAATTTAATTTAAAATCGATTGTAGGAAAAATCTTGTGTGCATTTCGGGCGCAAAGTGTTTTTGTCGCTCTCGCCAGATTGTCGTGCTCCGCTATCGCGTCGCACGACAATATTCTGGCTCGCGCGACAAAGTATCACTTTGCGCTCTTAATACACAAATAGCTATTCTCACTCTCTCCTAAGCTCTTGTCAATCATTTGCGCTCTTTTCTCTATGATGCAATGCTGGTTGCAGACAACTTCGAGACAGCGGTTGGAGGACCCTTAACTACAATAATTAATATTTAAGCGAGTACTTACATTTAGATCAAAGTTCTCCAATAAATTTTTCCAGAAATCCTCGACTTGCACCATTTCCTGCAAACATTTCAAAGCAGTGGCTCGAACAAAACTTTCCCCATCTCGCAAAGCCACTTTAACAATTAATGACGGCAACTGTGAGTCAAGTAGAACTTTTTGGAATGACGGGAACTCTGAAAAGTGTCTACTTTAGCTTGATCTAATTGGCAATCAAAAATGCTAGCAACACTAACTTGTATTCGCATTGTGTGATATCGTGCAGAGTACTTCAAGGGCACTGTCGCGCACTTCCCAACTTGCATCGTGCAATTTAGCGTAGAGCAAAGGTCCCATAAAAGCCATAGTTGAATCATTTACCACATCGATCAACAGCGCCAAATTGGGAGCCATATATTTTGAGATAGAAAGATCCACTAGTTTCAGTGCTTTTACGACCAACTGCAAAAAGTTTTAAAATTGGTAAATATTCAAAAAAATATCCGAACTTCTTTGAGTATCTTTTTGCCCCGGGAAGTTCAGGATAGACTTTTTCAATAAATTTACGACTCGATATAAATAAGAAAAGGTTCTTACGTTTGGTTGCAAAGGAGGAAAGCTCAAAAAATCGAAAGCTGTATTCATAACGGTCGTCGTCTCCACACTATCCCTCCAAGATAATTGAAATTCTACAATAAACATGGCAATCGTGTCCAACAACAATGCGACGTAGCTACTCTCTTTGGATACAACGTCAATTTTCTCCGGGTGTTCTTTTAATGCGGTCACAAAATCACATAAAACATAAATCATCACTTGGAAAACCAGAGTGCCCTCCTCGCGTTTAAAATATTTCTTTGACCGAATCAACAATTGCAACGTAGTGGTCGCCACCGGGAAAACATCAATTTGCTTCAACAAAGCATCGCGCCATAAATATGCAATTCGCAACGTGGGAATGGTGATGATTTTGAGCAATTTCGTGAAAAATTCGTCGCGTAACTCATCAATTTCCAGGCCGTTAAATCCAATTAAACTGACGCTTACACTAAATATCGGAAGTATTTGCAATGTCAACATTTGGTGCTCAAATCTCGCACATGTAACATTATCGCCTTCAATGGCCGGCTGTTCAACGCAAACGTATGACGTAGGCATAATGGCCGAAATGTAACCAGCATACACATGTCCCAGATAGCAGATTTTTAAAAAATTCTCATTGAGCCCTTTATTGATGTTCAACACAAACATATTGTACAACTTCTTCTGGCAATTGTTGACCATCGATTTATCAACGCCGACATCAAACGTGCTGCCGCCGGCACCGCTATCCGATTTACAAGTCTGATTGCAATGTGCTATTCCCGCCTCGAAAAACAGCAAAATGTACAAAATTTTGTCGAGCTCGAAATAGAAGATTGGACTTTGCGCGATATGCAGGAACCCATCGATAATATCTTCCAATTTGAACTCTTCCGTTAGCATTTGAACGAATTTGAAATCTTTCGTGGCAATATTTTGCAAAAAAACTTCCAAAACATCGGCCAGCAAATTCAAAGTCGGACTGATTTGTTTGTACACTTCCTCGTCGCTGATTTCAATGCTAGTGCTGTTCAAATTCGGTGCTAAGAATGCGTTGTTCTTCAGTGGCGACAAAATCGTTTCGACGATTCGCCGGCAGAAATCGCGGTCGATGTTAATCGACTTATCGATAAGCTTGCCGATGAATTTGTTGCCTTCTTTTGTGATGTAAATGGTCTGATTGCTGAGTGCATATTGCAGAATGTTGAACCAGTAGCTATTTGTGGTGATTATGAATTGCACGCCGGAAGTGTGATCGAGAAAGGCACTTACTACTTTAATGAAGGCTAGTTTGATCGATGGCGACGCATTGCGTGGAGTTTGCGATACTGTCAACATCCGATCGTAGATGTTTGCGAGAATTAAATCTTGGAATGTGGTTTCGTCCTTCGAAATGATAGCGAGTAGGTTTAAAGCGAACGATAGGATTTGCGGGTCGCACTGGTCTGGATCGGTTTCCCAAACTTCTACGGCTTTTCGGATCCATGCTGGGAAGATTTGGTAGTTTATTAACGATGTGGTGCTTAGGTTACAGCCGATGTCCGCACTTCCGTTGAAATAGGTTAGGAGCGAGTTGAGGTAAACATCGTTTTTGATTTTGAAGTTGGGCTCGAGAAACTGGGTTAGAATGCGCTGGATTTTCGTATCGTATTGCGAACTGTTCGCATTATTCATCTTATGAGCTGGAATCAGAGAATAGTATGCCCTTGAGTATGATTGTTGTTTGTTTATCATGAGATTATGGCGATGTTAGTTTTCCTTATATTTTTCAGAATATATTGTGAATGATACTGTTAATTTGGACGCTTACCTTATAGGATAATTAATAATATACATAAATCGTAAGTTAGGATAATTTTATTTTAATTAATCTGATATGATTGTAATTGTTTGATTAAATTATGAAAAAAACATTTGTAATGAACTTCAACAACCGGTGTGACATTATCTACAGATCATAATCAGACTCCACCATGGAAAATAATGTGTGTTCTAAAATTCCACAAATTGGTGTGATAGAATTTACCAAACAATTATTGAAACGCTTTGTTTTAAGTTGTTATAAATTAAAATTTACATTTAAAGGTGCTTCACCGGCTGTCTGGAAGTTGTCTGCAACCAGTATTGCATCATACAGAAAAGAGCGCGAATGATTGGCGAGAACTTAGGAGAGAGTGAGACAATTATATAGTAACACGCGTATTTATAATTAGTATATTTCGGTTATGCGTTGATGGTTTTTGATGAAAATTATGTCAAAATATTCTGAAAATATCAATCTGTTTCCTGAAGCCATTTTTTTGTTTAAATAGTGGATAATTAAAGACATATTTGACAATAAAAAATAAATTAACATAATTAACAATAATTAATTAATTTTATTAAAAATTAGTAAGCTTTTTGCCCTAGAGAATTTTTTTCTGAATATTTTGACAAGATTTTCATCAAAAACCATCAACGCATAACCGAAATACAGTAATTATAAATACGTGTCTTTATTATATATTATTCTCATTCTCTCCTAAGCTTTCACCAATCATTTACGCTCTTTTCTCTATGATGCATTGCTGGTTGCAGACAACTTCGAGACAGCCGGTGAAGGAATGTTAAAAATCAAATCTGTGTTTTGAGTTATAAAATAAATTCAAAAAATCCGTGGTGGAATTTCCAATGGTCATGTTATGTTAAATTTGACAGATTTTGAAGTACGTTCCGAATACTTTCATGTTTAATTAATAAAACAAAATTTATATGAATGAACTTTTACAATTTAAACTATTATAAAAACTAGTTGCAAAGATCTACAACGCAGTAAGTACATAATATTAGTTTTTGTTAATAATGAAGCATCTTAAAATTATTCTGAACGTAGTTCATAATGTCAAAACAATCAACCCTAACCTCAAAGTGATTTAAACAAGTAGTTTATCGCGTAAAATGTAGTGAAAATGGAGAGAAATTCACCCGAATTAGGTTTAAATACCAAAGAAGCATTAAATAAGCTTTATATTGAAATTGGGAACTTACTACATCAATATAATACAAGGTAAGTTAAGCAGTAATGTTATGCAATTTGTTAGCAATCAATTTCTTTCAGGAAATCAACATCCTGGATTAAAGACACATTTCACCACACCAGTCAATACACGAAAATCAACTGGTTCTCTGGATTATTCCAACTGTGGATTGTAATATCACTGCTAATCAGTAGCATCATACATGACGACAAATCCGTTTTGATATACGAGGCTGTTTTCATCCTCATTTTATTAATACTAAACGTGGCTTTAGAATTATTCGACAACCGAGTGCGGCACAACGAAGTACCAAATCGGATTCGAGCGCTTCTCGACAAACTGCAACTCAACCTCGACAAAATCCGCTGGCAAAGCCACCACTACCCCAACTTGTGTGCCCCGTTCTCTCCTTGCATTACCTTACAATGGACTTTCCGCGATCACAAACTGATCAACTTACCTTGGTCTTTGCTGGTTAAAGACGATGTGATTCAAATGCGACCCGGACAAATCAGTCCCGGATTCTGCGAAGCACTCGACAAACAATCCGATATTCCACTTCTGCATGCGAAGGAAGTGTTTTCGCCCAGTTTGCAAAGTGCGAACGAGATTTTCAGTGTGCCGAGGGCACGCAAACCCGCTGAATCGCGGCTTTACAAACTGCTCGAAACGCCATATTTGAATAACTTGCGGGTGTTTCTGGAACAAGCTTTAGACCGCCCCGTTACCCAGCATAATCAACAGCGCCACCTGGTAATGATCAAAATTATCGAACGCATTTTGCTGCCGCTCGTTTTCGTTTTTATATTTACCGTTAATCTCGTTCGCTATTTTTATTTGAATCAGTTCCTAGGTCGATATGATTCGGCCGTTTTGTTTTTAAATCAGCCGAGTACTGTGATTTTGCCGCTACTTCCACTAGTGTTTCCGATTGTTTGGAATGTGCTGAACTATGCGGGGATGGCTCGGTTCAAGTGCATCTTCGATTTGAATAAGACGTGCGTTAAAACGGAGGAAGATTCGGAGCACAATGTTTATGGTTTGCGGGTGGACGTTCGGTACACTTGGAAGCAGGTGTGGGGGAATTTCGTCGATATATTGGTGGGGCAAGCTGGACTTTTGACTAGGTCGTCGAACGTTCTGCATGTGTTGGGATCCGTTACGGTAAGTTAATTTTTTTTATAAAATATTTTTTTTTTATTTTTTTTTAATAACCTCAAAAAATTACAATGTCAAAAAAATGACAGATGTCAAAAAAATTAAAAAGGTAAAACGAATTTTTTAAAAAAAAATTTTTTTTTTAAATTTTTTTAAAAAATTTAAAAGATAAATTAAATTAAATTTTATTTTTAACTAACTAAATTTGAGAAATAACTCAAAACGATAAATGTCAACCAAAAAATGACATTTGTCAAAAAATCTGAAAAATTCTGCATTTTCAGTTATATTTTTTTTAAGGCTCTTGGTTGCGTTGACAAAAAAGGCATCTTATCCTGGCCGAATCCGACAGCCGAAAAAGTATTTTTCCTCCACAACAATGAGGACGAAATTTCAAACGCATCCAGTCTCGATAACGTCAACGATTTGAACCAGGATAATCCACCGGACGAAGGTGGCCCTGCAAATGTATACTTTGACCTAGAAGGTCCGGTGTCCGCCACTGCTGAAGTGCTAGACTTGACCCACAATCACAACGACGCATTCAAACTGCATTTCGACGATCATCACTGGCAGAAGCATTTGAATTCGTTGAAGCCGCTCGGTTTGGCGATTTTATTGAATACTTGCAATATTGATACGCAAGAGCATTACACTGCGTTTTGCTCGCATATCACGTGCGAGGCGATTTACAATGAGAATTTGATACCGGTGACGAATCGAAGATGTTTGTGCGAATTGGCGAAGGAAATCGGATTCGTCGATCAGGCGCAGAAGATTTTCGCACTCGAACAGCAATTATCCACGTTCAGGCATTTGGTAAGTTAATTTTATTAATTTGGGCAATTTAGTATTCTTTATTTTCTTTCTAGCAACCTGAAATGGTGCGTCGCGACAATAAGTACGCAAGAACATTGAACTTGTCCACGAAATTGAAATGCCCATTCCCACACATGTTCGCTGTGGTGGTCAAAGAACTGTGCAGTGGCTCGATGCAATTGCTATCCGAAGGCACTGCCGATATAATCCTGGACTCGTGTACGGATTATTGGGACGGTCGCGATTTGTGTCCGTTAACCCAATCGGATCGCAAGAAAATACAAGATTTCTATCAGCGCAGCAGTTTGACGGCTTATTGTACGGCGTTCGCCTATCGACCGTTGACTCAGAGCGTGAACAGCGAATTGAGTAAAGTTTATTTGGAGTTGCCGAGTGATTCAAGGCAGTTGTATAAAATTAGTCAATCGAGTCCATCGCCTGGGCATTGGGATTGTAAAAGTGTACTAGAGCCTAAAATCAAATCTAATATTAGTCAGTTTTACAGCACTGATTCGCTGCTGTTTAACGATTACTCGATGGAGGATGTGCACGATACGGATAGTTGCTTTCAAATGCAGTGCAATCAGATTTTTATTGGAATGGTTACGATGCAATATCAACCTTTGAACGATATGGTAATACGATTTTATAGCGTAATATTTTATATAATTGTGATTTGTGCAGGTACAATTGATCGAGCAGCTAGAACGAGCTTGCATTCGCTTCGTGCATTTCAGCAAAGAGAATGAGCTAAGATCGCGCGTGTTTAGCGAGAAAATGGGATTGGAAAGCGGTTGGAATTGTCACATTTCGCTCCTAAGCGAACGGAACAGGTTAGTTCAACTTAATTTTGTGTTTTGCATGTGTGTGAATAACCGAGTTACAAAAAAGCATCTGTAATAATCGCAGATCTTACTTGTAATTTTGTCGCTTATCATTTCTATTCTAATCCTTCTATTTCTCTTCTAAATGTGATTTTTGTGTGTTTCTCTGTTTTATTCCTGTTGTTCTGAACTGAACTTTAGAGGTGAAAGTGGTGTGGCAAAGATGGACGGCAAAAGCAACACTGCCCATCACCCGATTGAACGAAGATTATCGCAGAGTGCTCGCAAGATTCCAAACTCGCCGATTTTCGACGATAAATCTTGTTTGCTTAGGTATTGAAACTACATAGTAAAAAACCAAAACCACCACTTATTACAATTTAACTGAATGTACACTATTTGCTAAACACATTTCTAATACAGTTTTTTGCACCAGCAATTTGGAATCGTCGAGAATGCTGAGTTTTTCAGCACCGAGTGCAATTCATTTGGAACATTCGGTCGTCAAGTTCGATACAGTGGTCGAAACTAGTATTGAGAAAAAGTCGATCGATGATAGTCAGGAGAATATTCCTCTATCTTCAGACGTTAATAATACGACGCATGATTGGCAGTCGCTTAGTTGTTTGACGGATAGCACGGAGCAGAGTGCGCCGATTAACTTTGATATGAGCAACAGGGTACCTAGTATTAGATAATTATTTATATTTAAAAAAAAAATATTTTAATTATTTGAAGTTAATTTTATTTTTATACAGAATTTTTTTTTAGATTTTTTTTAAAATTATTTTTTTTATAAAAATAAAATTAAAAAAATGTTAAAAAAATTGTTTTAAAGATTGTTATTTTTTTAATAATATGTATTTAAATTTTTTTTTCATAAAAATAAAATTTAAAAAAAAATTGAATTAAAAAAAAAACATTTTTTTTCTTTTTGATCTAATTTGAAAACGCTTTTGTTGTTAAAACAAACAATCTTTAACAAATGTATTATTTAATTTTTTTAAAATAAAAACAAATTTAATTCTTTTTTTATAAAAATAAAATAATTAATTTTTTTAAAAAATATTTTTCTTTTGGATTTAATTTGAAAACGCTTTCTCTATTATTAAAAAAAAACTTTTTAAAATAATTTTTTTAACATTTTTTCAATTTTTTATTTATTTTATAAAAATAAAATTAAAAACGATGTTAAAAAATTATTTTAAAGATTGTTTTTTTTTAATAATATAATATTTATTTTTTTTAAATTAAAAAACATTTTTTTTATAAAAAAAAATAATTAAAAAAAAAATAAATAAATAATTTAAATGTTTTAATTTTTTTTTATCTAATTTTATTGAAATACACGCGCCATAACTTAATTTATATGTTTAAGGCAAAACTACCACGCGGAGTCGACAAAATCCGGCCACATATCGAACTAATCGACAATGTACCTTTACTAGTGTCGCTTTTTACCGATTGCACACCGAGCGCCACAAAAGAAATGCTTAACATAATGCAAGATTATCGTGAAGTGGTTTGCATACTGGGTTCCTCCGAAAACAATGACAATCCAGGGATTTTCATGCAGGCTGATGTTAGCATTGCAGTCGAGCCACTTTATCCACAAGTGTGCCAGAAGCGGCCGGTTTTCCAGCCGGTTGAGCCCAATTATTTATCGCCTATCGATTTATCGTGTGAGCTAAACGCAATCGGCTGTTCGCTATCGATTCGACGAGACGATCCGATTTCGTTTCACACACTTGTAATGGAAGCGAGGCATTTTGTGGCTATTTTATGGAGTTCAGGTAATTTATTTCGATTTGGACTGATATAATAATTAAATTGATTTTTGGTACAGTGCAATTTTGGTTGTGCTGCTGCGTTTTGCTCAGTTTTCTTCAGATGCTTGGCGCAATTTTGATGTTGCCACCGTTACTCAGTATTGGGCAGGTTTTGTGGTTCACCTGTTTCGTGATACCATTGCTAAGTATTTCGCTGATGGCTGTGCCAGTCGATGTGGATGTGATGAATAAACCGCAAGGAAAATTTCAAGCTTCCATCAGTTTTAATGTAAGTTTGCCTCATGACTAAGTTATATCATAAAAATAGTATTATTTGCAGATGATTGGATTTATGCTTTGGTGTTACGGGACGAAATTTATGCCGACCGTTTTGGTCGTGCTAGTTTCATTTATGGGTGTTTTAACTAGTCATTGTGGGCAAATATGCCAAGTGAATAATTGCACTTGCGTCTTATTGTACAATCCTACAAGCGAACAAGAAGATGTAGTGATTGGTGGCTGGATTGAAAGTTCTTGGACCATTTCGATCGCGCGACTTTTCATTATTTTTATAATTTTACTTCATTTTGGTAACTTCGCTCTTTCTCATCATTTATTTTTAATACATATATTTTGTTTTTAGTGGTGATTTCCGTAGGATTTGTGCATCGCGAGCATTTGTGCTTTCAGAGGAACCCACTGAGAAACTTTGTTTGGCTGGCAATAATTTTCATATTGTATAAATGTTGCATAAGTTATGTACGGTTTTTAATATTTGTGATTTTAGGATTACAATCCAAGGGATTTATACACTTTTAAAGTACAATCGACAAAGCAGTGCAATTGAACCGAGTGTAATGTATGCAGTACCAACTTGGGTAATTGTATTTGCGGCTACCTCGCCTTTATTTATTTTCATAATTAACGAAATTATCAAACGACAAGAAATTATGTAATTAATACCTATAAATTAATGCGATTGAATTTATTTAATATTTTCATTTGCAGGGTGAACCAGAGGTTTTTGAAGCGAGCGCGATTAGACTTTGGCACGAAACTTGGAATGAACTCGCCTTTTTAATGGGGTAGTTGCATACAATTTTTTTTAGATTTATAATGGAAGTATATATTTTATTTAATTAACGTGTGAAAGTTTTTTTGAAAAAAAATGCTGTAGATTTTGTAACAGTGATTTTAGAACTTTGCGATATTTTGTATTTCTGAAAACGGTTTTTAGCGCAACACGAGTAATGACGTCACATATAGCCTCCTAGAAAGGAGTGTTTTTATCCCGCTTCTCTTTTTAACTAACAAGATAAAAAGAGAGGTGGGATAAAAACGCACCTTGCGTGTAGGCTATTTGTGACGTCACTATTTATATTGCGCTAAAAGGGGTTTTTAGGCATTTCAAATATACCAATTTTCTAAAATCATAATTAGAAAATCTACTGCACTTTTTTCAAAAGAACTTTCACTAATCAATAAAATAAACTATATATTTTCATTACAGATGCAAATAAATATAAATAAAAAATCTTATGCATCTTCCCTAATAAATAAAGAAAAATGTACATAGTATTAAGTTAAATTAATTATTTTTGTATTTATATTCTGGACTGTTTTTTTAAAATAAATATATAAAAATAGCTAAGAAGTTTTATTTGATAATGTTTTCTTAGTTAGTAATGAAACCTTTACAGTATTTACATATTTCCATCAAAGGAATTCAATTGATCGATTCTATACAAAAAATGCTTGATAGTGATTCCCATGCACCCCTTAATAAACTCCCACACGCTAAAATTCATAGAGAGAAAAAACGCGCACACAGAAAAAATAAAATAATTATATTAAACAACAATAATGGTCTGACAATATTTTCGCAATTAAATTACTATCACTTTGGTGTCAATTATTTTCTTCGTTATCATTATTTGGAGCGGGTGGTGGTGCTGGTGGCTGATTTCCACCGCCCCATTCAAATCCACCTGGCTGCTCTTCCGGTATTCTTTCATAATTTACATCGTCGTCTAGCTGATTATCGAACAATGTTCGTCTATAAAATCAAGACATATGCCCATGGCAATCATTTTACAAGTAGGTACTAACATTGTCGATAAAAATTACTAAGTTTTGAAAATTATTAAGTTTTGGGTTGACTTTGAGATCATTGGTGTACGTTTGTAGTGGAAATTAATGTATTTTTCTATTACGTGATAGATGGCGTTACTAGTTCATTTAAAAAAAATGTTAATATTTCCACTTACAACAAAGAAGGCGTTTTCAGTATTTTGAAGCCGCCGGATTGATGTGGAAAAACGTCTTCTAAAAAGTAGTAGATGTGTCCGACTGCGATCCCCGTTAGATCCACATAAACTGCATTCCCTAGCAGCACAGAAAAGCCTAGCAAAACCCAAGGAAGATAAGGTGCCTTAAACAAAATAATTAGTTATTTGAATTAATCATCAAAGTAGATAAATTACTTGGAAATTAAGTAAACCAAAGAAATTCATTCTGATATAGGGGTTTCTTCGTGACCATACATACACGAGCATTATCGTAAAAGCTTGCCCTAAAAATAGTAAATTAACGAAAAACGCGAAACCCTAAGAAACGCATTAAGAAAGATATTCGCCAATAGTAAATTAATTATCATCATTTTAAAACGAAGAAATAACTTGTGTTAAAGGATACAACCATACAAAGTGCCCCGAACAAAAACATGAGCACAAAATCCGAAGTTTTGTTCCTGAAAGAACCTTCCTCCAGCATTCTACAATACTTGTACGTAAAAATCATATTGAAGAAGAAATTGAATCCAAATGAACCAAAAAATAAAAACGTCGTGACTAGTCGCCACAATTGTCCTTGTTTCACTATCAAAATAGGATTGAAGTACAACTGGAACGGTGATGCTAATTCTAATTGCTAAAAAAAAGGAGCTCATTAATTCCGCATTAGGATTGCTAATTGAAACGTCGTACCACTGCCAAAGTGGTTATAATACAAGCAGTTGTATATACCCTGGTCACTGGGGGCATATTGAAATATTCAGTTCGCAACGTTTGGTACGCCATTCTTAACTCGGATTTAAACTAAACAATTTAAACTGGACTTTCACACATTGCACGCACTTTTCTAAACATTAAAAGCCACATCAGAATGAATTTCGCTTATCAACGCAATGCAAAACACTTTTTGACGTTTGTTGACATTTGCTCTAGTGACATTTGATTTTTTCCGGAACAAAATTGGTGACCTTCGGAGATGTCAAATAGACGTCAAAGTTTTGTGCAATAGAATTAAACAAATTTCAAAAAATGGTTTTAACGAAGGAATATCGAATTTGCATGCCGATGACAACTGAAGAGGTAAGTACACTATTAGTGCGTTCGTATTTTATTAAACTATCGAATCATTTCAGTATCAAATCGGTCAGTTGTACATGATTGCGAGGCACAGTCTTGAGCAATCGGGCGATGGAGAAGGTGTAGAGGTCGTGGAAAATAAGGAATGCTTCGATTCGAAGCACGGCAAAGGACAATTCACGGAAAAGCGCATTCACTTGTCCAAGTTAGAATTGAAATAATTCGGTTTTTAAAGTGTCATTCTTAAACGAACGATTTTCAGTCGACTACCTTACTGGGTGCAATCAATTATTCCAAAGATTTTCTACGTTACTGAAAAGGCTTGGAACTACTATCCCTTCACCATCACTGAATACACGGTAACTTAACTTTCTTTATGACACGGCAAATGAATTGGTCGATGGTGGCGCTGCGGTCGCTATAATCTAAAGTATTACAAACCATTTTTAAATATTGAGAAAAATTAAATCACATTTTTAAAGAGGGTTATGGTTACGGATTAGTAGCAGTTTTTATCGCGGGGGGGCGAATGGTTTAGTTTATTTCGAAATTTTTTCATTTTTTCAGTGTTCCTTTATACCAAGATTTAACATATCAATCGAAACCAAATATGAAAACAACAACGGATGCACCGAAAATGCAAGTAAACCGTCAGCCACTTCATTTCGCTTGACTAAATCATTTAACATTTTAGTGCTTAGATTTGACGGGTGAGCAATTAGCCGCTCGCATTGTGGAGAACTTGGACATCGCTTACGATGAAGTGTCAGCCAAGCATTACAAAGAGGAAGAGGATCCTCGATTCTTCCAGTCTAAAAAGACACACAGAGGTCCATTAGTGGACGGCTGGCGGACCAATTTTTCCCCGATTATGTGTTCCTATAAACTCGTGCATGCCTCGTTCGAAGTGTTCGGATTGCAAACCAAAGTGGAGGAATTTATTCATTCTTGTATTCGCGAAGTTCTGCTGTTGGGTCATCGACAGGCATTCGCTTGGATTGATGAGTGGGTGGAAATGAGTTATGCGGATGTTCGAAAGTATGAGGCGCAATTGCAGAAGCAAACTAACAATATTATACAGCAAAAGGAGGAGGAGGCGATTGTGACGGACACGTCTGGCGGAGATACTCCTACGGCGAAGGATGCTATTGCCGACTCTCCAAATCCCAAATCGCCCGTTGTGAAGAAAGGCTATTTTTCTTGGTTTTAAAACTGTTGATCTATATGTTTTTTATTTATTGATGTTGGATGTTGCTAGTAATATAAATATGACCATCAATATTTGTTTATTTTGTTAAAACCTTATTAATAAAATGATTTGTTAAATTAATTAAACCTAAATTAATAAAATGATTTGTTTGAATTCGGTGTATTACTGGTTGCATATAGTTGAGCGTAATTTGAAGCGCTGCGTGTCATGGCTACCAACATAACATGATTGTTACCAAATAATAGAATATTGTTTATGTATTAATCTTGATACTTCGAAAGTTATTATTTAAATTAATAATTCATTGTTTACAAACTAGTGTATTTGTTTGATTGAATAATAAAATTAAATTATGTAAAACCATAACCAACTTTACAAAGAAAAATTGTTAGCGAACTTGACGACTGTCAGTAGTAGAATTTGCATATATGGTCACATTCCTTTGAATAAATACTACTACAATAAAATTATATTACCCAGTGCCCGTTTAAGGTAAGTTAATACTAATTAATAACATCTAAAAAAAATTGTCAAGCAAAATAACCTATTAGTTTCAGTTAGTAGTGTAAAATGGAATACTAAAAACATTGAACCTTACAAACTCGAAAAAAAAACTTTTTTTTTTATATGCACATAAGTAGTTCTTCTTTGGCCAAATCACGTGTAATATGGAGCATTTATTGTGATTTTAGTTCGGTGGCAGAGTTTATTTCACATTAAAACTATGGCCGGACGAAAGCGACCCGGACTTAAACTCAAAGTACCAGCTGAAGAAGTGTTTACACCACCTGTGTAAGTACATTTACCTATTAAAATTATAGCTAAAAATGCGGTCCAGCTATCGCATGGAATTAAATATTTGTAGCGTACCTTCGCTTTTTATACATTTTAATTTCTCTTTGGCAGTGCTCCAGCGAATTTAGACACTCGCACCACAATCACAATCGGCGAGAAAACGTTCGTCGTCGAAGCGGACGATCTGGAAAAGATTGGCGATTTGGGTCGCGGTGCCTATGGAGTGGTCGAAAAAATGCGCCATATTCCAAGCGGCACAATTATGGCAGTGAAACGAATAACCGCCACTGTTAATTCGTTGGAGCAGAAACGGCTTTTGATGGATTTGGACATTTCAATGCGAAGCAGCGATTGCTTGCATACGGTTCAGTTCTACGGCGCTCTCTTTCGGGAAGGCGACGTGTGGATTTGCATGGAAGTGATGGATACCAGTTTGGATAAATTCTACGCGAAAGTGTTCGAATGCGGTCGGAAAATACCGGAAACCATGTTAGGTTAGTTTGGTAAACTTTGTTTAATTCGGATTTTATTCGGTTGTTTTGCAGGGAATGTAGCGCTTGCCGTTGTGAATGCTTTGCATTATTTGTACAGCGAATTGCGCGTTATCCATAGAGATGTAAAGCCTTCGAATATTCTGGTTAATCGCCAAGGGCAAGTGAAGATGTGCGATTTTGGTATTAGTGGGTATTTAGTCGATTCTGTAGCGAAAACTATTGATGCTGGCTGCAAACCGTATATGGCTGTAAGTGTAACTTTATCTATTTAATTATTATTAATATTCGTTATTCAGCCGGAACGCATCGATCCTCAAGGAAATCCCTCCCAATACGACATTCGATCCGACGTGTGGAGTTTAGGCATATCGCTGATCGAATTGGCGACCGGAAAGTTTCCGTACATGAAGTGGGGCACGCCGTTCGAACAGTTGAAACAGGTGGTGGCGGACGATCCGCCCCGATTGCCCGCTGATCATCAGTTCAGTGCGGAATTCGAGGATTTCACATCGAAATGTTTGCAGAAAAAGTACACGGATCGATTGAACTATAGTCAGTTGTTGCAGCACGATTTTCTAGTCAAACATCGGGAATTCAACACGGATATTTCCGGTTTCGTTGCGGAAGTACTCGATTTGCCCGACAATCCCTGAGGTTCGTGCAGTGTTTCTTAAAACGAAAGTTGTTTTTTTTTTAAGTTTTTTTTTTAAATGAAAAATCAGTTTTGAGAGGAAAGCTCTACGTATTTATTTTTTGTCAAAACAATACATTGTTGATTTTTAACCCTTTTTATTCCATTAAGAAAATGGGAAACAAAATAATCTATTATAATTTTTAATTTTTAAGTTTTATTATTTTAAATTTGATTTTTAATTAATCATAATTATTGTTGTTACTATTCGAAGAAAATTAGTACAAATATTGTAATTTTCCTTTTATAAATTGTGGAATGGAGATGATTTACTACCAAGTAGTTGTTGCGCAATTAGAGTGATAGAGAAGTCAATTATATATTTTTAATGAAGATGCAATAATATATTTTTAGACTGAAAAAAGCTAAACTGTTTTATTTGCTATATTATTGTGTAATGTGGTTCAAATTCAATAAAATTGGTTGCAACTTTGCTTCAATTTTATTTTGCCCAATCGTTGTTTGTAACAACTTTAAAATTACATTTTAATTTTTCAAATTGAGATATTACTTTAAACTGTTATTATTACAAACTCTGTGTGATAAAAATAATAAATAAATATAACCGCATGAAATTCATTCATTATTCTCTTCTAATTAACCTAAAACTCTTAAAATATTAATAATATAATTAAGGGGGCGAAACCGCTACATATATAGCCGCTCTGGTCGCTAGCGAATCTTCATAATTTTGCTTATCTAAATCTACTGCAAATTTTGCGACATCTGATAAAGAATAGATGGACCAAGATTTCACGCATAAATTTGCAAATTAATGCGTGAAACGTTGCTTAGCAGATCAGTGAATTTAACGTGGAAAAACAGTTTCAGACACTGTTAATTATCCTAGGAAATATATAATGGTAGATTTAGAGAGAGAACTGGTGTAGCAATAAATGGACAGAAAGTTTTTTTATTTTTTTCCGCTAATTAGCAAGGGAGTGGTTAATATTTGAGCGAGGTTTTTTATTCATATTTTACTTAATTAATGACTATTCGAACAAATCTTTCGTCAAAATATAAGTATTTTTTTTCTCTAATTTTCGGTAGCTTTGGAAATTTTCTAGGGGTTATAATAAAGACGCAAACTGCTTTACCAGTTTTTGCGAATTTTTCACACCTCTCGATCTTTCCTAATGTTTTCGGCTAAAGCACGTGGCAAATAAGTCAGATCTTGGTCCATCTATTCTTTATCAGATGTCGCGGAATTTGCAGTGAATTTAGATAAGCAAAACTGTGTAGATTCGCTAGCGACCAGAGCGACTATATCGCGGTTTTGCCCCCTTAATAATTAGCATTTTGTTGCCTTGGTTTGGCAATGAATCAAAAGTGCATCTTTTAATAATGCTTTACGAAACGCATTTCAAAAACTTCAGTCCAACTTTGGGAATTATATACTACATCATGATGTACCATATTGGCTACATTATGGTCAGTCATGGCTGGTTTGTAATAATGTATGTCAGTAGACATGCCAAGTTTCAGCTATCGCTTTTGTTTGAGGATTTTATGGAGATTTTTGAGTGCCAGCCAAGTTCGATTGATTACAAAGCGAATCTGGAGCACCATCAGCGATCCATTGCCAATAAACTAGTTGCTAGTGTTCGTCATCATCAGACCATTAAGAAGTTCTTTTAGTTTCAGTACAGGGTGTCTCAGAGAAACTTATCACTAAGGCTTAAAGTGATTTTATAACGAATACTATTAATATTTTTAATTTGTTTCTTATAAATTATAATGAATCTTTCCGTTCTTGAGAAGATAAATGAATTTTGATAGCATCGGAGGACTCCGTTAAGAGGAGTATTTCGGCTGAGTTTCCATTTCAGCGCGTCTAACTGGAACGCATGCTCATCTTATGGAAAAATCACTGCCACTCGGTGTAAGGCCCACAGGAAAACTACTGAATCAATTTTAAATATTTAAAGTGATATACATTCTAGAAACATTAATCTACTCTTTTAATGGAACAAAGTTTTTATAGTTCATTGTAAAAAAAAGATACAGCTATTCAAAGTTAATATACTTGATATTTCAAATACAAAATAACATAAATGACACTTTGTCCATTGCAATCGCAGATAAATCAATTCAGATTATATATCAATTTATATATTGAAAATTGATTCTTTAGTTTTCAAGATTATGGAACACCCGATTTGAATTTGTTTATCATATTTTGAACAAAAATCATCGTTAGAGTGCTTGTTCGAGTGCTCGGTAGATGGCTATACGGACGCTCAAACGCAAGGTAGATTCGAAGATGGCTTGTTGCGTCTCATTTCAACACATGCAAATATACTCCAATTCTAGTCTCATGCTAATATTTGTTTCCTAACTCTAATAAAAAAGATGAAGGGTATCGTTTGTCGCTTCCACAATTTGCGTTTACCGTTAGCCATCTATGGTCAGTTAACTATAAACTTTATTTTTCCTAGTTCTTGTAGCAGAGATTTGGTTTTTGAGAGTATCGCTACTAAACAATAGGTAGCGCCCATAAATTTTGGTTGTGCTTATTTATGATATTTATAATGTAATGCAATTTGGTGTTTAATAAGTTGCCTAAGAAGTAGCAGCCGCTCAAAACACAAATGGTAGGAACCGTGGGAGATTAATTTTCTTAGAATTTTGTCCAAGTATCAAAATATAAAATGCAAAATATTATAAATAAAACTTTTTTTGTTATAATTGCATAATTTTCAATTTATTATTAATATGAAAATAGTTATTTACGTAACAAGTCCGGAAAGTAGTCTTGCAGGACAAGCAGATGAGTTTCAGGCCGACGCCGCAGGCGGAGGCCTGAAAGTCGGCGTGTCCTGCAAGGAATCTTTCCGGACATGTTGCGTACAATATTTTTTGTGTCGAATACTCTTATAAATACATAGTTCTTCAAAAAAATGCTAAATAATAAATTGACAATGCAAAAAAATAAATAGAGCCATCTTTTGTTTTCTTTTGACACTAACAAATGTCAATGTCATATACAGTAATTGCAAACTTTCAAAATATGGATACACCAAAACATATTTTAAAAGCTGCAGAAAATGTTATAAACAATTTATTGCCACAAAAATCTTCAGGCCGATATTGGAAAGAATATGAATTATTTGTAAAATGGTGTACTGAAAACGGTGTAAGTACTTGTAACAATTCGGTAACTATGGAAACACTTTGCAGGAAAAACTAAAAATGGAAAAAATATGTAACTATGGAAACACTTTGCAGGCCGAGGCCGGCAAAAACCCTTTTCTGGCGGATTTTAAGATGTAGAAATCTAGTCATGCCGTATGAAGGCGCAAAAAATATATTAATATGTTACTATTTTAATATTCTAATATTTTAATCCATCTTAATTTTGATAAAAAAAATCGCCAAATATTAAGTAGTCGCTGAAGTCAAAAGAACCCTTGAAGCTTTTTTGTCCAGGCATAATTACCCTTGATCATATTCTACTTATAAGGGTATGTATTTAGTCTTAAGAAAGTGGAATGATTATTATGTATAATTTTGATTGCAGCTCTTAGTCATTTTTTTCTGCCGTCACTTTTTTGCAATCAAGCTTCAATAATCGAATTAATGCAAATTGATGTTTTGTCGGCTGCCTCATTGCCACCATTACTATTTTAATTACATTATGTTTTGCATTAATTAATTATGTATAGCAGCTGATAAAGCGAACACAAGATTAATTGTTTTCTATAATAATGTATTAATAATAATGATTGGAAGTGGATGAAAGGAAGAACCGGATGGAAAATGAGCTTGATTATTTTTCTTTTGTTGCTCCTCCACTCGCTCATTCTTTTTACTTTTAATTAGCATATTTAAAATCATTTTCGGGATTAATATAGAAAAGGTCAAAAAGAGAACGACGTACGGCAATGCTTCTAGCTTATTAAGAAATTTGCATAATTTTTTCTCGTGAATTTCAAACACGTAATACGTTATCCTTTAGAGTTTCGTTTCAAAGATAAATAAATCAGCTACCGCAGCTTTTAATAGTGTTTTTTATTAGTTAAAGTGATTCATATTCTTTGCAATCTAATGTATGTAAATAGAATAAATATTTTTTATTTTGGCAAATTTCAATTTAGGTAAGGTTAGATTTTGAATTCAATTCAATCAATTTCCGAGTTAATAATATGCATGATCATTGGTTGCTGTTTTCTTCGTACACGTGTTGTTGGTATTATGCAATTGTAAAAACGTTTCGGGATCCGGTGAAGCGATAGAGGGCGGCACAATCACTCACATCAACGACATACGTGGGTTTTATGTCGCTCTCACCCAGCGTGTGGTGGACAAGGACAGTGCGTGCGGTTAGTTTCTTGTGTTAGTTTGTTGGTTATGTGATGTGATCAGCGGCGTTTCATCAGTGTTTTTATTTTAATATTTGTTCGATCCCGAAACTGATCATTAACCTCGAAGAAGACACTTCCGGCGAGAACGATAATTTTAATTAATTTTGACATTTAAATTTAAATGCATCGCTGCAAAAACAGAACTTTATTCGTAATGTCGCTTGAAAAATAGGCCACCCACAATACACGCTTGGACCCTTTACAAATGACACGCTACTGGTAACCATCTTAGTACTGAATTGGTTCATATGCGTCAATTGATGACCCGAGTCCAAACATTCGCCGGAAAGACTATAGTTTATTTGATGTGTGAAAGTTTTTTTGAAATGTAGTAGGTTTGGTAATAATAATTTTAGAAGTTTGCGATTTTAGCGCATCTTATCTACTGACGTCACATTAGCCTTCAATCAAGGAGTGCTTTATCCCGCTTCTTTTTTTAACTAACGTGATAAAAAGAAAAGTGAGATAAAAACGCGCCTTGTTTGGAGGCTAGTGATGTCAGTAGATAGTTGCGCTATAAAGACGCGCGTTTTCTGAAAATTTAAAATATAGCAAATTTTTAAAATTATTATTAAAAAATCTAATGCACTTTTTGCAAAAAAACTTTCATCCACCAATAAAATAAAGTATATATTTTTATTGTAAATGCAAATAAATAAAAAAAGAATCTCATTCATCTTCCCAATTATTGTAGACTTTTGGTAAGTGGATTCACTGAATATTTATTGTTTAATCAAGTTTGCCACTTGATTTTAGCCGAGGAACTTCTTGCTATGCTTTTGCTATCTAACTTAATTCCAAAGTATTGATTGTACATTTTGGAAGCCTCATCCATAAGATGCATAGTATTTATTTGTAAATCGTTAGAAGACGTCGTGTTGTTCAAAAGGCAAAAATAAATCGTTTTTGTATATAGAAATTTGGGATTTCGCTTATTTACGTCAAGCTGAAAACGCGAGGGCCGGGATATGTTTATTTTCAATTATGAATCACATTTCATTCGAAACATCGAAAATCATAATAATAAGGGGAATTTTTCTGTTTTACGACGAGACGGCGGGCTTTTATTAAAAATAAAACTTTTTGCTACTGGAAAATAAAATTATTTACACATATATTCCTACTACTATAAAGTCAACCTTCATAAAAACGTAAAACCTTAAAAAGTGTTGTTATTACATAACGACACACATTTAATCTGAAACATTATTTTTACTATTAAAACTAGTTTTATTTGCCGTAGTAGTTGCACTTGAATATTCCATTTAAAGATGATGCATTGCTTAAAGTGCTATTTTATTTTTTTCGCAGAGGAACATTTTTGGCAACTGCTCAACCATTACGAATTTAGCCCAGAAAGTGGCAAACTAAGAAAATATATGACGCGGAATTACTCCACTGAAATCATTTATTGCGCCATTCTTCACTGGATTAGTGGGCCCATTCATCATTAAAAAGAATATTTTTCGCCTTTCTTAGAACTAAATATTCCTTAAAGGAATTATCGCCATTCTAATGCAAGTCAAGTGGCTTCGCTTTAACACCACGTATACGTATTTCCTTTATCCAAATTTGGCACTGTTTACAAATTATTAAGTCTTCAAATTATTGTTGAGAATTTAAATTTTCGATTGAAATAATTAAATTTGTTCTATTTGGAATTTTTTGTTCGGCAAAAATTTGTATTTTTAGCTATTAAAAAAATATGTAAATATGTACACCCTCGCCGGGGACGCATTGTATAGTGCTGCCATCTATGGGTAATTGCCATTGCGGTCGCCTCTTAAGCGTCCTTCACCGGCTGTCTTAAAGTTGTCTGCAACCAGCATTGCATCATAGAGAATGATTGGCAAGAGCTTAGGAGAGAGTGAGAAAAATATATAATAAACACGCGTATTTATAATTAGTGTATTTCGGTTATGCGTTGATGGTTTTTGATGATAATCATGTCAAAATATTCAGAAAAGATTAATCTATTTCCCAAAGCTTTTTTAAAAAAAAAGTGGATAATTAAAGAAATATTTGACAAACACAAATAAATTAACATAAATGATTAATTACAATTATTCAAATTTAGTGGGCTTCTTGCCCTAGAGAGTTTTTTTCTGATTACTTTGACATGATTTTATCAAAAATCATCAACGCATAATCGAAATACACTAATTATAAATACGCGTGTTTATCATATATTTTTCTCACTCTCTCCTAAGCTCTCGCCAATCATTCGCGCTCTTTTCTCTATGATGCAATGCTGATTGCAGACAACTTCGAGACAGCCGGTGAAGGACCCTTAAGACCTCAAAATATTGGAGAAAGTTTAAATTTTCGATTGACGAAATGAAAATTCAAAATTTCAAAAATTTCCGATTCCAAAAAATAATTTACTTCTATTTTTCGATTATTATTAGCTATTAAAAAAATATGTAAATATGTAAACGCCCGCCGAGGACGCATTGTATAGTGCTGCCATCTATGGCTAATTGCCATTGCGGTCGCCTCTTAATGCGAAACTTTTTTCAATGTAAATATTTTGGTTGCACTTCTATTTTTACCTTTGAATTTATTTAATGTGGGACTAGAATAAAGCAAAGTTGAGACAGTCAAGTGAAGCCGACAGCCGTACATGTTAGTTTGTGCTCCACCATGGCATGAAATTGTTAAAGCCATGTCAACTTTCAACTACCCTGTAACTCTACCTGAAAAAAAATATCAATCGATTCGTCGTTCTTGTTCCTACACCGATTTGGTGATTTATATTGAATGACTACTATGCAGGTAACTGAATATATATTTTCTATTTTTAGTAATGCGTCGTCTCTTTTTTTTGTTTTTTGTTTTGTTTAAGAGGCACGTGCTGGTTTTTATCAATTTTTCGGCATAATGGAAAATGAGAAAAACTGGACGCGACTTTATTTATTGTGTTTATGTAGTGTAGGGGTTGAATAAAGGAAAGTTTTACTGACAGGGCTCAGCAGAGTTTGCCCTTTTTGTGATGTGCTGACGAAGAAAGAAAAAATTTGCCAAAATGAATAAATAATAATTAACGTTGAAAAATGGTTATCGGTTCGAAAAGTTTCCTCTTAAAGTGCTTTTCATTTTGTTTGGTAATAAGAGATTTTAAGTTGGTGAAATATCTGGCTTGTAATTTTAATCGCAAATTTCTAAAAAGTTTTATTTTTTATGTACTAAGCAAATTTAATTGCATTTTTATCTTTGCGCTTGGCGTAATGAAACATTTCCTACCTGAGACGTAATGTAGCATTACACCAGCGCCATCTATGAGAGCTCAGCGGAGTGACGTCAAGCGCAATAAAAAGGCGCCAATTGTTAATTTGAATCGCCTATTACTGATTCTATTTTTAAATAGGTACATTTATTATTGTGTTCAACAAATGACGTCATAAATTAGGCCGGCTAAAAAATTGTTTATTCCATAGACAAAACAATACGTTTTTAACGAAAACATTTACAAAAATAATAAAAATTTTATGACTTGATAGCTTCGTACTTTAATTGAGTTTCGTCGTTCCTTGCCGCGGTGTTGATGATAAATATGTATTGCAGACTAATTGGAATTGAAATCAATACCCGCAACTTGCTATCTAATATTTTTATCAGATCTTGGCGTACAATATTATTTTCCCCAGTTTTGATGAGTGTTTCGTATTACTTTTCGCTCCACCATTCACCTTGTGCTGGAAATGAAAAAGCAAGTTTCCATTTTCATCAATTTTATTTTAAGCAATCCATCAGCATTTACGTATTCGTCTAGTAAAAGTAAACTATAACAAACGATTTACTTTTTTTTTGGTTTCAGAGAGCCCTGAGTGGTGCGTCAACGTCATCGGGCCAAATGCGAGATTTAAAGGACTTTTGTGAAAAAACAATCACCAGTTTCATCTATTATGTGCTTCTTGTTGGTTTAAATGTCTGCTTCGGATTCGTTATATTGTATTTGATTCTGAGGCACATTCTCGAAAATATTCACATTGAACGCGGAAAATATTACAGATGTGCACTTAGCTAGTGATTAATCGACTGATTACTTTTTGTTTTGTTTACCATCGAAAGACTGAATGTTTTGTAAATATATTTTAATTGTGAATGTGAATAATAAATGTATTTTCTAGTATTTTGATGAGTTTCATATTATTGAAATTAATAAGTATAACACGTAAAAAATAGTATCATAACGTTAAATATTTAGACTGAAAAATACAGATTGCCATGTGAGAAGCGTTACCTAGTCAATTCAGTGCGTGTGACAAAGAGACCATGCTTTTTACTGTTGTCAGAAAGAGGCAAAGCTAGCGAGCGGTCTCATTCAGGCTTATGCGCTATCACACGTCTATGCAACGCTTCTCATCTGTGAGTCTGTATACACAGAAAGTCTCCAACGAAAAATATACTTTTTAATGTAGCGTATACGTAAAAAAGAAGATTAATTTATTATTAATTGTAATTAATTAATTAGTGCATAAAATTATAATTTAAAAATGTAGGCTAATAGGAATTGATAAATAATTTATTTTCTTCATTAATATGGTAGTTGCATACATTTTTTTAATTTATAATAAAAGTAAATATTTTATTTAATTGATGTGTGAAAGTTTTTTGGAAAAAAATGCATCAGATTTTGTTACAATAATTTTAGAAATTTGCGATATTTTATATTTCTGAAAACGCTTTTTAACGCAACACGAGTAGTGACGTCACATATAGCCTCCTAGCAAGGAGTGTTTTTATCCCGCTTCTCTTTTTAACTAACAAGATAAAAAAAGAGGTGGGATAAAAACCTCACCGTGCTCGGAGGCTATTTGTGACGTCACTATTCATAGTCCGCTAAATAGCGTTTTTAGACATTTAAAATATTGCAAATTTCTAAAATCATTATTAGAAAATCTACTGCACTTTTTCCAAAAAAACTTTCACCTATCAATAAAATAAACTTTTCATTATTGGGGCAAATAAATAAAAAAAATCATATGCATCTTCCCTATTGCACCGTTTAAATAAAACAACTAATGATTGTAATTTAGTTCAATATAATTTTCATTTTAAATTCATCCAAACGGAAAATGTAATCTAATTTATTTAAAGCCGGCTCTGTTTTCTGCGACAATAAAACTTGTTTCTTGTTGCACAAAGCGCATAATTTAAAGTAACTTGGATCGTTAACATCATTGTGGTACTTATAAATCTAATAAACTAGATATATTCTTACTCTACATCATTCAATGTAATCTATTACAAAATGTATGTTGAAAAATTCATCCATTCAATGTGTTTTTATTTCACAAGTTGAAGTAAAACAAATCGAATTTTAATTACATTTTTTATACTAATATTTTCCATTTATAGTTAATGGAAAAATTAATCTTTTCACGAAAATTAAGTCCCGAATAAATGAAAAAGCAGCTGTGTTAAATTGGAAATATACAGAGTGTTAAAAAAATATTTTTATTAAGTGTCAGATAAAGCGAAAAAAAAATTATTACGAAAACATGTAAAAAAGTTTAGCAACGCTTAATAGAATTTAAGTTAAAAGACATTTAGTAAGAAAACTACGTCACAATTAGATAAACAGCGCAGCACTCTTACCCCCCTCTTTTTTTTTACTGCGGTAGGCGTTTATTTAAAGGTCCTCCACCGGCTGTCTCGAAATTGTCTGCAACCAGCATTGCATTATAGAGAAAAGAGCGCGAATGATTGGCGAGAGCTTAGGACAGAGTGAGAAAAATATATAATAAACACGCGTATTTATATTTACTGTATTTCGGTTATACGTTGATGGTTTTTGATAAAAATTATGTCAAAATATTCAGAAAAAAATTATCTAGGGCAAGAAGCTCATTAAATTTGAATAATTTTAATTAATCATTTTTAATTATGGTAATTTATTTTTGATTTTCAAAAATGTCTTTAATTATGCACTATTTAAAAAAAAAATGCTTTGGGAAACAGATTAATCTTTACAGAATATTTTGACATGACTTTCATCAAAAACCATCAAAGCATAACCGAAATACAGTAATTATAAATACGCGTATTTATTATATATTTTTCTCACTCTCTCCTAAGGTCTCGCCAATCATTCGCGGTTTTTTCTCTACGATGCAATGTTGGTTGCAAACAACTTCGAGACAGCCGGTGAAGGACCTCTAAATTTGAAATTTCAATCCCTTCCAAACCCCAAAAATAACGTAAATAATTCTATTCGTATGTAATTTTTTTATCATAAAATTAAATTGAAAAAAATGAGATTGTCCAGCTTTTGGTAACACCCTTTATATATTATCTGAACCCCGATATCATTAAAGTAAGTCAAAGCTGCAAGAATAACATCCGCCACTTTAAATCTTAACGTTAGTTATCTCGTCTTTTGTCAAACACTGTCATTCTTATGCAAATTTTGTTAGAAACTTTGTAATTCAAATATTATACCGTAACATTAAATGGCATCACCCATTCCCCCCATTTCCATACCTAGTCCCGTAATTTTTCGATGATTTAATTGAATTGTTTTTATATATTTCGCCCGAATTAAATTTCGCGATAAAAATCAAAATAAAAACGGCAGCCGCTGAAAATGCAGACATCATTGCAAACACAAATAGAAGCGCCGGCGTTTGCCAATTAATTGGTACCCAGGGAAATTTGGCTACTGCAAACACAATTATCATCAGTATTGTTTGCGTAATATTTGTTTTACTCTGCGTTTCTCTCTGAACGTTAATGTTTCTTGTGCCCTTTTTGTAATCCCCGATAAATTATATTAGCCACTTAAAATCATTCGGCCATTTTTTGCTTCCAATATGCAACACTAATTCAAATTATGTGCGCATCATGTGACTGCGCACTAATCTAACAAATTGCACAATTGGTGACAGTCATACTGGATCTGATTATTCATTGCTTATAAATTTGAATCAAACCTCTAAATGTAGTTACCTCTAGACATATAAGAATCAAAACACCGTCAATTTTTGAACAATTAATTTAACGAACCAACAAGCCACAATGGCTTATTTTTAAGGGATGAAACTTTTACCAGCATTTTCTTCAATGTATTCCTAATATGTATGCCAAATTTGGTTCAAATAAAATATTCCTCCTAGCAGGTATTCACGTTACAAATTATGCATTTTTACAACTTTGTGACCCTTCAACCTTTAATAAATATTCAACCCTGTAAAAAACTCCAGATTTTTTGAAAGCATTCACCACTTGGGCTATACACAATACATATGTTCAATCTTTGGTCTAAATCGGCCCGCAACTTTAGAAGATTAAGTGGATCTACCGATTTTGCAATTTTTAACATGTTTTTGGCCTATAACGCGCAGGTCTTTGAGAATTTTATAAAGTTCTTTTCTTCGATATCATCTATGGGCAGGTAGAAAAAAAAGACGCAAATTGTGTTTTAATCCGATCAGTAGATTCCGAAATATAGTGGTTTAAAGAAACGAACCGACCGACCGACAGACGGAAATTAGTGAATATGATTTTCGCAATCTACGCATTCTATAAAGTAGAAAAAAGTGAAATTTGGAAAAAAAATTCATGAAGACAATACTTCCTTACCGAGAGGAGTAAAAATGGCTGAAAATGAGTGAATATTTTTTTTGATATGAATATTAGAGACCAAAACAGATTGTGTTGAAATCCATTTGTAATATAGGTCGTTCCACTTAAAATATGTAAATTGACGAAAGGGGTTGCATGTAAGGTACAGTTTACAGCTTCATAAATGATGGCTTCCTCCCATGGAGAGCTTTGAGAGAGGATGGAATATAATTTTGTTTTACAGCTCACAAGTGTAATTCTACGTTTTTATCGAATGAAATTTAAATATAATCCAACAAATGACGTACATAAAAGCCCTCGATGATATTAGATTCCACAGTCGTCGCGCTCTGAAAAAGTTCCTTTCTAATGAACTTTACTTTAGCATCCTGGCTCCTTCGCCAATATTTAAACCGGCTAATCCATCGATTGCAATTAACGGAGAAATTGGAGAACCTCATCAATATTATTACAAAGTAAATTTGCGCCACACAGACAATAATAAAATCAAAGTAAACATTTAAACATAATTTGCTACGTATGCTCAAAGTGTGCATAAACAAACGTTGCGCTGTGGGTTAAATTAAATTGCTTCTACAATAAATTAATAAGGTTCTAGTATATGCTATACATAAACTAGGCTACGCTTCATACAAACGAAGAACCTGAAAATTCTCTTTCACAATACTGCCAAAACCAATAGTATTAATTAGTAACTTTACTCTTTGTTAATATAATGAGGATCAGGAATTTGATAACCATTATTCTATATTTGCATTGTGTTTTCTATTGGATAGTTTCGACGTAATTTAAGATACATTCACTTTTTTTTAGATTTAAGGATATCAATTGAAATGAAAGCTGTCAACAAAATGAAAAATCTAAAAAATGTTAATAAAATTCATTACATTTGATCTGCATAAGTTTAAGGGCGCCGTGGATTTTCTTGAACCACCAGATGTCTCACGAGTCAGATTGTAGGGTTAATTTTGTGGACATAAGACAGCGGTTTTACGTAAAATTTTGCCCAAAACTTAATACAATTTTAAAAATAAATGTTTAACTTAGGTATTACAACAATTTTGGTATAAATTAACTAAAGGATGTCGAAAATATAAGCTAATAAAATAATCCTTTTTTCAAAAATAAATTTAACAAAACGCTCCGAAACATTTACCTGACCTATATACGATAAATTTAAACAATTCTAAATAATTAAAATAATTGGTATTTGTTCATAACGCTTTTCTTATGGTTTTTTTGTTTTTAATTATTGAACAACCAAAACAGCTGATCAACCAAAATATTGAGTTTAGTTTGCCTACTAAGATATAGATGTCACTGCTACACGACATTTCTTAGGGTCACTGTATTATAAGAAAATTCGAGAATAGTCCACAAATTTTTTTAAAAAGTTGCCTGTCACGCCATTTAAGGGCAATTTTTGACTACTAGAGGCGACAAACAATTTTAGTCTATGGGCGGACAAACTATATATCCGCCTTTGTCGGTGGAGCCATCTCTTATCCAAAAGATTTACTCTATTTGTCAATATCAATATTGAAAACATAATTGAAATTTATGTGCCTGGTGCCATCTTTTGACAAGCCATGTAATTTATTTACTAGTAATGTAAATTTTGATTAGACCAGAATCCCCGCACTACATCCACGGCGCTCTTAAAGTTATAAATTTTGAATTTCGCTTTTGCTGTCGCATAGCGGGTAACAAGCGAAGTAGAATGTGGTGGGGTAGTCAATAGCGAGCGCGAGCGCTGTATTCGAGCGCTGCGCGTAGCAATACAACACAAGCGTCTGAGCTACATCGATACAAGCGTGACGTATGGCTCAAGATCAAATAGCCACAATAAATACTGACGTATCAAAACGAAGCAACATGTTGTCAATAAATGGAAAAATGCATTTCCAGGTTTTTGAACGTTATTGCACTGATTTTATTTTTGAAAAGCATGTTTGTACCTTTATAAAATTTTGCCTTTTATGAAACGCATTAGTTTATTAGTTGCAATTCTACCAACCACATATTGCTACCTCTTTAAAAAAGTCACAAAATGTCTCGTCGTAAAATGTATAGTACTTATGGTCGAAATGAAAATCCATCGAACTCTTCTCGTCGTTCTCGTAGTGCGACGACGACTATTTCCAAAGTAGCCTGCTTCTTCTTATTTCTGTGATATTGAAGAGGCTTTACAAGCACTCATATATATGTGAAACAGTATAAAAAGTGAAATGGAGGACAAAGTAGATTTATCGTATGTAGTATAATATAATGTCATAGAGAAATGAGAAAATGCGTTTTCCAAAAGGCAATAAACTTTTCAGATAACAATCGTCCTGAAAATTACTTTGTCGGTCTTTCTTTGCGCTCCATTTCAGTTCAATTTATGTATGCGTGTTGATTGCATTTATTTTTGCATACAAATGCAATCATTAAAAATTCCAATTTTAAATGTAGTATGGAATAGAGTGAAACTAGACAGCAAATATATTAGTTCAGTGATTAGTTATTTAAAATATCTGTCTTTACGTGTGTAAATACATTGCTCATTATGACACATGCCATCCAGCTAAAAAAAAATCATTAACCACTCATTTATATTGCATGTCATAAGTGACCGTTTCTTTGACGGAAAGGTAACAAACCCGAAAGGTAAATTTGTTCGTTAATTATTTACTCACTTTTGCATTTATTATTCAATGTTCTCCATAAAATGAACAGATAATAATTAGCCTCTGTCTGCGGCTTAACATATAAATAATTACAAAAAGGTCTGGACGCCACTATATATTCGTGTACTACACAAAGTACAAACAACCCTTTTGAAAATTCGAGTTCAAATTGTTAAAGCAGAAACCGATGCTAATTTTGAATTATTTTAAAGACGAGAAGATACGAATATATATTAGTGGATTTAAGTGGATGTAAAAAGAAGTGACGCAGAAAAATGCCTTTTTATGAGAAAGTTCGAAATTCATTTTTAAGGGGACTGTACAAATTTATGCGTGAAACGTTGCTTAGCAGCTCAGGGAATTTAACGCGGAAAAACAGTTTCAGATACTATTAATTATCCTAGAAAATATCTAATGATAGATTTAGAGAGAGAACAGATGTAGCAATAAATGGACAGAAAGTTTTTTTTAATCTTTTTCCGCTAATTAGCAAGCGAGTGGTTAATATTAGATCGAGGTTTTTTTATTCATATTTTACTTAATTAATGGATATTAAAACCAATCTTTTGTCAAAATATAAGTATTTTTTTTTCTTTAATTTTCGGTAGCTTTGGAAATTTTCTAGGGGTTATAACGAAGCCGCAAACTGCTTTACCAGTTTTTGAGAATTTTCCACACCTCTCGATCTTTCTTAATGTTCTCGGCTAAAGCACGTGGCAAATAAGTCAGATCATGGTCCGTCTATTCTTTATCAGATGTCGCTAAATTTGCAGTGAATTTAGATAAGCAAAATCATGTAAATTCGCTAGCGACCAGAACAGCTATATATGTGGCGGTGTCGCCTCCTTAAGATGCTATAAGACTATGAGGATATTTTTGTTTGACCAATTCAGGGTTAAGTGAATTTTGTCGAATCTAGCAAAAATGAGAAAATAATTCAGTTTTCGGATTTTTGCGAAATGGCGAAGATGTATAAGAATTTTTTTTATTCATTTGCATCTAAAACGAAAATATATAGTTTATTTTATTGATAAGTAAAAGTTTTTTTCAAAAAAGTGCGTTAGATTTTTTAATAATGATTTTAGAAGAGTGCGATATTTTAAATTTTTTAGAATACGCGCTTCTTTCTAGCGCAGCTATCCACTGACGTCACTAGCCTACAAACCAGGTGCGCCTTTACCTCACCTCTCTTTTTATTTTGGTAGTTAAAAAGAGAAGTGGGAGAAATACACTCCTTGTTTTGAGGCTATATGTGACGTCAGTAGAAATGTTGCACTAAAAGCGCGTTTTCTAAAAATGTAAAATATCGCAAATTTCTAAAATCATTATTAAAAAATCCGCTGCATTTTTTTCGAAAAAAACTGTTACACATCTAACTTTTTCCATTGTTTTCAACTCTTTTATTTTCGATGTCTCAGAAAATGTTATTTATGATAAAATGTTCTGCGTCTTAAAAATCATCTTTTGAATTTATTTTATGTTTATCGAGCACTTTTCATAAATAAATCTTGTAAGTTAATTAAAAGTTTATTAACCAAAAAAAGAACAACATAAATTTGTTGGTAAAGTTTCAATTTATACCGAAGCGTTTGCAGTATACAAGACTAGGCTTTTATATTAAGGGGGTGCTTTTCAATTGGCGCAATCGTGCATACAAATATCTATTAAATAATCTCCGAGTAGAAGAGACTTTTCGAGTCGAATCTCGACTTAGAAACGCGCTTCAAAGTGCGATTGTGAAAGCCCAAATAAACTCTTATTAGGCCATTATATTATATATTTGAAGTGAGAAGAGGTTAGGTTAGGCGCGGTGGCCAACTTCGACTTTCCATACAAGCCTCGAATGTCTTTCTCCATTCCATTTTAAATTCAAACGTTTTATCATCGTGTTTGAGTTTAATTTTATTCTTCATTTCGAGCACATTCGTGCAATCGAATTAATTTGAATGCAGAAATGTTGGAGAGAATAAGAAATGCAGGTGAATTTGGACCATCAACCAAACTAGTCAACATCTGGTTTAGTTTGTGGTGTATACTTATTAAATACAAGTCAACATGTTGACATGTTCAAATGGAAGCACTCGAGGTATCTAAACAATTTACCAATTGGGCTCCTGAATTATTTCCTTATGTCACGTGAACTCAACCCCAAGCCAACTTATAATCAAAATATTGTGTCGTCTTTGATGTATGAAAGGGGTTTGGTAAATAGTGCATTTATTATTTAATTGCATTGTTTTTGAAAACAATACGAAAATTCTGTTTTAATTCATTTTGCATAATTTGTCAACTTTTCGATATACTTATTAAGGGCGCCGTGGATTTTCTTGAACCAACAGATGTCTCACGAGTCAGATTGTAGGGTTAAATTTGTGGACATAAGACAGCGGCTTTACGTCAAATTTTGCCCAAAACTTTACACAATTTTAAAGTTAAATGTTCAACTTAGGTATTACAACAGTTTTGGTACAAATTAACTAAAGGATGTCGAAAATATAAGCTAATGAAATAACCCTTTTTTCAGAAATAAATTTAACAAAATGCTCCGAAACATTTACCTGACCTATATACGATAAATTTAAACAATTCTGAACAATTAAAATAATTGGTATTTGTTCATAACGCTTTTCTTATGGTTTTTTGTATTTAATTATTGAACAACCAAAACGCAGCTGATTCACCAAAATATTAAGTTTAGTTTGCCTACTAAGATATAGATGTCACTGCTGCATGATACTTCTTAGGGTCACTGTATTATAAGGAAATTCGAGAATAGTCCGCAAAAATTTGCCTGCCACGCCATTTTAGGACAATTTTTGACTACTAGGGGCGGCAAAAAAATTTAGTCTATGGGCGGCCAAACTATAAATCCGCCTTTGTCGGTGGATCCAAAAGAGTTACTCTATTTGTCAATATCAATATTGAAAACATAAATGAAAATATTGTGCCTGTAGCCACCTTTTGACAAGTCATGTAATTTATTTAATAGTAATGTAAAATATGATTAGACCAGAATCCCCCAGTACATCCACGGCGCTCTTAAGGGTGGAGTTTCACTGTTGTATATATAGCCGTCAAACCGCGTGGATTTCATCGCTTTAATTGCTTGTACATTACTTAATAATAAAGATTTTGAAAAGGCTCACTGAGCATTTAATGCATATTTTACGTAAATCCACGCGGTTTCACGGCTATACGTACAACAGTAAAACTCCGCCCTTAAGGTGGCGAGTCCAGCCTTGCAAATAGAGACATAAAACATAGCTTAGCACATTGGCATATCAACGTGCATATAAGTTAGATGTCGTTACTAAATACTCCAGGAAATATCTAATGGTACCATTTGAAAGATATAATATGTAGCAACAAATGCACGTTTTTAAAAAATTTAAATGTGTTAGCGTTTATTAGAAAAATTGGAAAAACGCATTGTTTTTGCAGCGTTATCTTCCACCTTTACCGGATGCTGACAACTGCAACGTAGTAGTTGCAATTGCAACAAATTTGTCAAGTCATTCCTTTTGCAATTATGCCTGTCTATTTTCCTACCTGTTATAGAATCGCTATTATCAAACTCCTTTCGCCGTTCACTGGGTCTCTGGCGCTTGTCATCTCCCGCAGCAGACAAGCAATCTAGACTTGGAGAATTTGAGATTAGATAAAGGTACTGACGTATTGTGTTTGTTTAATAATAGGTAGTACAATAATGTTGGTAAAATATAGAAAATAAGCCTAAAATATCAGATTTTTCTCTTGTAAATTACAATCAAACAATTTTAAAAAATGAACTTTAATGAACAAATAAAATAACGCCTTGGAAAATTTGGCCGGCTCAGGTGGCATTGTGGGTTAACGTGTCAACTTGCGATCCGTGAGTCGTGGGTAAATTTTCACCAAGAGCTTGGATGTTTTGTGATGTTACCAAACAATTAAAAAATATTAATGGGTCTTAGTCCACTAATCAATTTAAAAAATTGAATTGGTTAAAAGTTTTATTTGTGGATTTTTTTGAAAACTATTTTGAGAGTTTTTAAATCTTAAAGTATCTAAGTGAATACGGGAAATTGAATAAAATATTTATTCGTAAATAAATGAACCTTCACGTTCACATCGCAAAAATACATTACCTTTCAAAAGTTGGAAAACAAGCCAATAAAATACATCATTGTTAAAGCTTTCAAAAGAAATTTATGGTAAATATTAGAGAGCATATACATGTATATGTAGGAGTATGAGATATTTAATTGGATTAATAAAGAACTGTAGCAATTTTAGCAAAAAAAAAAAAAAAATTAAATTCTTTTAATGTTTGCACTATTAAACACATTTAATCAACTTAATAATAAAGTCATCTATTTATATTCCACTCCGGTTTTATGTAAGAATATAAGCGACGTATAAAGTAGAATAAAGCGCAATATACAGTGCGTTTTTGGGGGTTGAGTTACCAAAAGAAAATTATATTTTTTGATTTCTTAAATTATAGTATTCTGCATTCAAAGCTTTGTTTGTTTTGAATAAATAAGGTAATTGCATATATTTTTTTTTAATTTATAATGAAAGTATATATTTTATTAAATGGATAAGTGAAATTTTTTTTGAAAAAAATGCAGTAGATTTTGTAACAATGATTTTAGAAATTTGCAATGTTTTATATTTCTGAAAACGCTTTTTAGCGCAACACGACGTCACATAGTGTGACGTGACGTCACATATAGCCTCCTAGGAAGGAGTGTCTTTAGCCCACTTCTTTTTTAACTAACACGATAAAAAGCGAGGTGGGATAAAAACGCACCTTGCTCGGAGGCTATTTGTGACGTCACTTTTATATTGCACTAGAAAGCGTTTTTAGACATTCACCCATGACTTTTAGACTTTCACCTATCAATAAAATAAAATAAAATCGTACACCCAGTTGGTTTTTTTGATCTATTTTTTAATAAAATATATAAAAAAAATAAAACTTTTTGAGAAATGAAACATAAGAAAGAATTTTTTTTGTAGACATTCGGTATAAAAAACCAAAATTTAAATAACCCATAAAGCAATAATTCGTCAAAGTTCTCTCGCGCATTATTTAATTTAAGAATCTCATATTTCCCCGGATTCATTAAAATTCGGCACTGGAATATGTTTGCTCCATCTTTATGATTAATATAGCAATACACAAGAGATTTAATTCGAGTCCATGAACAATTCTGCTTCTTTTTAATACCTCATAGCATATTATCTAAAAATATGATTAATATTTATAGTCTTTCCGGCGAATGTTTGGACTTTCAATTGATGGGTATGAACCAATTTAGTACTAAGATGGTTACCACTAGCGTATCAATTGCAAAGGGTCCATGCGTATATTGTGGGTGGCCTATTTTTGAGGCGACATTACGTATAAAGTTCTGTTTTTGCAATGATGCATTTAAATTTAAATGTCAAAATTAATTAAAAATATCGTCCTCGTCGCAACTGTCTTCTACAAGGTTAATGATCAGTTCCGGGAGCGCACCAACATTAGAATAAAACATCTCATGAAAAGCCGCTGATCACATCACATAACCAATAAACTACACCAACAAACTAATCTCACGCCTTGTCCTTGTCCACCACACGCTGGGTGAGAGCGACATAAAACCCACGTACGTCGTTGATGTGAGTGATTGTGCCGCCCTCTATCGGTTCACTGAATCCTGAAACGTTTTTACAACTGCACAATACCAACATACGTGAACGAAGAAAACAGCAACAAATGGTCATGTCTATTATTAGTTCGGAAGTTGACGCAAGTCCAAACATTCACCGGAAAAACAAAACGAGCAATATTCTAATCTATTGAGTAATTAAATTCTGGATTGGTGGCGCGCGGTGGCCATTTTTTGAACTCATTTCTTCCATTCGCTGCTGCTTATTTTATATTACTAATTAAAGCATCAATACCCAAGCGACCTAAGCCAAAGCCATGCAAATATCTTTTTAATCCTATCCTCAAACATGATTAATGCTCCAATGTAGTTATTTTTTTTTAATTTGTCAAGTTATGTAGCAACAGCAAATTGGCCCGAAAGCTATTTGAAACATGCATAAATTTTGCATAGTTTGCCATTATAACTACAACCATACTATTTGTCACTTATTGAACGTTATCAGATAGCCTTCTGGAGGTTGTTGTGTGGTGCTTTCAAATCAGCACGAAGTAGTAGCCTGAAATTCAAATCATTCATCATGCCATAAAGGGCTCATCTCGACGCTCTATTATACCCCAAAACTATGCTAATTAGAAGCTTAGTTTCTCTATAATGTGGAGTAAATCAAACGTAACATTCATTGAACTTATTTTGAATGCGTTTTAGTAGCGATTTGCTAACTTTCAGTGCCAGTAATGAACATTTTGTCCAGATAGAACACACCAGCTGCCGATGCAATTAAGCAAACGGGCATTTCGTGTAGATTCTCGCGGTCGAAATAATAATAAATGAGAAAACTTGAATGCAAATTATTTATTTTATAAAGCGCAAAACGTACAACCATAAATTTGTAATCACTAACAGTTTACATCGATTTCCTCATGTCTTCTTTAATTATTCAATGTGTTTGCCATTCGAGCTAATAAAAAGAGTTGTTAGGACTTCAAAATTATGATAGTATTAAAATTAAAGAATTTTTAGGCGTTTTTTGCTGACAATTTTGCCGCATAATTTCGAATATTTAATTTTAATGCTTTTATAAATTAGATTGAAGAATAATAAAATTAAATTTGCAAAAATGGCGAAGTTGCCAGTATTTAGGCATTCAACGATTTTTAAAAATTCATATTATTGTTAATCATTTATATTTATGTTTTAATAATAATTTTACGTATTTGTTGCATAAATAGAAAACATTTAAATATTTGCAGTTTATATATTAATTATAATATTGTTGGTTTAATTTTTGTTTACCTACTCTAAATTTCACACAAAGTTTATTTATGAGTAAAAAACATATATTATTTAAATGGGGTAGTTGCATACATTTTTTTTTAAATTTATAATGGAAGTATATATTTTATTTAATTAACGTGTAAAAGTTTTTTTTGAAAAAAATGCAGTAGATTTTATAACAATGATTTTTAGAAATTTGCGATATTTTATATTTCTGAAAACGCTTTTTAGCACAACACGAGTAATGACGTCACATATAGCCTCCTAACAAGGAATGTTTTTAGCCCACCTCTCTTTTTAAGTAACAAGATAAAAAAGGGGTGAAATAAAAACGCACCGTGCTCCGAGGCTATTTGTGACGTCACTATTCATATTGCGCTAAAAAGCGTTTTTACATTTAAATTATAGTAGATTTCTAAAATCATTATTAGAAAATCTACTGCACTTTTTTCAAAACAACTTTCATCTATCAATAAAATAAACTATAGTGATTCCTATTCTCTTCTGACCTGTGGGCTCTCAGTTGATTCCGCCTGCATCAAATCAATTGAAGGCCATGTAAAATTTTTACCAGTAGCGAAGAATATCTTCCAAGCAGCAGCGACACGCCAAGACAAAAATAAAAGATTATATTCATACGACGGCACTGAACGACAACAAGAGGAAAGACATACGTGCATGTAACTTCTTTGTCATTCACATTGATTGTATTCATAAAATCTGGGAAGTGATGTCGCAGCGCTAGCAGACTTACGTTCCTGTTATTGTTAGCACTGTAATGCGCTGACACAGCGTAGCAATAAAAAAGTACGTCTAGCACATTTGATACAACAGGTCAGATCGTAGTCGACTTGACTTTATATATTTTTATTATAGATGCTATTATGATTTATTTAAAAAATTGTAAAGCGAAGGATATTTATTGAGTTTTCACCCTTTAATTCTCAAATATTATTAATAAATTAATTATTTTTTAGTAATAAAATATTCATACTAAATATTTATAAACCTGCCGGAAAAATCATGTAAATAACATTTTTCTAATTTTGACTCGCGTTATTTTGCGGAACTCGCTGCGCTCGTCCTGCAGAAATCCGCCCGTTACACAAAAAATGCATTTCCTAACTGGTTACATAAATAGCTATATTTTTATATTTTCATAAATTTTTAATTATTAGATACATTTTAAATAGTAACTTTTTTGATAGGTATATGTCTATCAACCGACATGAAAACCTAATGTTTATATCACAGATAAGTATAACAGATAGGCTGTCCAACGTTAATATTTATTTTGCTACCTATTCAGTTCCCCTCAACCCGCGAGTATTTTATTTTGCCTACATCTAGGAGTATGCCTTTTATATTGCCTACATCATAGTTTATTTAACTTTGTTTTGAAAGAAAACTGTAATCACATTATAATTTAACGGGTGGTTTTAGAAACTGTATCTGGACGTAAGGTTGCAACTGTTAAATTGTAACTGTTAAATTGTCTCGACGTGGGGTTGCAACTGTTGTAATTGTTGTTTGGGCCATATGACGATGATTTTATATTACGTTATTAGAGTATTATATTATTTTGCAACGCCATCTACCATAGGATAGACATGCCATTTTGTACCAAAACAGCGCCTCTCCGTGGCCGGCGTTATACCACAGATAAGGTTATATACAGATGTGCCATCGGATAGGGCAAAGTGTTTCGCATTTTTATATTGCCAACGCCCGACTAGAGAGGGCTTTTTTTAGTATAACGCCGGCCACGGAGGGGCGCTGTTCTGGTACAAAGTCTATCCTATGGTAGATGGCGTTGCAAAATAATATAATACTCTAATAACGTAATATGAAATCATCTTCATATGGCCCAAACCACACCAAACCAACAATTACAACAGTTGCAATTTAACAGTTGCAACCTTACGTCCAGATACAGTTTCTAAAACCATCCGTTAAATTATAATGTGATTACAGTTTTCTTTCAAAACAAAATTAAATAAACTATGATGTAGGCAATATAAAAGGCATACTCCTAGATGTAGGCAATATAAAATACACGCGGGTTGAGGGGAACTGAATGGGTAGCGAAACCAATTTTAACGTTAGACCGCCTATCTGTTATACTTATCTGTGGTTATACTAAAAAAAGCCCTCTCTGGTCGGGCGTTGGCAATATAAAAATGCGAAACACTTTGCCCTATACGATGGCACATCTGTATATAACCTTATCTGTGGTTTATATTAGAAGTTGGAGTGAATAAAAGTTTCTAAGTCAATTATGCTATAAATTAATAATAGCTTTTCGATTGATTGAATTATTGAACTTTATTCCGTCCACGTAAAAATATAATTCTTAACTTTCTACTATTTTAACACTTATATTGAATTCAACAACATTATTTTTTAATGCAGTTAAATTGTTTTAGAGCATGCAAGCAATATGAAAATCCTTTAATTAAAAAATATGTGCTCTTCACTTTGAGATACTGAAGCATTGCAAGTTACAAAAAGCAAACCAATTTCCCTCTAAATAAACCGCATCAGCACTGCACTGCATTCAAGTAGCACAGTGGAATGGAACTGTCAAACGTGGAGGGCGGAGCATTTACTGCGCAATTACTGCGCATTTTCGCAAAACTACGTCGAGCATTAACTGCGCATGACGTATCATTCCAAAGGGCGGCCAAATTGATTTCTCTATAAAGTTTAAGGTAAATAAATTATAAAATTTTATCGGTTAATAACGATAATATAAATATGCACTTTGATGTTGGCAAAAAACAAATAATAATTCAATTTTTTTGTGAAATCGAATATTATACAAATCCACTTCCTGAATAAATATTATTAAATTTTATATCAATTTTGGCATCGGTTAATATTATTCGGCGCCTGTGGCTATAAAATAAATATTAAAATTCGCTTTTTTCAATTTGATTCACATCAGAAATACATTTTTAATTAAATTCATCGTCGTTAAGCATTCCGCTGATATATAGAATAGTACATTTGATAGCAAGTTATGTGAATAGGTCTCCATTTAAATGAATTAAAAAGCCATTTGCATCGTGAAAATAAATTTATTTATGCGTTTGAAAATTACAAGCGCGAAACAGCATTTAAACCGTACTTTGTGGTTTATTGAAAGCATCCTCATTGTTGAAGGGGGCGCATTCCGTTAAAGCCCTTCCCCTGCCTGCTATTTATACGAGAGCGAATGATAATACATAAGCAGTTTAATGTAAAGTTTTTATTAGTGTGGTGCACTTTTAGAGATTGCCGTAAACAGTTTCAGCGCGTTTCAGGATCCGCGACTGTCTGGCGCCCCTGATGGAATTATTGCTACTATTCCGTATTTCGACTTCTGCCGAATCAATAATACCATTCCATAACAAAAACATGGATTTATTATTTATACGCATTTATTATTATAAATACTTTCCATAGAACTGGATATTTAGATTAAATATATGCTATCGAGTGTATTCAGTTGGCGATTGGCGCGAGCGCAAGCCGGTAACTTGACCCGGTGCGCCACTTGAGCCGGCGCCTTTGATATATATTGTTAAATTTATTATTATTTTTCAATTTAAATTTTCAAATATCGTTCCATCTAATTAGGATTATTTTTATTATAATAATATCTGTCAGTAGGATTACAAATATTGTATAACGGTACTTTAACTAATCTCAGATTAATAGCAATACCACTATTGTTTAGTAATAATAATTCCTTTCATTGCCATTAAATACGGCTTTAGTTGAATGATTTGTAAATTGGCCATTATACAAAATTAAGTAATTCTTTTAATTAATTATGAATTGCGTTTTGCGAAACACTCAGTATGAGAAGATAGTGCACCATAAATCAGTCATTTTGAGTACCTTTATATAAAGGGGTTGTTCCTGTAAAATGAACAGAACATCCTGCAATTTCACACTATTATCAGATAAAATCAATTTATGGTGGTGAGATATGCAGTTTCGAATAATGTAACTCTATGAGGTACAAAATCATATATACAAAGTGCTACAGTTAGGTAAAATCAAATAAATCTTGTAATTAATCTTTTAAAGTCCCTGGTCTAATTTAATTGCCAAATTTATAATTAAAGGGCACAAGCGATCTTTTTATAAGGAGTCATTAGCAACGTAAATATCGCTATATATAGCCAAGAAACTTAAATCTTATTAATTAAGGGTAGGCTTTATTTCATTGTTACAAGGTTACCTATATTTATACTTTAGAGCAGAAAGAACCCTTTCGGCGCACGCGTGGTCCTCCATGTGCGCGTTCACATTTGGTTGTGGTAAGAGCGCTGTGTCTCTTTCTAAGCATGTTCTCTCTGTCACACGCACTGAATATCAATGTAACGCTTCTCACTTGTCGGTCTGTATATATTGCATAAGAAACTCGCACCTTTATATGATCGTATTAACTTGGTAGCGTTTTGGCATTGCAAATCCTGATAAACTTTGCTGTCTTACTTTCGTAACAAAGTTATAAAATTCCAGCAAAAATCTTGTGTACTTATTCAATTTCCTGCCACTTTATCACCTGTTACACTAAAAAAGAAATTGCTTAAATCCCACCTGTAAGAAAAACATGCTTTGCCTCTAGTTTATTTTCTATAGAGGCGCGCGTCTAGCAACTACATATATATGTTGCCAGCAAATTTCAGAGCCTTCAACATCCTGAAAGGACTAAACTTGCATGGATATTCAGTAGAACGCACGCAGCCGCCACATTTACGTCGACGTCCTGACTCACATTTTCAGGCTATCAAATAAATTGCGCGCTCTACGTGTGCGGGTTTTGATTTCATTCAATTAACTGCATCAAAAATAACAAACAAAAAATCACGAACTTTATTTGATTGTTGGTTGCGGTTATTGAGTATTGTGAGGCGAATTTTTGGAAATGGCACGACTTATGCAGGGGATCTTGTTTGGATTTTTGTTTACTGCTTGCTTTTATTGTAAGTATTTTAATTATTATTAGGAAATTACAAAATATTTTTAGGCTAAAAATATTTTAAAAATATATTAGTGCGCTAAATATTTTTTTAAATTATTTTTGAATTTCCGTGAGCGCTAATAAAAAATTTATTTCTTTGTGAAATAAATTTGTAATTTTTTTATACACGCAAAACTTATCAGAAGACTTTTTATCAATAATTTGACCTCGAATATAAATTATGCGTTGGTTAAATATTTGGTTTGACAAATTTATTAGATTAAATAAACTTATGTTGGTTCATTAATTATCCATTATTAATGAAGTTAATAATAGGACCCTTAAATATTAAGGGTTCTTCACCGGCTGTCTCGAAGTTGTCTGCAACCAGAATTGCATCATAGAGAAAAGAGCGCAAATGATTGGCGAGAGCTTAGGGGAGAGTGAGAAAAATATATAATAATCACGCGTATTTATAATTAGTGTATTTCGGTTATGCGTTGATGGTTTTTGATAAAAATTATGTCAAAAAATTCTGAAAAAAATTCTCTAGGGCAAGAAGCTCACTAAATTTGAATAATTTCAATTAATCATTGTTAATTATGTTAATTTATTTTTGTTTGTCAAATATGTCTTTAATTATACACTATTTTTTTTTAAAAAAAAGCGTTTGGAAACAGATTAATCTTTTTAGAATATTTTAACATAATTTTCATCAAAAACCATCAACGCATAACCAAAATACACTAAATACCGAAATACACAAATGCAGTGAGAATTTATTATAAATAAATTAATTAACAATACAATGAAAATAGATAAATTCAAAAAAAATAGCACGATGAAAAATTTGCTGGTTCAAAATAGTTTTCATGCAGTAAATAGCTTTTCGGTGTGCATGAAGATGATTATTATAGGTAGAATGATTTTTCGAGAAATTGGCTGCAGTTTTTAGATTTTTTTTCATAGAAATCGCTTGCAGCTGTTATATAAGTATCACAATATGTATAGACATCTTTCACATGCATAAAAAACTTTCATTATGTAGAGTACCATCAGCATCATCCTGCACACACATCGCATTGCAAGCAGAAGTACAAGAGAAACGACTATCAACTTATATCCTTCGTCCTAAGACGCGTTCCTCTTGACTTGATACTAAAGTGATATTTTGTGTTGTTTTATATACGAATATTGCTTCAAGTTACCTCAACTCATGCATTATTTACGGGTGCATGTTTCTTTTTGGTATAATATGGATATTTGGTGGCGCAAGATGCACTTTGCTTTAGCTTTTCTGCATCTGAAACGGAATATTTGATATATGGCTTGTTTACTTGAATAGGGTACCATTTTTGTACTTGGATTTTAAATTTATTACTAAATATAATACTTAGATCAATGTAAAGCATTGTTTTTTAATTTTTGGAAAAAAAAATTTTTTTTTTCAAAATTAATGAAAGTTGCGCACAATCACAAGTTTCTAAAATTTAATCACGATATTGGACTTTTAATGGATAGTTTGATGCGGCGTCATATAAAACTAAATGTAAGATTTAATTAATTTTTAAGTCATTTCAGACAAAGACCTTATTATGTTATAGTATAGTGGACAAATTTAGTTTGCTTTAGTAATAAAAAGAAAATTACTAGGGGCACGTTGATGTGTAGTGAGATTTAGAATATTGCCTTAGTATATTTATTACTTTTCTGGTAAACATTGTAATAGTGATACATTTATGATTTTTTTTAAATATTTTAGACTACGAAAATATTTTAAAAAAAACTATTTTTCCGTCCGTCGGTCTGTCTGCCTGTCGGTCGGTCGGTCGGTCTGTCTGTCTGACTGTTTGTCGGTCTGTCGGTCGCCGGTCGGTCGCTGTGTCTGTCTGACTGTTTGTCGGTCGGTCGTTCGGTTCAGAAGCACCAAATATTTAGGGCAATGGATTTAGCAATATATTTTTAAGGGCGCCGCAGATTTTCTTGAACCAACAGATGTCTCACGAGTCAGATTGTAGGGTTAAATTTGTGGACATAAGACAGCGGCTTTACGTAAAATTTTGCCCAAAACTGAATACAATTTTAAAGATAAATGTTCAACTTATTTATTACAACAATTTTGGTATAAATGAACAAATGGATGTCAAACATATAAGCTAATGAAATAACTCCATTTTCAAAAATAAATTTAACAAAATTTTCCGAAACATTTACCTGACCTATATACGATAAATTTAAACAATGCTGAATAATTAAAATAATTGATATTTGTTCATAACGATTTTCTTATGGTTTTTTGCTTTTAATTATTGAACAACCAAAAGAGCTAATCCACCAAAATATTGAGTTTAGTTTGCCTACTAAGATATAGATGTCACTGCTACATGACACTTCTTAGAGTCACTGTATTATAAGAGAATTCGCGAATATTCCGCAAAAAATTAAAAAATTTGCGTGCCACGCAATTTTGGGACAATTTTCGACTACTAGGGGCGGCAAAAAATTTTAGTCTATGGGCGGCCAGACTATAAATCCGGCTTTGCCGGTGGATCCATCTCTTATCCAACAAATTTTCTCATTTGTCAATATCAATATTAAAAACATAAATAAAAATATTGTGAAGCCATCTTTTGACCAATCATGTAATTTATTTAATACTAATGTTAAATATGATTAGATCAAAATCCCCCACTACACCCACGGCGCTCTTAACAAACTGTTCAATAATTTACAGTAATCAACGATTCAACAAAATAGAATAACAGTAGTTTAATTTATTTATAGAATTCTAATTAATTTAATTAAATATTATTCAACACTAATTAAATTGTTGTTTAATAGTTTTAAGGGCGGATTTTCGTTGTTATATATATATATAGTCGTGAAACCACGTGGATTTGCGTGAAACATGTAATTAATGCACATTGAGCTATTGTAACTTTTCCAAAATCTTTATTATTATTAGCCAATGTACAAGCAATTTAATGGTATTTTTAGAAATCCAATAAAATTTTGACCCGATTGAACTCTATGACGATTTTTAATTATTTTTTTTATAAATTTGTTAAACATTAAAATCTTTAAAATAATTAATATGAATAGATTAACAAATGTCATATAGTTCAATCCGTTCAAAATTTTGTTGACTTTCTAAAAATACCATTAGATTGCTTGTACATTGCTTAATAATAAAGATTTTGATAAAGTTAGAATAGCTCACTGAGCATTTAATACATGTTTCACGCAAAATCGGTTACCCGGCTATATATACAACAGTGACACTCCGCTCTTAATACAAAATTTTGAAAACACCAAATTTAAATTAATAGTTTTTCAAATAATTTTCAAAAAATATAAAACTGCATTTATAGTTTTACATATATATTTTTAATTGATCACATTTAAATCATCTGTTTTAATTCATGTGGTGGCACGCAAATATGATTAGAATGATTTTTTATGTGTTGAATGCTTAATATAGTATTTCGGTCAGCTTTAGCGTTCAGGGTTCTTTTTTTCCGATTGCATGCGCTGATAAAATTGCGGAATATTATTTTTAATCTGGCAAATGCATTTGCTTCTAAGTGGGAGTCGTGCTGATAAAAAGTTTTGCGACTAGCAATTAGGAACCAATAAATTTTCTTGTTAAGTGCGAGATCTTTTATGCATTCCTTCACTTTTTGTCTTGCAATTATTTAGCGGCCAACAAAAGAAGATGAAAATTTTAACTAGTTACAGCATATTTATGTTTAAACAAAAACTTGCTCAAAATTTGCATACATATTAAAAAGGAAACAAAATTAATCAACATACTATGTATGTACAAACAGCGAACGAATATACAAAAACGCAGCTGGTTTTCATTTTCATACACGTATGAAATTTACAGTTATGAAAAAAAATTACTACGCTGAAACTGAAACCAAAAGCCTCCGAAATGTATGTGTGTGTGTATGTTTGTGTTCTAGTGCACGTTAAATGTTTCCCTTATTCTGACGTACAACACCGCTAATAAAATTATGACAATTGTTAGCAAGTTGGGCCAACTTTGTTAACATTTACTTTCCAAAGAACTTCCTCGCATGGTATAAGATTGAGCACATAGTCGGCCTAGCTCTAAACAAACAACAACTTCAAGTGTGATGTACGACCAATTATAATTTGAAAATTATCTGAAATATTTATAATTTAAAAAAGATATGTGAAATGTAAACTAAATAATCAATTTTAAATTTAAAAATATGTATTTAAGGGTCCGACTAAATTTTGCTGTAATTTCATTGTGGTAGTGTAGGGTGTTTGCCACTACTATACCATAATAAGATTTTTTTGCATGTTTTGCTATAAATCGCTGTTATTTTCGATTTTTTTAAGAAAATTACAACTGCAAGAGTTATTTGTAATCAACTTTCTCACTGAACTGTAATAAAATTTTTGTAAATTATTTAAATTCATTATTTTAAAAATCAAACAAAACAAAAAATTAAAAATATTCTATTACAGTTCAATGTAAAATATTAAAATAAGAATATTACAAAAAAAACTAGGTCAATATCTTGAAAAACAAGGCCAGTATCGAGTTTCGTTCTAAGTGCGTTAGATAAGAGCTTCTTATGCCACCCGCTACTATTCTTATCCCACGCGCTTCTTTTAGCTATAGGCGCTATTTGTACGCCTAGAGATAAAAGAAGTTTTTGGCCGCGCGCGCATGGAGTTTGAAAATAAAATAATCTTGCTACATTTTTGATTGATTGAACGATCCGAAATGGAAATGAACAAAAATGTTTCATATTTCCAAAAATGTAGTTGCAATCAGTGATAGTGCAAAGTAATTACAAGCAAACAGCAAAACTCATCCAATTTGATAAAATGCAATTGATGTGACAAATTTGTTGTTTGATGGAAAAGGGGCGCAGATCATTAATGAAGGATTTCCGTTTCATTTTAAAACTATCATTATTATACGTTGTGTGTGTAATTTTCTACTTGTACGGTAAATAAATTGTTTGGTGTTATTTAAGACGACAAGTTGAAATGCTCGACAGTGGAAAACCTGCCAGGCGAAATGAAAATACGCACCGATAAATCCAAATTGTGGAAATTGTGGTCTGAAGAATGCGAAATCCTCTTAGGTTTATTATTACCGCACATCGACTCTTCGTCTCTATCTATCAAGTTGTTCTAGTGGCACAGTATAATCAGTTTGGAAATAAAATCACACATTTCCATTTACGCTTGTGAATAATTGAGGCAAAGTGTTAATTACTCAAACATGCAATAGCAAATTATTATTATGCACTTTGTTGCAATTACGAAGCATGATATTCCCATTCCACACCACACTCAAGTTCTCTGCACAATAATCCATTATTACTGCTGCGATTCCTTGAGAAAAGCTTGGAAATGTAGTTGATATAATGTGGTGTGGTAGAATACACCGCTCAGCCGAACAGAATGCACATACGAATTGAATCAATATTTAATTGTATTTAAAAACGGTTAAACGTGAAATTTAGCTAATTAAAACTTCACGTGTACTTTTTCTTGTTTTGTTACATTAAATGAGTATTATACCAACGAGCACCTACATAACATAAAATACATCAATATTAAATTTCTTTGATTTCCGCATACGAAAACTTTATTAATGATTCTGCTACCTACATGAAAGGTTACATAGAAACTTTGTTAATTACCACACGAATTCACCGAATTCCTACATTTTATGGGGTTTTGATTATTTTCATTATCAATTAGGATTTTTTTCGGATAAAAAATAATGAGCGCAAATTAGTAGTGGTTAAAAGTTATAATGTAATAGAATTTTTATATTTTTTTGTGAAGTTTAATTTTTCTACATGAGCACAATAGGGAAGGTGCATAAGATTTTTTAAATCTATAATGAAAATAAATAGTTTTTTTGCAATTTGCGATTAAAATGACATCTTTTTAGTTGCCATTTTTGATATTGAAACAGCCTTCTTTTTTTTATTGTTCTAAAAAAAGCGTGAAAAAAAGACTTTTTTTCACTCTTTTTCTACTTTTTTTCATTCTTTTTACTTTTTTTCATTATTTTAAAAATTGCTAAAAGCGTGGCAAAAAGTTATAAAACCGCAATGTTTTATTTATTAACAATATTAATTGTACAATTAGTAAGATTATTTAACTGAACAAGAACACATAAGCCACATTTCCATTAAATTTGAGTTAGCAAACACTTCTATTCGATTTGAATTATGTGAAGGAAGCTGTTTGATTTTTCGTTCCTAGGGGCGATTTCAATTGTTTTATCAATGTTTGCTCTAATTAATAACAAATTAAGCTTGAATCAAGCAACCGATTGTCATCTGATTATTAACTAATCTTTAATATTTTTTTATTTTAATTAAAAATTGCAAAAAATAGTGTATACAACACGAGCAAAATTAGTTATTTTTTCACTTGTCGTATTGTCCAACTCGGCTGACGCCTCGTTGGACAAATTTACGACTTGTGAAAAAATAACTTACATTTTGCTACTTGTTGTATAAATAACTATTTTTTATTGATGGGTGAAAGTTTTTGTGAAAAAAGTGCAGTAGATTTTCTAATAATGATTTTAGAAATTGCTATATTTCAAATGTCTAAAAACGCTTTTTAGCGCAATATGAATAGTGACGTCACCAATAGTCTCCGAGCAAGGTATATATATAATAAATTTGGTCGACATTTTTCGAAACCAAATTATTTAATTTTTGAGTTATTCATAAGTCAGCAAATTTGGCTCCGAATGTGAAGTCTTGTATAGTACGATTAACAGTGGCAGGTCTATTTACTTTAATCCCACTTTGCCATTATTAAAAGCAAACTACGTTGAAATTTGTACATTGTCCCGGAATAAAGGACCTTAATTTTCTATTATTCCTATTTAGAGTATAAACAATAATATTTAAATTAAGCAGTTTATTATATGGCTTTTGTTCGCCTTACAATCTACATGATATTCATTCCTACAATTTCGTCAAACCAACAGTTGGAGAATTTGTATTATATCCGTGTGAAAGAGCTCATCAAAGAAGGTAAATTGTTTGATTTGCATTATTATATTGTTCACTCATACAATATTTATTTCCATATCATGCATGGCATTTGTCTTCTTATTGGAGAATCGATCGAAAGGTCATAAGTGTTGACATGTCGAGGTATATTTGGACAGTCTGGTAAAATATATTACCGGAACCGAAACGCAAACAGTTCACATTACAATAACGAATTCGAAAATGTTTATTCACGTTCCATTTGGTAATTTTTTTTGTTTTTCCATTTCTGCGTGATAATAAAATGCACCTTTCATGTAAATTTCCCTTAAACATATATGAGAGCTCACATTTTTATTCGTCATGTTTATTTAATGCATACAAAAAGTCCAATTAAAATTTATTTTTTTTATTTGTTCAGATTCTCGCTTCCGCTGAAATAAAAAATTAAATTAGAACTGCATTGATTTTGGCGTCTATTGTAACTGCACCATTTTAATTCAATGGACAATATTTTTCTGATAGAATTGCAATGAACGAAATTAATTGAGCTTGTATGAGAAGGCATTAAGGTAAGCCCAACAAATTGACTAATAGAGGTTGGCAATACAAGGCAAAATAGTATAAAGCAGCAGACGATTAGTACAGATTAGTACAGTAATAGCTACCCTAAAAACATCCCCCTTTAGAGGCGTATAATGCATCATCAAGCCAACAATAAATGGAGAATGAATAATTTAAGTTGCGTGGACTTTTGTGATATATCATAATTATACTTGTTTAGATGCTTTAGACAAACATATTATTATTTACATATACGGTGATATTTATATAATATTTAAGGGGGGTTGATAAACTTCAGGCGCATCCGCCAATTTTTAAATATTATATTGATTCTGTATTTTTCTCTTAAATTTAAATAAATCTAATTATTTATTTCTAATTAAAATGAAAATGGCACAACTATTTAAGCAACCAGTAGAATGGCCGCATTTAAGCTTGTTGCTATTGATCAACATCAATATTTTTTGGAAATTTTTTGAAAATATTTAAAATATTTCCGAAGTCACATTGAAAGGTGTTGTCAAAATTAATTTATTGGAAAAATTGGTAACATTAAATGAATCCAACAAATAGTATATCAGAAAAACTAATTAAAATTAAAAACACAGTGATTGTAAGTAGTTTGTTGTTGGTTTCCAACGGAAGCAGAAGTGGAAGTCGAGGTGGAAGCTGAGATAAACTAAGATAGATGTAGAATGGAAATATCTAGTAGTAAAATGTCATTATAATTTATTAAATATTTTATAAAATATAATATCAATTAAGAGTTGTGCGATTTTCTTACCGAATACCATTCGTACAAAAATTAATTCCGAATTTTGTTTATCGCTTACACTCATGCATTAGTTAGCGTGAGGAAATCTGCCCTCGTCTGCGACTCGGGCAGATTTCCACGCCAACTAATGCATTCGTGAGCTAAAAAAAAATTTCTGGAAATAATTTGTGCACTTATGGTATTACATGTGAAAATATATAATTTATTTTATGGATGGGTGAAAGTTTTTTTGAAAAAAATGCAGTAGATTTTGTAATAATGATTTTTGAAATTTGCGATGTTTTAAAATTTCAGAAAACGCGCTTCTTTCTAGCGCAGCTATCTACTGTACTGACGTCACTAGCCTCCAAGCAGGACGCGTTCTTATCCCATCTCTCTTTTTATCTTGTTAATTAAAAAGAGAAGTGGGATAAAAACATTCCTTTTTGGAGGCTAGTGACGTCAGTAGATATGTTGCGCTGCGCGTTTTCTAAAAATGTAAAATATCGCAAAACTTCTAAAATAATTATTACAAAATCTACAGCATTTTTTTCAAAAAAAAAACGGTCACACATCTATTAAGAGGAGAAGTTTTTAAAGCTAACGATAAATACAAATTGTGGAAGCAAAAAACAATACCTTTCATCTCTTTTATTAGAATTAGGACACAAATATTAGCATGAGAGAAGAATTGGAGTACATTTGCATGTGTTGAAATGAGACGCAACAAGCTATCTTCGAAGCTATCTTGCGTTTGAGCGTCCGTATTGCCATCTACCGATTACTCTAACAGGCACTCTAACGATGATTCTCGTTCAAAATATGATAAAAAAATTCAAATCAGATGTAAGGCAATCTTAAAAACTAAAGAATCAATTTTGAATATTTAAACTGATTATATAATCTGAATAGATTTATCTGTGATTGCATTGGACAAAGTGTCATTTATGTTATTTTGTATTTGAAATATCAACTATATTAACTTTGAGTAGCTGTATCTTTTTTTTACAATGAACTATAAAAACTTTGTTTCATCAAAAGCATAGATTAATGTTTCTAGAATGTATATCACTTTAAATATTTAAAATTGATTCAGTAGTTTTCCTGTGGGCCTAACACCGAATGGCAGTGATTTTTTCATAAGAATAACATGCGCTTCCAGCTAGACGCGCTTAAATGGGAGCTCAGTCGAAATACCAAATACTCCTCTTAAACAATCTATATAGTTTCATTATAAATTAAAAAATAAATGATGCATCTTCCATATTATAAATTCAAAATAAAACTTTTCCAATAAATTATAAAATATTTATTGTATAGATTAATTAAACTAGATCTTCTACGTTTTGATTACAAATAAAGTTGTAAAAACTTTGAAGTGGCCAACTAAAATTTCAATTAATTAGTGGTACACCCAAAACCAATTATTATGACAAGGCACGTCTTAACCACTATATCCCGAAATATAAAAGAGTTCATTATAAAATAACAAAAGCGCTTATTTGCAATTGCAATAGAGAGATTAAACATTTTAATTGCTACTCTTTTATTTCCTTAGGTCTAATGTCTTAATTAGCATAAGCAAACGACTTTTTCCGTTAATTGCAAAGGCGTGTGCTTTTATCGTCCAAGCATCATCCATCCTGCCATACATCACTAATTTTATTGTTCCATTTACATGTATTTCATACAAAAATCCATAAATATGTAAAGCTTTAAATATTTGATCATCTGTTGACGTTGGCTGAACTAGCCATTTTAAATGCATAAAAGAGGCGTCCAAATAGCTTTGAAAATTTGCTAGCAAAGTTTTAACCCTTTAGCACTCAAAAGTTTACCAGTAAACTACTAGACCAAGTTTTGCAGGGAAAATTAAAATTTTATAATGTTGAAATTAAACTCAGCTTGGAAAGTTTTACTTGGCTAACATTGCTAATTATTAATATCAATTAATATGAGCATCAATTGAAATTGAAACAATGGAATTTATTACCATTATAATGGAATTATTATTGTATGCGATTTAAAAAGGATTTGCTTTGATATTTTTGTAGTAAATCCATAATTTTGCAAAGAGCTTATAGCGGAAATAAATTATTCACGAATACTCATCGTATTACTATTTAATTACTCCTCTCGTAGAGGAAGTGTATTGTAATAGTGAAAAAGTCTATGTACCCGGATTTTAACTTTTCTAAACATTTTGAAATAAAAAAAAATTAAAACGGAATTAATTTAAGGGTTCTTCACCGTCTGTCTCGAAGTTGTCTGTAAACAGCATTGTATCATAGAGAAAAGAGCGCGAATGATTGGCGAGAGCTTAGGAGAGAGTGAGAAAAATATATAATAAACACGCGTATTTTTAATTAGTGTGTTTCGGTTATGCGATGATGGTTTTTGATGAAAATTATGTCAAAATATTCTGAAAAGATTAATCTGTTTCCTAAAGCTTTTTTTTAAATAGTGGATAATTAAAGACATATTTAACAACCAAAAATAAATTAACATAATTGAGAATGAATAATTAAAATTATTCAAATTTAGTAAGCTTCGTGCCCTAGAGAATTTTCTTCTGGCTATTTTGACATGATTTTCATTAAAAACCATCAACGCATAACCGAAATACACTAATTATTAATACGCGTGTTTATTATATATTTGTCTCACTCTCTCCTAAGCTCTCGCCAATCATTCGCAGTCGTTTTTCTATGATGCAATGCTGGTTGCAGACAACTTCGAGACAGCCGGTAAAGCACCCTTAAAATAATTTTTTAAATAACAAAAAATAAATCGGAATTAATCAAAATTTCGTTTTAATTTGAATTTTATTCTTTAGTAATATCTACATTCAATTTAAAAGTTATAAATTAAATTAATGTTATATAGCGCAGGTTTCCCACATATTGAATGCATGAAGTGTAATATTAAAATAAATTGTCACCCCAGCCCTTCTCATCAATATGCAGGCTAGGCCGGGGATAGTTTGTCAACTTCGCTCGATTCGATCATATTTTATATATTCATACATATAAGTAACATGAAAGGGTCTCCTCCTCATCTTCTCATCGACAAACTATAAAAAATTGCCGCAGCAGCGTGACATATCAAAAGAAAGAAATGACAATATCGAGTTTAAGCTCTCGGCTTATGCGAATATGTACAAAACGGCCAATAATTTATAGTTGGCGCCAGACTATAGAGGGAAGTTTGCTTTTATTATTCCCCCTCAGTCGCAGTGATAGAATCGCCAAAGTTATATGCGGAAGGGGACGACAGCACTTCATAGTTATCTTCGCGATGTTCTCTATACTATATATATGTTTGGATAAAGGGAGGGTGACTACCCCTACCTCGTATATTTGCTTTGTTTACAACTTTCGAGAAAAGTTTTTGTAGATTATGCAAGGGTTGCTCCACTAAGCCAGGGTGAATGCAGCCAGGTCGCTTTTTTTCCGTCGCCTAGATTATGGGTGCTATTTAACGCAAATATTGTGAAAGCTTTACGGTTGTGAATTAGAGAAAAGTATAGCTTTTTAATAGAGCTTGGAAAAAATTATGGAAATACGAATTTTTATTCGTATAAACCGCCGTTTTTCTGCGCTTGGCGTTACTCCTATAAGCTTTCTTAGATGGCGCTAGTAAACAAATTAATTATAATAATATAGTCTTTCCGGCGAATGTTTGGACTTGCGTCCTCAATTGACGCGATCAACCAATTCAGTACTACGATGGTTACGAGTAGCGTATCATTTGCAAAGGGTCCACGCGTTTATTGTGAATAGCCTATTTTTCAGGCGACATTACGAATAAAGTTCTGTTTTTGCAGCCATGCATTTAAATGTCAGAATTAAATAAAAATATCGTCCTTGCCAGAACTGTCTTCTCCGAGGTTAATGATCAGTTCCGGGATCAAACCAATATTATAGTCTGTCCGTTTATGATAGGCTATTACGTCATCAATTGTATATGACGCAATCTAAAGGTATATTCCGATTAAACCTGCGGTTCCGAGTCACCAGCGGTTTTTTGTGAGTTCGTTTTGAGGGCTCTGCAATTGGCAGGTCTTTGTTTTTGGCAGCAGCCACTCTATTAACACTCGTTGAACTTTTTTTAAGTGCATTCGCCACCAAAATTCGCCGAGCAAATTTACAACCATGTTTTTCACTTCACTAGAAAGGCACTTGTGTCCTGGCGAATGTGAATTATACTTTATGCGTGACCAACAAAACGTTGGTAATATACTAAATGTCACTAAAAATATAATCTTTCTCGCTCATTTTCTCAGTTAATACCTCAAATTATCGCCTAATTTTTATAGCAATATTAATATTATTAACTACTAACGGATTTATGCCTAAAATTAATTGGATTCTGTCGATTTAATTTTTATTTTGGCAGTTGGTATTAACTACGTCATAACTGCTAAGCAGTGACGTAATAGCCTATCATAAACGGACAGCGTATAGAATAAAACACTGATGAAACGCCGCTGATCACATCACATAACCAACAAACTAGCCGCACGCACTGTTCTTGCCCACCACACGCTGGGTGAGAGCGACATAAAACTCACGTATGTCGTTGATCTGAGTGATTGTGCCGGCCTCTATCGGTGAACCGGATCCCGAAACGTTTTTAGAATTGCATAATACTAACATACGTGTACGAAGAAAACAGCAACAAATGGTCATGTTTGTTATTAGTGCAGAAATTGATAAGGCAAGTCCAAACATTCGCCGGAAAGACTATAGCAACGTACTGGGTAATATAATTTCTATACCAGCACCATCTAAGAATGGTCAAAGGAGTGACGTCAAGCGCAAGAAATAGGCGCCAATTTTAAATTTGAATTACGTTAATAAATTTATTTTTCTTTGTTTGAAGCGATTTGTCAGACATTTATTGTTTTGGAAGCAACGCTTTAGCACTTTATGATACATATCTCAAAAGTACTCGTATTCATTTCCCAAAAGCGAAGCGAAGCATAAAACTTTTCTACATATTTGATTCAATTTCAGGTCGAATAAATCAAAAATAAAACTACAAGTTAGTTGATTAAAAAGCAATTTTAATATCGCTGTACTACGTAGTAGTAGTACATTCGTATTGAATTTGTTTCATTAGTAATAAAAGTTTGTCTGCAACTCTATTTATAATTCACATAGTATATGGAGAAAACTTAATATTCCAATGATTTAATACACCTGTGACAGCTTTTCGATAAACTCATACGAACACTGTCATCCATAATGAAAATGTTAATATCCATTCATTCGGTTTTTCATTTTCGATTTGCTTTCCAGCTTTACAAATTTGATTAAAAAATTGATTGGCTTTAAAATATGAATCCAAGGTATACAATATCTACCTCGAATACCTAAATTAGATGTTTTCTTTTGTATCGCTGCGCGATGTCAAGGAAAAAAATGGGAAAACCCAAAGCGCGCGTGTTTGCTGCTGATGTTTATAAAATAAAGCTTTACAATTTGCAAGTTGCAAGGGTTGAAGAAACGTGAAAATAAAGAAGAAAATCCAAAGCAATTTGCCACACAAGCCAAGAATGTACAAAAGCATCATCCGCACCAATCGCCTCTCTAAAGTATGCTTTGAACCGTCCACATAATGTTTTTCCTCTTCCAAAATTAGTTCGAACTAAAGAAAGTAGCTGGGCATTGTGTGTATAGGAAGCGCGTGCACAAAAGTAATCCTTTCAGTTATCTTGGCTCTTCGTTACATCTCATAATTACCGTCAATATTAAATTTTGCTGCAGCGTTTTTTTAAAGGTTAACAAATTCGCGCCAAAGTGTGGATGTGACTTAAAATGTCGTCGGCATTTGAAGTTAACAGAATTTATAGTCTACACAATTCTTATAAGAAGTGACGTCACCTTATTGACGTTAGATGACGTCAATCGTGATGACACGATAAGAAAACGTCCTGAACCGATGGGGATGGATTGAATTTGTTCATGTGTTTGCAGCTCACTCCCAACAATTACATTTGCACCCTTCTACATGGTCCGAATGAACAAACATTTACAGTTCCGCCTCACTACATGATGTTTCAGCAGGATTTTCGTATTATTAAGTCTGGAGTGTAGTCTAGTCTAGTTTCGTCTAGTGGCAGTCTCTTCTTTCGTTTCGACTCTTCGAATATGCCTGATCCCAGCATGTCTTCTGCATGCTAATTATCAACTATACACGTTATTAGCTTAAAGGAAATTATCCTTTATTTTAACATGGTTTAACTCGGCGCCTTCTGTGTATGCTTACGGTTTTATGTTTATAAAACAGCTGTTTTATCTGACAAAATTATATTATTAGTATGACTACTACATGCACCCGATACAATCTTTAATATTATACGTCGCGTTGGAACTTTTAAGCACCTCTAATAATGTAGAGGGTAAATGCTTAATGCAGGAACATTTATATAGCATATGATAATGGGTTATTACCCAAGATGTTTAAAAATCGCGCCCTAAATTAGTGACTTTCGGTTTTTTGAAGTTGGTAGTAAAATTATTCAATTCGCATTTAAGGACGGAGTTTAACTGTTATATATAGCCGTGAAACCGCGTAGATTTGCGTGAAACATGTTTTAAATGCTTAGTGAGCTAGTCTAACTTTTTGCCAAAATCTTTATTATTAAGCAATATACAAGCAATCTAATGGTATTTTTAGAAAGCCGATAAAATTTTGAACCGACTGAACTATATGACGATTTTTATTTATTTTTTTATAAATTTGTTAAACATTAAAATCTTCTAAAGTAATTAATATGAATCTATTAAAGAATATCATATAGTTCAATCAGGTCAAAATTTTGTTGGTTTTATAAAAATACCATAAGATTGCTTATACATTGCTTAAGGGCACGAAATCACTGTGCAAATTTATGCGTGAAACGTTGCTTAGCAGCTCAGGGAATTTAACGCAGAAAAACAGTTTCAGACACTATTAATTATCCTAGAAAATATCTAATGGTAGATTTAGAGAGAGAACAGATGTAACAATAAATGGATAGAAAGTTTTTTTTTATCTTTTTCCGCTAACTAGCAAGCGAGTGGGTAATATTTGATCGGCGTTTTTTATTCATATTTTACTTAATTAATGGCTATTCGAACAAATCTTTCGTCAAAATATAAGTATTTTTTTTCTCTAACTTTTGGAAATTTTCTAGGAGTCATAACAAAGCTGCAAACTGCTTTACCAGTTTTTGAAAATTTTGCCACACCTCTCGATCTCTCCTAATGATCTCGGCTAAAGCACGTGGCAAATAAGTCAGATCTTGGTCCGTCTATTCTTTATCAGATGTCGCTAGTCGAAATTTGTCGAAATTTGAAGTGAATTCAGATAAGCAAAACTATGTAGATTTGCTAGCGACCAGAGCGGCTATATATGTAGCGGTTTCGTCCCCTTAATAATAAAAATTTTGCAAAACTTAAAATGACTCACTGAGTATTTAATACATGTTTCACGCAAATCCACGCGGTTTCGCGGCTATATATACAACACTGAAACTCCCCCTTTAAAGTAATATTAGTTGGTATCAATTTCATGGTTTGTATTTTTGTTTGTTTATTTTTATAATTATATTTTGCTGTGGCGTAATGCTCAAACTAAATATTTGAAAATTCAATTTCCTTAGCGTGCCAATATGAGAATAAATATAAAATAATCGAAAATAGCGAATTGTCAAAGGACACGTTTTGCTGCATCCATATAAATTGATTTCAATACAAATTAATTTTCTGATCGATTTTTCGATTCACTTCGACAATAATAAAGCTCGAATATTAACTCTTTTAACACTAAACTATAAAAGGAAAAATTCTAATAAGAAGTTACGTCACGTCCAAAGTCAAACATTTAATTAGTATTGCTTAGATTGTTTTTACTTTTTTGGTTTTGTTTGCTTTGTAAAAATTGTACGAGGGCTCGATATTTTGTATATTTTTGATAACAAAATTGCCGCGTGTTGAATTTTCATTGACGTAGAAGTTAAGGTGACGACATGACTATTGATGACGTAACTTCTTATAAAAATGATTCCATATACGCGAAGTACGGGCAGTCAAAGTTAGTCACTTTTACATCAAGGTCTTTAGTTTGGGTCCTGTTGATACTTTGATAGTTCTAGGCTATTAGGGGTATTTCATTTACAATCAGTTGCTACATTTATTGGATCAAGTGATTTAAGTACATTGTGAGTGTAAAATTATTGGATTTTGTGTTTGGTTCGAAACGCAAATAAACACACACAAAACACAAACTACACTAATCATTCCTAATTCGTAATAATAATTACAATGTTAATATTTGATTGAGGAAAAATATGCAAATGCACATTTGTTGAAGCTGAAAATTGGATTTGATTGCAGCCTGATAGCTACAAATAAGTAGAGCTTGGTATTTTAAGGTAATGATCACAAATCACATTTAACTATGAATTTTGATAAAATAATGGCGCTCCCGCCATGTGCACCATGACAGTTTATATAATGTAATCTAGTTCCTTATTATTGCAATAGGTGGCTAAATTTTATTTAAACAGTTTAAGGCTCCCTTAGTCGAGTGTTTGGAACCAGTAATGCACAATTTTTTTTAATGTGAAATTTTTCTTTCTGTTTTCTTAAAGGCACATGTTTTCTGAACCCATTGATGTATCCCACATCAAAATCGGATAACAAATAAAAGTGAAATAGAAGCAAAACTGATGAATTTCTAGCGAAATGAAAATTCCTCGCTCCTGCACGCAATAAACTAGAATGGAAATTTTCAATAGGTCGCACTAGTGCGCACTAAGTATACCTTTATTTTTTTCAACATGTTTTGATAACAAAAGATCGACAAGCGCTAACATAAATTTATTTCACATTATTCTTTTTGGTGCATTACCCAAACACTGGACTAAGGGAACCTTAAGGACGGAGTTTCACTGTTGTATCTATAGCGGTGAAACCGCGTGGATTTGCGTGTAACTCATGAAGTATATTTATTTTAATGTGAAGATAATTTGAGAGATAATTACATGGTAAATATTAATTTTGACTAAAATGCTTAAAAGGCTTTCAACGTGCAACGAAAATGTGACATCGTGTTTGTAATTAACTAATCCGTTAATATGTTGTACATAAATACTCAGTCGATGAGGTCGACACAAAGTTCAAGAATCATCCAGCCGGAATTTAATTCAATTTGGTTGTTCAAAGTGCAATTGCAGTTTATCTGTGCACTAGCGAGGCAACTAATATAATATTGTGTTTACTTGAGGGCGTTTTGCATCGAAAACTATAATTAAAACTGAATTTATTTAAATCCGATATGCATAATTGAAAATAATTAGTCTAAATGTATTTTAAAGTCGAAGCGTATAAAACAAATATTACTAAATTGGTTTTATAAGGTTTTTGAAAAAAACTGCACTACAATGTAGATTTTACATAAATCTCCGCTTGTTTTATAGACGATCCCTAATTGCATTTTAATTATTCATTAAAATTAAAGGTACTTTCAAATTGAATTCGTTTCCATGCGATATATGCACAAATTCCCTATTAACATTTATATTAAAAACATTTAATATTAATTAGTGAATGTATAATTGCACGTGGACTTAAATGTTAATTATTCGCCAAATTATATTTGCCACTGCATAATTTTTTTTTAATTAATATTTTCGTGATCTTTCGGAATATATAATTTTTTACTTTTGCTTAAGTCTCTCTATACTGGATTAAATGTAAAACCTTTAACAAGGAAAAGTTGCAATGCGAGGACGAGACATGAATATTTATTTAACTGCGATGTTCCTAACCAAATTTTTACGCATAATTTAGATTCCTTGAATAATTCTTGTTATAAAATTTTTACAGCAATCAGACGGTATTTATTAGTTTTTTATTTAAATAAATATTCGATTATATAAATATTTAACAATTTAATTTTTACTAAAAGTTTGGTAAATTTAATTTTATGATGGAATATAAAAAGTTACAAACAAATATAATATTTTGCGATTTTTTTTAGGCTCGGAACAGATTGAATTTTGAAACTAAAGTAAAATGACGTCACAAATTGCGCACGCCTCTGGCCTATATTCCGCCCTCTAGTATTTGACATTGCACTAAAAGAAGGGGTAAACTGCAAGGAGTGATTTGAAATGCGCTAATCTAATTGGTTGAAATTATGACAAAGATAATATGTAGTGGAAAACAAATACATTTTTATTCTCTACAGCTTTAAATTTGTTATAATTATTATAATTGGGTTAGTACTAATATTAAGATTAGGAGCTTTCGTGAACAATGCCAGCATGAATACATGCTAAACAGAAACAATTAAGGATTATGCAAGATTAATATAAAGTGCATCATATATATGCATCACCTAGTGCATTATATGTTTATATTGTATATTAAACAAAGCGCGGTTCTTTTCAGCTTCAATTATTTAAGCTTCCTCTTCGTTATTAGCATCATAGCATGCAAAATATTTTAAGTGCACTTATTCTATTAAATTAAAAAATATTAAACAAAATGCAATTCCAAAAAGTTTGGTAGGTACATACTTTTTAGTAATCCTTCTATTATAAATATTTTATTTGAACTAGAACAAGCATTTATATATTTATAATATTTTATGCACACGAATTAACAAGCTTTCATATATTTTCATAAAATGTAATCTATTACTGCACAATATATTCTTTTAATGGTATTACAGATAGTAAAATATGAAATTGCGCATGTAAAATGCGAATATCAATTATACAAGATTTAAATAGCGATTTGTCTACTTTTCGATGGTTTTTAATCTCTAGTGCGTATATGTTTAGTAAATTTATGTAAATATATTCATGGTATTATTTTTTTCGTACAAGAATAAATAATTCGAAATTGGTTTTAATTTTAAAATTTAGTTATTTTGGAATGTCTAGTAGAGCAATAAAGTAGCTATTTGAGTGCTTAGAGCTGAAAGAAGTTATAGCCGTGCGCGCATGGAGTTAGATGCGCCTCGACCAGCAACCATGATGCTGCGCGGTAATGACTCTCTCGAGATGCGCACACTATTTTATCTACGACCAAAAATAAATTACAAAATATATATATATCTCTAAAATCTTCTCAATTCCTGACTTTTTTAAATATTTTTATGAAAACGATTTGTCCACTATCAGAATTCGCTGGAAATGAGATTCCACAGTACTTCTCTCGTTGCTATATTCAAATTTGTTATTCAAATTTTTAGAATTTTTAGGCATCTTTTACTGAAAAAAATTATCGGGTATTTAAAAATGCTTTTTAAATTTTAACTAGGAACAAAATTTTAAACCAATTTAAGCGATAAAGTTGAAACGTGTGTATGAAAAGATTAAAAAGTGATAACTTGTTGTAGGTACTCTAATTTAATGAAACTATTTGAAGCTAGATTTAAAATTACCAATATAAATCAATGTTTGAAGTAAATCCTAGCACTATCAGTGTAAGGGGTGTGTTAAGGGTTAAAAACATGAATTGAGGATTCTAGGACATTTTTGATTAAACTAGTTTAAATTATATTTCAATTTATTATTAGAAAACAAATTTAAAAGAAATCTGACTAATCCAACTGTAAGGGGTGCATTAGGGGTTACAATTGTAATATATTGGTCCTACCCTAATTTTAATTTAATTAACTAAATAATGATAAGTTAAGTAAGTTAAATTACTACTAGGATCCAAATTTGAAAGAAATCCGAGCAATTTGACTGTACATGGTATGTTAAGGGTTGAAATTGCAAAATAAGGGTCGTATACTATTTTAAATTATATTATTCGTAAATATGTTTAAAATGTATAGTAGAAATCGAATATGAAGAAAATCCGAACCATATGACTCAAACTCTATATTGGAGGGGTGGGGGTGTGTGGTAAGGGTCGAAAATTATTTTTACTCACTATTTATGTAAATATTACTAAAATAACTGATGGAAAAGTGTGGGTAATGCTGCCATATAAGAATCACAACACCGGCAATTTTTGAACAATTAACTTAAATGGCAAATGGGTCGTAGGGGCTTATTTTTAGGGGATGAAACTTTTACCAGCATTTTCTTCAATGTATCCCTAATATGTATACCAAATTTGGTCCAAATCAAATATTCCTCCTGGCAGGTATTCACGTTACAACTTATTCATTTTTACAACTTTTTGACCCTTCAACCCTTAATAAAAATTCAACCCTATAATAAACTCCAGATTTTTTGAGAGTATTCACCACTTGGGGTATACACGAAACATATGTTCAATATTTGGTTGAAATCGGTCAGCAACTTTAGAAGATTAAGTGGATCTACCGATTTTGCCATTTTTAGCATGTTTTTGGCCTATAACGCGCAGGTCTTTGAGAATTTTATAAACTTTTTTTCTTCGATATCATCTATGGGCAGGTAGAAAAAAAGGACGCAAATTTTGCTTTAATCGGGTTGGTAGATTCCGAAATATAGTGTTTTAAAGAATTGCACAGACCGACCGACAGACCGACAGACCGACAGACGGAAATTAGTGAATATGATTTTCGTAATCTACGCATTCTATAATGTAGAAAAAAGTGAAATTTGGAGAAATTTTTTTTTTTTCATGAATACAATACTTCCTCTACGAGAGAAGTAAAAAAAATTTAGTCGTAAAAAAATGAATTATTATATTACATTACTATATTAATAATTTCAGGAAGAATGCAATTATTGAATTACATTAAATTTACAATTAGAGTTGTAACTGAAACTCAGTAATATACTCTGATTAGCGGAATATGAATTGTGCATTAATTTGTCAAATAATTACCATTTTACTGTTTTATATAATTATCAATAAAATATAATTTAGTCACAAATAATCTATTTTAATACATCTACTTAATTGCAATTTGATTTAAATTTTTGAACGCATCAATAAAATTATGAGAATTGGTGCTGCGCATGTGCAGTAGCTAAAAAATTTAAATAACAATTTGTCGCCATATTTTCTGCGCTCGTCACTCTTTTTCTTCCTTCGATAGAGCTAGTATAGAAATGATATTAAACGATATGATGCGCATACTCATGCGCTACCAAGATTAACGTCAAGTGATAAAAAATAATATTTAATAAAAGACGTACAAATTAACTAACGCACTTCTCATCAAAATATGTTGAATTCATATTTCAAAATTGGAGTTTTTATGCATAAAGTTTGAAATTTAGATGGTTAATTTTCAATCGGGAATACAAGATTGGCGATAATCGGAGCAAAAAGAGGGATTATTGGGTTGCTTGTTGTAATTTACATTGACAGAGGTGTTAATGGCGGCTTGGCACGCAAAATCGACAAAGTTTTCTGTAAGAACATGCTTGAAGGTAGGTAACACATTGTGTGGTGCGAACACATTAATTTCGTTTATCTGTTTCTTCTTCATTTCAGAGGCTTTGCAACAACTACATTAAAAAGATTGCCATGATAATAATCCGGGTTTTATTTATAAATAAGAATCTTTTAGTTTATTATATCAATAAATCAATTTTATTCAAAGTGATTATAATGATTTATTGTTTCATGCACTTTGTTTAACTAGTCCATCAACAATTTATCCAAGATTGCTGTCTATAAATTTTATGGCATTTTGGTCGTTTGCATTTTATGGCTTTAAGTGCATTCAACTTTTTTATGACGCACACAGTTTTTATCATTATGTTTCATGCTTATAGCTCTAGCAGAAGAAGAATCGTCGGATAATTTTATTTTCGGGTTTTTAATGATAATTTTATAAAAAAAATATTTCTACTGTCGAGAAGCGAATGCCGCATCGAAAATGAATGTTGTACACGTTTTTCTGTTTTAACAGCTACACAATTATAATTAATGTAATCTGCCTACTATATGGAAAATAATTAATGATTCGCGCATTGTGAAGCTAATGCGGCAAAATTTCTAATTATTCATTACACTCTATAGGAAATTTCTAATTGGCTGAAAACGTTCTATAAAATGTAGAAAAAACACTGAATTTGTTATATTGTTAATTACGCCAGCGAATTACGCCAGCAATTAATTAAATTTAATGAATGAATGGAAAATGTACCGGCGCCTCCGCCAGTTTTAGAACAATATTTATTTTTCAGATTGCGCGCGTGCGAAATAAAAATTGAATTTTTTTATTAACTGAAATGCTTGAGCTCGAACCTTAATCCTTGTCCAAAGTACGTTTAGTTTCTTGCAAACTTTAATTACTATGCATTACCATCTAAATTGGTTGTTCCTTAAGTTCAAGTCTGAAATCGATGTCGTAACGTTTCAAACATGCGATTTTAAAATCCCTGATGTGCTTTTGTACAATTTGTTGATGGCAGGATATTTTCCGCATTTTATTCAAATAATTGATGAGACGACGCGATATTGGAAATGAGTTGCTCAATGAAGAGAGGCGGCCCCCCATTAAATTCAGATCATCAGAGGCTTTGTGCTCTTTTTTGAAGAAAATCTGCATTTTATTGTTCTTCCCTGCGAAAATAGCTTTTGTTTTCTGTCTTAAATATTGATGAGGAAATCGCATCCAAGTTTATTTCAACGCTTTGCGAATTGGAAAAGTGGTCACATAACTTTGCGAATAAAATATTTCGCAGTTTTAATTAAAGTATCCTTTTGGCCCTAAAACTTAAGGGTCTTTCACCGGCTGTCTCGAAGTTGTCTGCAACTAGGATTGCTCATAGAGAAAAGAGCGCGAATGATAGGCGAAAGCTTAGTAGAGAGTAAGAAAAATTTATAATAAACACGCGTAATTATAATTAGTGTATTTCGGTTATGCGTTGATGGTTTTTGACGAAAATTACGTCAAAATATTATGACAAGATTAATTTCCTAAAGCTTTTTTTAAATAGTGGATAATTAAAGACATATTTGACATTCAAAAATAAATTAACATAATTAACAATGATTAATTAACGTTATTCAAATTTAGTAAGCATCTTGCCCTAGAGAATTTTGTTCTGAATATTTTGACATGATTTTCATCAAAAACCATCAACGCATAACTGAAATACACTAATTATAAATACGCGTGTTTATTATATATTTTTCTCACTCTTTTTTAAGCTCTCGCCAATCATTCGCGCTCTTTTCTCTATCATGCAATGCTGGTTGCAGACAACTTTTAGACAGCAGGTAAAGGATGCTTAAATGGAACAATTTCTAGGTATTTATTAATTATAGTTTAACGTAAGTTAATTAAATCCTAGCTCGTTAAATTACATTAAAAATACAGAAATTATTTTTAATTTTCACCTGCATTAAATATTTCTTATACCTGATGGTGATAAATTTGAAAAGTTTAAAACTTCTTGGAAGTAATCTGGTTGGGTGGCTGATCCCTGGAGTCAAATGCTCCACTTCAACTACGTTTTTATAGCAAATAAAAGAGATGTTAGTCAAAATGTCGTACGAATAAAAAGAACCAATTCGAATATATTTGCCAAAACATGCTATAAGACGACTTTTGAAATTAATATTTATATAATATACATATCTGCATTTAAAAATGTACAATTTGAGCATGTGAAATGTGAGGAGTTTTAATTAAAATTTAAATGAAATTGTTGTTTAAATTTTGGTGGACTCGCTTGGATTATAATTAAATTAGTTTAATAGTGTTTCAGGATTATTCAAATTCTTGTTTGCAAAAATGCATTACCTTTTTACTTGATTTAGAAACTGCACACTCAATAGATGATGCTTCATTAAATATTGAATGAGGATATTTTTCTCAAAAAGTAAATCGCTAATGAATTCAAAGTATGCCTTTGTGTGATAGATTGTCTGCTTTTTTACTACACTATGTTAATAAACAAACTCAAATTAGAAAAGACTCCCTTTGAGTCCACAAAAGAGTAATTCAAAACAAACAACTGTTAACGAGCAAAAAGTTATTTAATTTCTTTATGAAAAATTTATAATATAATCTTTTTAGTACATGCGCTTAATTAGTTGGCAAAACTTTCCTATTTTAAGCGAACTATATGCATTAAACCACTTAAATGTGCATGTAAATAAAATGCAATCCACTGACTAGTTTTAATAAATAATATACGCCTGCATAGATATTGCTAACTATACTCTTTCTGGCGAATGTTTGGACTTGCGTCATCAATTTCTGAACTAATTATAGACATGACCATTTGTTGCTGTTTTCTTCGAACACGTATATTGGTATTATGCAATTGTAAACACGTTTCGGGATCCGGTGAACCGATAGAGGGCGGGACCATCACTCACATCAACGACGTACGTGAGTTTAGTGTCGCTCTCACCCAGCGTGTGGTGGACAAGGACAGTGCGTGCTGTTAATTTGTTTGTTGTGTTAGTTTGTTGGTTATGTGATGTGATCAGGGGCGTTTCATCAGTGTTTTATTCTAATATTTGTTCGTTCCCGGAAATGATCATTATTCTCGGAGAAGACCATTCTGACGAGGACGATATTTTTAATTAATTTTGACATTTAAATTTAAATGCATCGCTGCAAAAACAAAACTTTATTCGTAATGTCGCCTGAACAATAATTCACCCACAATACACGCTTGGACCTTTTGCAAATGATACGCTACTGGTAACCATCTGCGTACTGAATTGGTTCATACGCGTCAACTGATGACGCAAGTCCAAACATTCGCCGGAAAGACTATAGTAAAATTGGCACCATTTTTGCGCTTGGCGTCACTCCTCTGAACAATCTTAGATGGCGCTGGTACAGAAATTATATTAACCACCAGCGCCATCTAAGAAAGCTCATAGAAGTGACGCTAAGCGCAGGAAAAGATTGTCGATCGTCAGTAACTTTCAAAAAAACGCTTAAATATTTGCCATTTAAATTCAAAATAAATCAAAAATTTAAATAGATTTATTCGAGAATTGATTAATAAAAGAATATATAAAGAACAACATGCCAAATTTAAATATGTCTTGAATCATATTGATTTTGGAAGAGGGTAAAATAATGGATTACGAAAACTAGAATCGTTTAAGGAAATGTTTGTATTTGTGCTTTGTTCTTTTCTAGCTCAAAATTTAAGCTTCTTTATTATATCAGATATCAGTTGATATCCTGCCAAGAACATGGTGGTGCTTTTTCCCTTTTTTTTTTATTCGAGTCATAGAAATAAATGGTCTGCTTATCGATTTACCATATAGAGAAATGTTTATTGATATTCAGTTTCTTAAATGCTTTTATTTTTCTTGTACCCAAGCAGTTTAATCTAATCTTATAAAATCGTTTTTTTTTTTTGTTGCTTTACTTAATATAAATTGAGGTATATAAATCATGCAATTAATACTTGATTGTACATTGAAAAGAATTGCTTGGAAGGAAGAGAAGACAATTCAATAGACGACTTTTAGAGGGCTAGAACAAAAGAAGCGCCGTCATAAACAGGCTCTGCGAAATAAAAATAGACGTGAAAAACACAATACGAAGAACTCAAATTAAATGTATAGAAAGGTTCAATTAACAGTTCATTAAACACTAATTGACTGGCTTTAAGCAAATTCTACAATTCCAATCCGCACTATTGAGCGTTTAAATTAGCGCCATCTAAGAAATGCAAAAAAGGCGCCAATTGTTATTTAACTGTCATGGCGACCATACTATCGCGACACTGTTAACTGTCATGGCGACCATAAAGGAAACGTAATGTGATGGCGACCATAGCGGAAATTTTTGAACTTACTTTGAGAAGAAAAAAAGTTTAATAATGGCGACGAAAAAATATTAAAATACTCAAGTTCAAGAAGACGCGATTTACAATCTCGTTATTATTGGAAGAAAATGATTAATAATGACGTCAAAAATTGGAGAAAAAATGTTGAAAATAATTTTTGAATGTAATCTTTCTCCGTGGGCATTGGATTAAGCTGTATCAATAAGGCAGCTTACATAAAAAATAACCTTTCCTTACAATTTGCTTTATAAAGTTTTCTAAAAATATAAAAGCTTTCAATCATCATTGATCCATCCATCTATCCATCAAAAAGTTTTCTGTATAGACGACAGACAGATTGGTGTCAATGTATTTTTCGGTACCAGTTATAATAAATAGACGTGCAGAAAAGGGAAAAAGTAGCTCTATTTTGCTAGCTCCAACAAGAAGGAGCAAGTCACGTGCAACTCGTTATTGCAGGACCGTCTTCTGAACGTGATGTTTGCCCAAACGACCACTCCGAGCCAAGAAGTTCGTCTGGTTCTTTGTTTCCTCTTGATGCTCGCCATAGAAACCCATCCTTTTAAATTCATTTACTTAATGAACATGATGGGACGCAGCAACACAATCATCATACAAATGACGTCTATTTTGAGTTTCGGTCCTATTTTCATCAAACTCCAATTAGTTGAATTATCACATAAACGATCTATTCCTATTGAAAAAAGAATTCCATTTTACTTGAACTCGACTTACTTCTCTCGTCGTAATTATGAATGTTTCAGTTTGTCCCCGTTTTATTCTAATGTTGAGAGCCTAGGCTATTACTTTAATTACGAAACTTTTATTCGCTACTTTTCGTAATTAGACGAAGTGGGGCTTTTCAGTTTTTAGTCAACGTGTAAAAAGATAATGTTAACAAATGTCAATTTTTTTACTAGCGCCATCTAAGAACGCTCAGAGGAGTAATGCAAAGCGCATGAAAAAGGCGCCAATTGTTAATTGTATCGCCTATCATAAAATTTAGCCATCTATTGGGATATCAAGAAACTGCATTAAACGATGACAAACTGTCATGGCAGCCATAACGGAAACTTAATGTCATGGCGGCTATCGCGGGAATTTAAACACTCAATAGCGATATTAGAATGTGTAAAGACAAATGCAATTGCTCGTACAGAATATCGTTTGTGAAGATTTCCTGTTAATAAGCACTTAGCTGTAAAGTTTCACATAATTGGATTTTATGTCAGTAAAACTTGTCTTATACATTATTGATAGTGCAAAATGTACTTACTTGGTGACTTAGTTTGGTTGCAACAAGTTGTGGAAGGAACAAAAAAATAAGATAATTCAAGATGAAGAATTAGTTTAAAATTAATGTTACTTTTAAAAGAGGTTTTTTTTTGTACTTGTATTATTTATTAATAAAATAATAGACTCTATTTAATGGTTATGCCTCTGAAACCTAATGTACAAACTGTATTTCTCAAAAATATTTATTAGATAAAATATAAAATTCAGCCTCTAATGCATATCTACCTACTTTAATCATAAAACTGTACGGAGTACCTAAATATTTTATCATGTAAGCTTTTTTACGATTCATTTGAGAATAGCAGTCAAAAATTAAATTAAATAAATGATAACAGCGGAAAATATAACAAGAGCCAAATGTAACTTTCTAATATACTTTGAATACACCAAAAATAAAATAATCTTATGCGCATCAAAATGAGTTTAAAAATGACGTAATTTGCAAATAATGATTTAACATCTAATACGCATGCTTAGATTTTAACCACGCCCTTTCCGATCTGTCAATGCCTAAATATTATTGATGCGAATTTAAATAGTTTTTGAACTTTTAAGTTAAAATATTAAGAGGAGTATTTCGACTGAGCTCCCAATTCAGCGCGTCTAGCTGAAAGCGCATGCTGTTCTTATGGAAAAATCACTGCCACTCGGTGTAAGGCCTACAGGAAAACTAATGTGTCAATTTTAAATATTTAAAGTGATATACATTCTAGAAACATTAATCTACTTTTTTAATGGAACAAAGTGTTTATAGTTCATTGTAAAAAAAAGATACAGCTACTCAAAGTTAATATAGTTGGTATTTCAAATACAAAATAACATAAATGATACTTTGTTCATTGCAATCACAGATAAATCAATTCCGATTATATATCAGTTTAAATATTGAAAATGGATTCTTTAGTTTTTAAGATTGCCCTCCACCCGATTTGAACTTTTTTATCATATTTTGGACGAGAATCATCGTTAGAGTGCCTGTTCTAGTGCTCGGTAGATGGCTATACGGACGATCAAACGCAAGATAGTTTCGAAGATGGCTGGTTGCGTCTCATTTCAACACATGCAAATATACTCCAATTCTAGTCTCATGCTAATATTTGTGGCTTAACTCTAATAAAAGAGATGAAAGGTATCGTTTGTCGCTTCCACAATTTGCGTTTACCGTTAGCTTTAAAAAGTCCTCCTCTTAAGATATTTTAAATTAAAATAATTTTTATCTCAAATATATACATAACACAACATTTGGGTTAAGCAAAATTTTGTTGAACTAGTTTTGTATGCTCATGAATGCAATTTTTAAAAAATACATCAAAGCTAGTGTTGGCATCACATATATGATGATAGTTTTTTTTTGGATGAAATTTTAATTTTCATCTCATCATTGAGCAGCCAGTGATTCATGCCGTCTGACCAAACGTTAATACTGGCTTTTATTCATTGGTTTTTCAGATTTCTGTGTAAAAGAAAATCAAACATATCGCATCGCGTTCAAAAGGAATTTTGTTATACTTTTAATAAAATAGAAAAGTTTATATTTTGCAAAGAAAGAAGTAGGAAACATACTCAACTTTAATTAGTGTGTCGCTCATATTGTTCTAACACGAACTTTTAAACTCGGATAAGAAAAGTTTGTGAGTGGAAAAAAAAAGAATCAAATTGCCGTACAATTGTGAAATAATCCTTTATGAAATAAGTTTTATTGTAATTTTAACGAAACTTTTTCAAATGATCAATTCATTACTAACGTAAACAGTTCTTAATATTCCGTTATGCTAATATTTGTAAACTAATTAGGGCTAATATTGAATCCTCTTGTTCTATTTCAGTGCAGTCCAATATCCCATTAACCCTTCAAATTATTTTCATATTGAATGATATGCTTTCACAAAGAACATTTATATATAAATGGATATTATGTGCATATAAATAGAAATCTACAGTTAATACAATAACATAGCAGAGTTTGTGTTTATGATTTTGATGGGCATAAAAATATTATATTTCTTACTCATACATTAATCATCAAAGCCATTTGTTAGTCAAATGGCTACAATTTAAAATAATTCTGCCATTTGGTCAAGGTTTGTAAGTAACAGAAAATTCAACTTAGAGTTTTCCCACTCTTAAAGCGCCCGAAATAGGAACTAAAATAATTATTTGCTGGGGGAACTACCGTAGTAGTTGTGACGTAAATGTATGAACCTCTCAAAGGCATGCGCACTAACGGCCAAGTATATTTTAAATGCCTAAAAACGCTTTTTAGAGCAATATGAATAGTGACGTCGCAAATAGCCTTCGAGCTAGGTGCATTTTTATCCCACCTCTCTTTTTATCTTGTTAGTTAAAAAGAGAAGTGGGATAAAAACACTCCTTGTTAGGAGTCTATATGTGACGCCACTACTTGTGTTGCGCTAAAAAGCGTTTTCAGAAATATTAAATATCACAAATTTCTAAAATCATTGTTACAAAATGTACTGCATTTTTTTCAAAAAAACTTTCACACGTTAATTAAATAAAATATATATTTCCATTATAAATTAAAAAAAATTGTATGCAACTACCTCATTGCAATGAACAAACACTCTAAAAATATTGAAACTTAAACATAAAATTTTAAATGTAATTATTGAAACAAATAATTTATTTTAAAAGATTTAATGGATTTACGTAACAAATTGAATTATTTATAGCGATTAAAATAATTCAAAAATGTTCGATAAACACATTATTCGGCGAACCAATTCGCTGCAAAATTAAATAGAATTTGTTTATATATTTATGAAAAGCGTTTAATTTATGTTGGAAAAGTAAAATAAATCTTTTTGTTAAACAAACTAAATTATATTTGAATCAATTCAATACCAGGGTATAATAATGAGTATTCAAATAGTTTTTGGCCGGCATTATTTTTTTTCTAAAGAATAACTAGTAAGCGTTGTAATTAAAACGTGAAAGTGGAAGAAGTGAATTATACAAGCGGCCACCATGCGGCCTACAAAAATTCAAATGCTCTATAATGTGGAGTCTTTCGGGTGAATGTTTGGACTTGCGTCTTCAATTTCTGAATTGATAGTATCCATGACCATTTGTTGCTGGTTTCTTCGTACACGTATGTTGGTAATACGCAATTGTAAAAACGTTTTGGGATCCGGTGTACCGATGGAGAGCGGCACAATCACTCACATCAACAACGTACGTGAGTTTTATGTCGCTCTCACTCAGCGTGTGGTGGACAAGGACAGTGCGTGCGTTTAGTTTGTTGTGTTAGTTTGTTGGTTATGTGATCAGCGGCGTTTCACCAGTGTTTTTTCTTATTCTTGTTTGATCCCGGAACTGATCATTAACCTCGGAGAAGACAGTTCCGACAAGGACGATACTTTTAATTAATTTTGACATTAATTTTGACATTTAAATTTAAATGCATCGCTGCAAAAACAGAACTTTATTCGTAATATCGCGTGAAAAATAGGCCACCCACAATACACGCGTGGACCCTTTGCAAATGATACGCTACTGGTAACCATTTTAGTACTGAATGGGTTCATACGCGTCAATTGATGACGCTAGTCCAAACATTCGACGGAAAGACTATACTAGTGTCAAGCCAATTTAAGAAGGATCACTGCTGCAAATAATAGATGCGCACTTGAGATAAACTCCGCCCACCCATGATACAGGAAAGTTGCACGGCCAACCTTTCCCACTTGGTTATCCGTCATAAAGTGGTTTGACTCTACCTCGAGTAACATTTTTATGATGAATATCTTATTTTATTATGTAAACGTAGAAAGCTCGTATAGATCGAAATCTGGTGATTAAATTAATAAATAATACTAAGTAAATTGAAATATTCAATACGGCTGGGAAATTGCACGAATGGAAACGCATTATCATAAAAATTCATGTATTGTATTTTCACGTGACGAATGTGCTTTTCATGTTATACTGAAGGAAATCAAATATACCTATATAATATATTCCCCAGTTGATTCGAGATTGCTCGACTAAGAAGATTACAGATTGACAGGATGAAATGAATATGCCTTTTACGTGTAATATTTTGCGTCCAAATCGTAGTAAAATAAACGTAATTGATTTCCATAGTGACAGTTCATTTAGATTGTTGGGGAATATAACAAAATTATTTCGAGCACGCTCGAAATATTGTATAGCAAAACAAAACAAAAATGTGTCTGGTTTTGTGGTAGGTGGCGTGAAAAAAATATGTGACGGAAATTTATTGTTTTCGCAGTGGTCAGTGATGATGATGAAAAATAAAAGTGATCGTCGAAAACAGATATAAATGAATTATCACAAAAGAGATTATCGATTTTATTTGCAGGTTATTTATTCTGTGGCTTTGGTATGCTGCTCAATGCAGCAAATACTAATGCTTTATTTAAATATTAATAATATATTTAAACTGAAAAAATGTATAAAAAGCTATCTGCTAGCTGGTTTTAATGACCCGTTAAGAAAGTTAATTTTTAATGTCATAATGACCTGCATTTTGATATTGAGTACTATAATGATGTCATTATTGTACTGCTATAACTTAAGAGGAGTATTTCGATTTCAGCGCGTCTAACTGGAACGCATGCTATTCTTATGGAAAAAAATCACTGCCACTTGGTGTAAGGCCCACAGGAAAACTACTGAATCAATTTTAAATATTTAACGTGATATACGTTCTAGAAACATTTATCTACTCTTTTAATGGAACAAAGTTTTTATAGTTTATTGTAAAAAAAACATACAGCTACTCAAAGTTAATATAGTTGATATTTCAAATACAAAATAACATAAATGACACTTTGTCCATTGCAATCACAGATAAATCAATTCAAATTATATATCACTTAAAATATTAAAAATTGATTCTTTAGTTTTTAAGATTGCCCTACACCCGATTTGAATGTTTTTATCATATGTTGAACAAAAATCATCATTAGAGTGCCTGTTCTAGTGCTCGGTAGATGGCTATACGGACGCTCAAACGCAAGATAGCTTCGAAGATGGCTGGTTGCGTCTCATTTCAACACATGCAAATATACTCCAATTCTAGTCTCATGCTAATATTTGTGTCCTAACTCTAATAAAAGAGATGGAGGGTATCGTTTGTCGCTTCAACAATTTGCGTTTACCGTTAGCTCCTCCTGTTAAGAACGGGTTCAAGTCTGTCGGCTGTGGCTATGTCCGGTGTCGGTCTGTCAGACGTCGGGTGCCGGTCTGTCGGATGCCTAATTTTTAATAATAATAATTTTTTGCTCTCTTATAAAGACAAATTTTTCAATATTGTCAAACTTCCAGAAGGGTGCATAATTAAATTGACCTGAAATAAAAACAAACCGTCTGTTCAATATAGGCAATTATTCATATCCCATTCTACTTTTTATTTGCCAGAAAAAAATTAGTAGACCTGAAATATTATTACAGTAAAAGAAAAATAAAAAAATATTGAACATGGTTTGTTACCTAAAAAAAAACGTGAAGGATCCATAACGTATTGCTTCTGGCAAAATAATGTGCGTTTTACTGGAATTTATGGTTTCCGGGGGTGGAAAAAAGCGAGCTATGAAAAAAGATATAAATGAATTATATTGAATCAAATTATTGATTGGATTTGTTGATTATATGATAGGAGCTTTTCTAGTTTATTTTTAGAGGCGGGTAACGGAACGTGCATTATTTAATAAAAAAAAGCTCCAAAAAGCAACACCGCCAGATCGCAGTAATTAAATTAAACTCAAAATGTATTTATATTTCTAAAATCTAACTGATACTATTTTATTAATATCATTATTATTTAATCTAATTAATAGTTACATTAAATGCCAAACAGTTGTTTTGGTTTTTAATTAACTTCCTCAGTGCATAACTTGATGTGCACAAATAAACTCAAGACCTGCTATTCTTTTTTCAACGCAAACTAATTACATTCCAGCTAATAAATTCTTGAGTTTTTGAGGTTTGTTTTGCGTTTCCGAATGAAATATCTACTACATATTAAACAAGAAAATGTACAGTATTATATGTATGTATCTCTTCTACTGCGAAAATTTAATTTTGAATGCAATAAAATAAATCATATTCTTCTGGTGGATAAGACACAGCCATGCAATGTACGGAAAAAAAGTAAGTTAGAGTTTTCATATTTTATGAGGTGAAAACCGAATCATTTTTAAGAAAAATATGTTTATAAAATTGTCTGTATCACAGTATGTGGCTAATTCCATGTGATATAAAAATTAAAAATTAAAATAATAACATACTTCAGTAATTATTAAATTTTAAACAATATTTTATTTAATTTGATAGATAATAAAAAGTTATATACGAATAACGTTTTTGCGATTTTTTTAAAGCTCAAAAGAGTTGAAATTTCAATATTTAAGGTGATGTGACGTCACAATTTGAAAACGCCTTTGACCACTAATCGTCCTCTAGTAGTTGACATAACATAAATAAACACCTACCACAGTAAAAGAAGAGGGAAAATGGGTGGAGTGTGATTTGAAATGAGCTAACCTGATTCTTTTTTAAATTATGACGTCGCTTCTCACAAAACAGCTTCTAATTAGACATTTATTAAAAGTTTCTAAAGCACTCTGCTGAAGAGATCCAAAATTAGAAACAAATTTATTTTTCAAAACACGTACATCTTTTGAACAATTCACCACAAAGATTATTTACATTTTTTATATACCTACCTAACATACCTATTTTAACAAAGTGTATTAAATCTTCAGTGGGTCTACCAAGGACCAAGCGATAAAAGTGTGTCCTGAATTAATTTAATGAAATTTTACTTGCGGAGAAAAAGTTGTATTAAAACCCATTTACTGCGCAGCATTCAATTTACAATATTAGACTAGTAGTACGAATTGTAAAGAGGGTGTTCAGATCACTTTATCCAATAATGTGTGGTGTGCATTTATTCATTTAAACTATCCTTTTAAATTATTATTTCAAATCTCTTTTTATTTATACTATGTACTACTCGTATTCGTATAGTTTGGATTTGAAATGCTGATGACCGGTAATTTTGAAATGAAGTGAGTCGTTATATTTAGTGAACTTCAGTTCCAGTGTGGTGGGTACCCATTAAAGATATAAGCTCGGATACGGGATAGTGATATCGTAAAATTCAGATAAGGAACAGTGTATAGTATGCGAGCCAAATATAAGATAGGAAAAGTTTAATAAGATGAAACTTATCTTAGTAACAACACATGCAGCCGAATCTATAGTATCCATTAAAAGCAGCAGTGCTTGTACATTTCTAATTTAATCGAATTTCAAATTCATAATAATAAACAACTACATCACTAAGTCGCATCCTTAGAGAGAAACATTGCTCTAAAGTTTGGAATAGAAAAAAGTTTTCATTTTTTCACAAAAATATCACAAAATTTAAAATATCACAAACTTCTAAAATTATTATTATACATCTACTGCAATTTTTTCAAAAAAAAAAAAAAATTTACCTATCAATAAAATAAACTACAGTCTTTCCGGCGAATGTTTGGAATTGCAGGGATCGAATCGAAATCAGTTCCGGGATCGAACAATTATTACAATAAAACACTGATGAAACGCCCCTGATCATATCACATAACCAACACGACAAACTAACCGCACGCATTGTCCTTGTTCACCACACGCTGGATGAGAGCGACATAAAACTCACGTACGTCGTTGATGTGAGTGATTGTGCCGCCCTCTATCGGTTCACCGAATACAAAAACGTTTTTACAATTGCATAATACCAACATAATACCAACATAATACAAATGGTCATGTCTATTTTTAGTTCAGAAATTGATGACGCAAGTCTAAACATAAGCCGGAAAGACTATATATGTTTTCATTATAGATGCAAATAAATAAATAAAAAAATGTTTCCTGTGTTTGAAAAGAAACAATTTTTTTTATATAGAAATGGCTAATTGTAAACTTCATTTGGTGACACACTGTATGCTGATTGGATAATCCACTGAATAAAATTTAATTTTATCCTGCATTTTAAATCTTATCAACGAGCACTGAACAAACAAACAAACATATTTTTTATAATTTTTATTAATTAGTTAATTAAAACGGGACAACAAGCAATATTGCAATCTGCTAATTAGAATCCACAAAGCAACCGTATATTTACATACATGCATTGCATGTCGAATTGCAGCAAGAAAATTCAAAGTAAGTGTTGTTGCATCAAATTGATAAAAACATTACGGCTTGAAGCGAGAACGGCAAAGTACGACATCGACGACGACGACGCGCTTTATTTTACAGACGCAATTCAGATATCGCTTTATTTGAAACATGCTTCCCTTAGCAAAATGAGGGTTGAAGGTATATAAATGAGCATCATATATATTGTCTGACGTTTGTTTTTTTTTATTATTTTGTTGTTTAATTCTGCGACTGAATTTACAGCGGCATGATTAGTTTCTTGGGAAATATGAAAGCTATAATAATCCAAATAGCTTTTTGACAAATAAATATTGCTTAGCTGGCTGCATTTTTATGATGGAGCAGAAAATTATTACGTTTGCTAAGTACTTTTCGACTTGGCAAAATGTAATCTCTGTTATACTATTTAATTGAACGAAAACGTAACCGACTAACATTTAATTATTTGAATAATTATTAATGTTTGATTTGTATTAATAATTTTGTACTTTAGTTTATGCTCCATTTATATTTTATACCTACGAGTGTGCGATTCATTAATTATACTGCATTTAAAAGCATTTTCATTTCAAGTAAATTTGCTTAATTCCTATCTTCAGCAGAACCACATTCTACCGAATTTCTAGTTTATTACAAATTACGAAAATGGAAGTGGAAAATACGTGGGAAGTTTGGATTTGAATTGTAATTAAACATTTTTTGTGATACACTATAAGAAACCTCTAGTTTCACTTTAAAAATAGATGGAAATGAGATTCCGCGGGACTTCTCTCGTTGTTATAGATTGGCATTTGGATCTTGAGCTCTACGCCACCAGCTTCGGAGTAGACTGGAGAGTCAAGTTAAGAGGAGGAATTTTTAAAGCTAACGGTAAAGGCAGATTGGGGAAGCGACAAACGATACCCTTCATCTCTTTTATTAGAGTTAGGACACAAATATTAGCATGAGACTAAAATTGGAGTATATTTGCATGTGTTGAAATGAGACGCAACAAGCCATCTTTGAAACTATCTTGCGTTTGAGCGTCCGTATAGCCATCTACCGAGCACTAGAACAGGCACTCTAACGATGCTTTTCGTTCAAAATATGATAAAAAAAATTGAAATCGGGTGTAGAGCAATCTTGAAAACTAAAGAATCAATTTTCAATATTTAAACTGATATATAATCTGAATTAATTTATCTGTAATTGCAATGGACAAACAGTCATTTATGTTATTTTGTATTTGAAATATCAACTATATTAACTTTGAGTAGCTGTATCTTTTTTTTACAATGAACTTTAAAAACTTTCTTTCATTAAAAAAGTAGATTATTGTTTCGAAAATGTATATCACTTTAAATATTTAAACTTGATTCAGTAGTTTTCCTGTGGGCCTTACACCGAGTGGCAGTGATTTTTCCTTAAGAATAGCATGGGTTCCAGTTAGACGCGCTAAAATGGGAGCTCAGCCGAAGTACTCCTCTTAAAATCACGTGGCACGCGCAGTTAGCGTGCGCACTTTCTATTTTGTTATTTGTTTTTAATATTTTTCATCAGTTTACGAATTTCAAAGATTTATTAGTTAGTTATGAAGCGTTTGAAAATAGATAAATTTAAGCACTATCGGAATTCAATTTTCTACTTTTTGTTGATACAGATTTCCAACACGTGCTTACAAGCAACTATATATAAGAAAAGCAATCTGAGAAAATGTAATTCAATTTATTAAATAAATATATCGAAAGTGTACATTTTCGGATGAAAATGAAAATCGAACAATTTGATTGGTTTATTGATATCGACGTTTGGCGCCGTTCCACAAAGCACAATCAGCCGAATCGTCTGGACATTAGAATCTCGGCAAACTTTTTTCGCTCTGCGTAAAAGTGTTTACTTTTCCTTCGACCACTTATTGAAGATTATTGTTGATTTTCATTTGGCCTTTTTCCACTCAATTCCATTATTTGCTTCGACCATATTCAATTGCGCTTTTCTTTTATCGGAAAAATGGCTTTGGAATTAGCAACGAGAACGTAAATATACATTTATATATTCCACATAAAGATTTATCGCTGTTGTTGAAAAGTTTCAGCCAAGTTGAATAATGAAAACTTGGAAATTTAACTAGTAACTAAATTATGATGCACGCGTATAAATATAAATTAAATGGAGATAAATGATTAATTAAGGATGGTTGAAAGTTGACTGAATAAATTCAAATAGTAGATCGAAATTAAAATGCACCATGCACCACCATGTTTTGTTTGTATTTATGCGCTCATGTTTCTATAGTTGTTCAATTAAATTCCATCAATAGAAATTTAACATTTACATGTGATCGTTAGATAATATACAATATACCTACATTATTAAAACTATAGATGGATGCCGATGGGGTTTGGTTCAAATAAACTTTGGTTTATTATAGGTGCACCACCCCCGTATTGATTTTCTGCCATCGATTAAATTGTCATTAGATATCCGAATGATGAATTTCGTATCTAATCATTTCATATCAATTACACCGAAAATATAGCTAGAACATTTTCTAGCTACCGTCCCGATAACAACCCCAATGGAGTTGTCAACTATTTTTTTTATTCAATATAATGATAGAGTATAAAAAAGTTATTCGAAAATCATTTTTTTGATTATTTTTAGAGCTTGAAAAGGATTGAAATTTTAAGTTAAAAGTTAGATGACGTCACAATAATGAGAACGCCTTAGGTCAGTAGTCGACCAATAGTATTTGACCTTGCATAAATAAACGGCGACCGCAGTAAAAGAAGGGGAAACGGGGAGAATTTTGATTTGAAATGCGTTAACCTGATAGGAAAGATGCATAAGATTTTTTTTTAAATTCATTTTCATCTATAATGAAAATATATAGTTTATTTTATTGATGGTAAATTTTTTTTTCAAAAGAATCTGGTAGATTTTGAAATAATGATTTTAGAAATCTGCGAGATTTTAAATTTTCAGAAAACGCGCTTCATTCTAGCGCAGCATATCCACTGACGTCATTAGCCTCCACGCACGAGTGCGCTTTCATCTCACCTCTATTTTTATATTGATAGTTAAAAGAGGTGGGATATAGACACGCCTTGTTTGGAGGCTATATGTCACGTCAGTAGATATGCTGCGCTAGAAGCGCGTTTTATGAAATTGCAAAATATCGCAAATTTCTAAAATTATTGTTTCAAAATCTACTACATTTTTTTCAAAAAAACTTTCACACATCTATTAAAAAAACTAAATAGTTTTATCATAAATAAAAAAAAATGATACATCTTCCCTACTAAATAGATCCCGATTTCAATCCCTCACCCTCATTCGGACGCTCTTGTATATTTATGGATAAAGACAAACAGGCAAAATCTCGATTCGTACATATACTTTCCAATGTATGTTTATCTTTCAGCACACAGAAGAAAACCATCAAGTTACATATAAAATTTACAATGTGGCTTTCTGCATTTTTAAAATCGGACATATACTTGGAGTGCACTATTTCATTCAGTAGCGTCCCGTTTTCACTTCTGTTGTAATATTCGTGTCAAATGTTTCTGAACGCTAAGCTATTGACTATTTAAATTCCCGATTGGCGCCTTTCGATGGACGTTTTTAGAACTCACGTCTTGCATTCGAGTTTGTTTACGATTTATTATTGTAATTTTTTTTTTATTAAATTTTTTTTAAGGGTCTTTTACCAGCTGTCTCGAGGTTGTCTGCAATCAGCATTGCATCATAGAGAAAAGAGCGCAAATGATTGGCAGGGGCTTAGGAGAGAGTGAGAAAAATATATAATAAACACGCATATTTATAATTACTGTATTTCGGTTATGCGTTGATGGTTATTGATAAAAATCACGTCAAAATATTTTGAAAAAAACTCTCTAGGGCAAGAAGCCCACTAAATTTATATAATTTTAATTAATCATTGTTAATTATGTTAATTTATTTTTGTTTCTCAAATATGTCTTTAATTATCCGCTATTTAAAAAAAAGCTTTAGGAAACAGATTAATCTTTTCAGAATATTTTGACATGATTTTCATCAAAAACTATCAACGCATAACCGAAATACACTAATTATAAATACGCGTGTTTATTATATATTTTTCTCACTCTCTCCTAAGCTCTCGCCAATCTTTCGCGCTCTTTTTTCTATGATGCAATGCTGGTTGCAGACAACTTCGAAACAGCCGGTGAAGGATCCTTAAAGGCGGAGTTTCACTGTTGTATATATAGCCGTGAAACCGCGTGGATTTGTGTAAAACTTGTATTAAATGCTCAGTGAACTATTCTAACTTTTTCCAAAATCTTTATTATTAAGTAATGTACAAGCAATCTAATAGTATTTTTAGAAAGCCAAAAATAATTTGAACCGATTGAACTCTATTACATTATTTGATATGTTCATATTAACTACTTTAAAGATTTTAATGTTTAACAAATTTATAAAAAAAATAAAATAAAAATCGTCATATAGTTCAATCGGTTCAAAATTTTGTTGGCTTTCTAAAAATACTGTTAGATTGCGTGTACATTACTTAACAATAAAGATTTGGAAAAAGTTAGATTAGCTCACTGAGCATTTAATTCATGTTCCGCACAAATCCACGCGGTTTATTTTATTTTGTTCAATATATGTAAGTATAAATATGAGGATAACAGCAAAACTCAAATTACATAAAAGGACAATAAATTTTTTTTATACTTTCTTCATATATGAATGTAATCTTCTGAAGCAGACATTTCAATTCAAAATTCGGTTTAAGCGGTCTTAAAAAACAAGAGACTGTGTATTCTATTGTACCTAACGTTAAATGGCCACAATTTAAACTCCTCCAGAATTTATCGTTTAGATAAAAGACCAGAAAAACCGCTCAATATAATTCATTTGCTCTTTCTATATTCCGCTAGCTTTTTTAAGTTGGGAAACTTTTTGCATGGGTCCACTCTTGCCAAGTCAGGTTTTCGAAACAAATATACTCTTCCTCATCCTTATATATCTTTACATATAAATTTCTAACACACACATTCAGTCAGCAAGGGAGCGAAAAGAAGCACCCTTTATTCTAGCGTCGCGGCGGCGACAAGTCTGTGGTGAATTTTAATGAACAGTGGTGGTGGTGCTATATGGGAAAATGATAAAAGCGAACAAACTACGAAAAAATTGTGTTCAAGTTATAATTCAATTCTGAACACACTATGTGGGCGCCCTTTTAAAGTGTAACCGTTGCTTTTCAGATAATGAACAAAAGGGATATGGCAAATTGATGGACTATTAATAAACCGAAGCTGTTCCGTTACACATTTAAGATTATCTCAGATTTTGCTAACTATTAATTATCAAAGAGCATAAAAGGTTACATACAAATATAATTTGTTTTTTGTGATTAGAAGGGGTTGTAATTTCAAATTTAAAGTGATATGACGTCACATTTTGAACACACCTCTAACCTATAATATTTGACATTGCATAACAGCGACAGCGGCAAAAGAAGGACAAACATGGGAGGATTCTAAATGCGCTAATATGATTGGTCAAAGTTATGACGTAACTTTCTTACAAAATAGCTTCTAAAGTCTTTCTTTCCGGCGAATGTTTGTACTTGTGTCATCAATTGACGCGAATGAACCAATTCAGTAATAAGATGGTTACCAGTAGCGTATCATTTGCAACCGATCCACGCGATTATTGTGGGTGGCCTTATTTTCAAGCAACATTACGAATAAAGTTCTGTTTTTGCAGCGGTGCATTTAAATTTAAATGTCAAAATTAAGTAAAAATATCGTCCTCGCCGGAACTGTCTTCTCCGAGGTTAATGATTAGTTCCGGAATCGAACAAATATTAAAATAGAACACTGATGAAACGCCCCTGATCATATCACATAACCAATAAACTAACACAACAAACTAACCGCACGCACTGTTCTTGTCCACCACACGCTGGATGAGAGCGACATAAAACTCACGTACGTCGTTGATGTGAGTGATTGTGCCGCCCTCTATCGGTTCACCGGATCCCGAAACGTTTTTACAATTGCAGAATACCAATATACGTGTACGAAGAAAACAGCAACAACTGGTCATGTCTATTATTAATTCAGAAATTGATGACGCAAGTCCAAGCATTCGCCGGAAAGACTATAATTTAAATTCTGTTACATGTGGCCAAAAATGTTTGCATGTTTTGCAATATGTTTTAGACAGTTTCAACAACAAATAATTATTATAGGCCAAAATTGAAATTATTGTTTTTCTGCTCAGAAAAGGCGGGCAAACAATAATTTGAATTCTCTATAAAAATCACTTGAAATTACTCAAGCCCTCTACAGCAAAATAAGTTGTGAGTGTGATAAATTTGAATATAAATGCATGATTAATCGTTCGAATAGAAAATTCTTGCACGCTAAACTCGATCCAATCCAGACTATAAAAGAAATTGGTTTTCCTTTGTATTTTCAATATATTTAAATTAATTAGAAAAAAAGTAGTGTCCAGTAGAAATGCTAATTATTTGATTAATCTAATTCAAACTGGGCATGCTTTTAACTATGTCGACTAATTGTAATGATAATTGTCCTGGCATTCAGGTCAACATTCATCCGGTGAATAGAATTCGTGCAGAAATCCTGAATCAGATCAAATCTGCGAAAAAACGAATTTACTATAGAAGTCACACGTCGTAATGCGGGGTCATTTTCTACTTTATTTTATCTCTTTTTTACTAATGCGGTCACACACTTTTTACCACATAAAAAATATAGTTTTAAACGTGTGAGGCTTTTAGTGCTACTTGCAGTTTTACAACCCAAAAAGAACGTGACCGCTTGGTCTAAAAATACAATTTTCACATTTAGTTGTATTGTTTGATTCGAGGTAATTTATAGTATGATTTAAGCTGATATGGATGGTTTTTTAATTTTTTAAAAATGTTTGGACTTGCGTCATCAATTTCTGAACTAATAATAGACATGACCATTTGTTGCCGTTTTCTTCGTACACCTATGTTGGTATTATGCAATTGTAAAAACGAATGAGGATCCGGTGAACCGATAGAGGGCGGCACAATCACTCACATCAACGACGTACGTGGGTTTTATGTCGCTCTCACCCAGCGTGTGGTGGACAAGGACAGTGCGTGTGGTTAGTTTGTTGTGTTAGTTTGTTGGTTATGTGATGTGATCAGCGGCGTTTCATCAGTGTTTTATTCTTATATTTGTTCGATCCCTTAACTGATCATTAACCTCGGAGATCACAGTTCCGACGAGGACGATATTTTTGATTAATTTTTAATTAATTTTGACATTTAAATTTAAATGCATTGCTGCAAAAACAGAACTTTATACGTAATGTCGCCTGAAAAATAGGCCACCCACAATACACGCGTGGACCCTTTGCAAATGTTACGCTACTGGTAACCATCTTAGTACTGAATTGGTTCATAAGCGCCAATTGATAACGCAAATCCAAACATTCGCTGGAAAGACTATGCTTAGCTCCTAAACATAGCTTAGCTCTTAATGTTAATGAGTTAGACGTCGTTATTAAATGCACTAGGACATATCTAATGGTACCATTTGAAAGAGAAACCATGTAGGAGCAAATGCACGTTATTAAAATTTTAAAATGTGTTATCGTTAATTAGAAAACGACTAGTGATAAATTGTATTTTTTTTAATAATATAATATTTTTAATCTATAACTAACTTTTAAAAACATATTTTCTGATCTCTGTGATCTAGTCTAGCGTATTAAAGCTATAAAAATTGCTTCAACATGAAAAATCTAAAAGTTGCAACAACTTTGACGTTATAAATATATTGATCCTTATAATGTACAAGTTTTATGAAATAACAGAAAAGTTTCAACCGAAACTACTTTACAGTTTAATATAAAGTTAACCGGAAACCTTTTATTTTTCGAGTCCATATTATTTTTATTGTTCACTTTTGTGCAATTTTTGCGGACAGTTTTGAATGCATTTTAACTCGACTTGGTGCACAAAACTAGTAATACATAAATATATTAAACTTGAAATTAGACTGGACCAAAAATAAATGCACTAGTATGAATATTTTACCAATACTTTAGTAGTAATGCCATTCGTTACGAAAACGAGAAAACGGTTTTTCTCTCGTTTTTGCTGTCAGGTATTACTAACAAACTATATATAGCATGCATTATTATGGCATAGCAGTGGAAATAACAACTTAGCTTAAATAAATTCTGCAGTGCAGTATTATAGTTGCATTACAGCAGCATAGCATATTTTATTATTCGTGTATCAAACATTTCACTTTTATCTGCTGGCGATTTATATTTACTGGTTGTTCGTAATCGTCCCTTATTCTTTCTATAGAGAGCATAGTTCTTTTTAAACTATCGTTTTAATGGCTGCTGATCCTGAAAGCTTTCTGAAATTTGAATCTGATTGATGTAGTGTATGGTTCCATCAGATCAAAGAGGAATTGAAGAACTTATCCATCGCATAGCGGACAGGCTGGGAATATTATGGAAACATCCCAAGCATAATAGAAAATCTGCTTGCAAAAATTATATCTAAACATATTCTGCTTTTATTAAGAGGGGCGTTCACAAACTAGATGATCCACATTACAATTTTGTTTTGTAATATTCAGCTGCAATAAGGTAGCTCCATAAAAAGAAATTTAAGAGCGCCGTGGATGTAGTAGGGGGATTCTGATCTAATCATATTTAACATTAATATTAAATAAATTACATGACTTGTCAAAATATGGCTCCAGGCACAACATTTTCATTTATGTTTTCAATACTGATATTGACAAATAGAGTAAATCTTTTGGATAAGAGATGGATCTACCGTCAAAGGCGGATTTATAGTTTGGCCGCCCATAGTCTAAAATTTTTTGCCGCCCCTAGTAGTCAGAAATTGTCTGAAAATTGCGTGCCAGGCAATTTTTTTTACATTTTTGCGGACTATGCTCGAATTTTTTTATAATACAGTAACCCTAAGAAGTGTCAGTTAGCAGTGACATCTATATCTTAGTAGGCAAACTAAACTAAATTTTTTTGATGGATCAGCTATTTGGGGTTTTTCAATAATTAAAAACATAAAACCATAAGAAAAGCGTTATGAACAAATACCAATTATTTTAATTATTCCGAATTGTTTAGATTTATCGTATATAGGTCAGGTAAATGTTTTGGAGCATTTAAATTTCTTAAATTTATTTTTGAAAAAAGGGTTATTTTCATTTGCTTATATTTTCGACATTCTTTAGTTCATTTATACCAAAATTATTGTAATACCCAAGTTGAACATTTATCTTTAAAATTGTATTAAGTTTTGGGCAAAATTGTACGTAAAAATTTTTTTACGTAATGTCCACAAAATTAACCCTACAATCTGACTCGTGAGACATCTGTTGGTTCAAGAAAATCCACGGCGCCCTTAATTGATAATGGAAGTATATATTTTATTTAATTGATGTGTGAAAGTTTTGTTGAAAAAAATGCAGTAGATTTTGTAACAATCATTTTAGAAATTTGCGATATTTTTTATTTCTGAAAACGCTTTTTAGCACAACACGAGTAGTGACGTCACGTCACATATAGCCTCCTAAAAGGAGTGTCTTTAGCCCACTTCTCTTTTTAACTAACAAGATAGAAAGAGAGGTAGGATAAAAAGGCACCTTGCCCGGAGGCTATTTGTGACGTCACGATTCATAGTTCGCTAAAAAGCGTTTTTAGACATGTAAAATATCGCAAATTTCTAAAATAATTATTAGAAAGTCTGCCGCATTTTTTTCAAAAAAACTTTCACACAATCTCAATTAAATAAACTATACATTTTCATTATAGACGCAAATAAATAAAAAAAAACGTCTTATGCATCTACCCTATTGTCACATATTTTTTTTGTCACTAATAAAATTAGTAAAAACTTTAAAATTGTGTTACAAATATCTACTTGTTATGCAGTATCTAAAAAATCAATATAAATTTACATAGTATAATTAGTGACAATAATAGATGCAAGCTCGTAAATAAATAATGAGCCGCTGCATATTGCAATCATCAAACCGAAAGCCTTTTCAATTAAATGATATCTAAAAAATTCAAATCGCTTGTTAGCAAATCCAAAGATTAATATTACGACTTGTTAAAATGGTAAATAATTAAATAACTCCACCGTAAACCCGCACTCGTTAATAAAACATTCGGAAAAAAGCTCGGAGGATGTTGAAAGTAGCTGTTGCTAAAAATAGTCTCATAAATAAAAAGTTCTCGTATTTCTTTTCAGTTTCGCATCAGCTGAAAGACGTCTATATCAAAGTGCCCCAGGCCGTAGTTCGCGGGAGAGATGCCGTCCTGCAATGTTTCTTTGATCTGGAAGGTGATAAATTGTACTCAGTGAAATGGTACTATCGAGGATGGGAGTTTTACCGATACACGCCAAACGACAATCCGCCAATTAAGCAATTTAAAATCAACGGATTGAACGTCAGTGAGCAGGATTCGAAAGACACACAAGTACTTTTGAAAGGTGTCCCGAAGGACATCAGTGGTCTTTTCACCTGTGAAGTGACCACAGACGAACCAAGCTTTTTCACTGATTTGCAAAATGCTGAAATGCATGTAAATATTAATTTTCCATTTTGTTACGAATTTAGATTATGTTTTGATATTTTTGTACTAGGTGATTGATTTACCGAAAAAGGATCCTTATATTACTGGCCTGAAAGTGCGATATCGACTGGGTGATATTTTGAAAGCTAATTGTACATCGGAAGAATCCAATCCAGCCGCTAATTTAACATGGCTTGTAAATGGAATGTCTATTGATGGGCAGCATGTTCACAAATACAAACCCCGTGTATCTCTCGACCATAAATATTTAACGTAAGTGTATTAATTAATCATCTACTAAATGAAATTGACGGGTCGATGAAATAAGCTTGAAGTCATTTTCACGAATACCATTAACATTTTTAATTGTTTTTTTAAAGATTTTGATAAATATTTTTGTTTTGGAGAAGATAAGTAAATATTTATATAATCGACGGAATCGTTAATTAGTTACTATAATTTAAAAATTAACTTAAACTTTTTAACCATCTACGGTCAGATACTTATTGAAAGTGTGGCTACTAAACAATAGGTGGCGCCAATCCAAACATATTTGACTACAGAATTATGATTCTCTAGTAGCGTTGCCACTCGGTTTAAATTACTACTAATAATAGTAGAAAAAACATTAATTTCTAGCGCAAATTTACATCGATGATCTCAAGGTGAACGTAATTTTGACGCATCTTTAATGGGGTGAAACCGCTACATATAAAGCCGCTCTGGTCGCTAGCGAATTTACATAGTTTTGCTAATCTAAATTCACTGCAAATTTTGCGACATCTGATATAGAATAGATGGACCAAGATCTTACTTATTTGCCACGTGCTTTAGCCGAGAACATAAGGGAAGATCGAGAGGTGTGGAAAATTCTCAAAAACTGGTAAAGCAGTTTGCGGCTTTGTTATAACTCCTAGAACATTTCCAAAGCTACCGAAAATTAGAGAAAAAAAAATACTGATATTTTGACGAAAGATTTGTTCGAAGAGTCAGTAATTAAGTAAAATATGAATAAAAAAACTTTGACCAATTATTAACCACTCGCTTGCTAATTAGCGAAAAAAGATAAGCAAAACTATGTAGATTCGCTAGCGACCCAGAGCGGCTATATATGTAGCGATTTCGCTCCCTTAACAGAAATCATAATCATTTATAAATAGTAGTTCTAAAATAATTTAATTATTTTCACATGTAATACCATAAGTGCACAAATTATTTCCAGAAAATTTTTTTAAGCTCACGAATGCATTAGTTGGCGTGGAAATCTGCCCGAGTCGCAGACGAGGGCAGATTTCCTCACGCTAACTAATGCATGAGTGTAAGCGATAAAAAAATTTCGGAATTAATTTTTGTACGAATGGTATTCGGTAAGAAAATCGCACAACTCTTAATTGATGTTATATTTTATAAAATATTTAATAAATTATAATGACATTTTACTACTAGATATTTCCATTCTACATCTATCTTAGTTTATCTCAGCTTCCACCTCGACTTCCACTTCTGCTTCCGTTGGAAACCAACAACCAACTACTTACAATCACTGCGTTTTTAATTTTAATTAGTTTTTCTGATATATTTGTTGGATTCATTTAATGTTACCAATTTTTCCAATAAATTAATTTTGACAACACCTTTCATTGCGACATCGGAAATATTTTAAATATTTTCAAAATATTTCCAAAAAATATTGATGTTGATCAATTGTAACTATAGCAACAAGCTTAAATGCGGCCATTCTATTGGTTGCTTAAATAGTTGTGCGATTTTCTGTAAAAGCCTCATTTATTAATTAAAGAAATATCACGTAAAGAGAAAAGCTAATGCCGCATAGTTGTTTAGCTTCCATTGCAGATGAATGGGATCTCGGTATGTTGAACAAAAGCTGCACGTAGGAAATCAGTAATCCAAAAGTAAATTTGTAGCTGGTAGTATAGCAGTCGGTAAATCATGTTCATTCTCCGGGGAATCAGTCGAAAGAAATCTCTTATAGATTGGGATTATCTAACAATAATAGCAGCATACAACGTATATTTCTATGTAATTCTAAACTAGTAATTTCGTTTTATCCAATCTGCAGACTAGCACATGCTGAAAAAAGTTTATTCCAAACGCGCTTTTGGGTTACAAAGGCAATTTAATTTAAGTAAACCTGAAAGTGGTTTAAAAGTGAGTTTAAATTGTTCCGCTGTTATGACCATCATATCGTAAAAATAAAAGTGGATAAGTGATCAATTAATTTTGTCAAAGAGATTTTAAACTAATTTAATCTTGGATTGAAAGTTTGCGAAAGTTATACAATACCCTTCCAAAAATAAAACGGAAATTCATTTATTGGAAATAATAGGGAAGATGCACAGCTTTTTTTTATTTATTTGCATCTATAATAAAAATGTATAGTTTATTTTATTGGTGGGTGAAAGTTTTTTCGAAAAAAGTGCAGTAGATTTTCTAATAATGATTTTAGAAATTTACGCCTAAAAACATTTTAAATGCCTAATAACGCTTTTTAGCGCAATATGAATAGTGACGTCACAAATAGCCTCTGAGCAAGATGCGTTTTTATCCCACCTCTCTTTTTACCTTGTTAGTTAACAAAAGAAGTGGGCTGAACACACTCCTTGTAAGGAGGCTATATGTGACGTCACTACTCGAGTTGCGCAAAAAAGCGTTTTCAGAAATATAAAATATGGCAACTTTCTAAAATCATTGTTACAAAATCTACTGCATTTTTTTCAACAAAACTTTACACATCAACTAAATAAAACTAAAAAAAATGTTATTTAATGGGGCGAAACCGCTACATATATAGCCGCCCTGGTCGCTAGCGAATCTATACATAGTTTTGCTTATCTAAATTCACTGCAAATTTCGCGACATCTGATAGATGGACCAATTTTCATGCATAAATTTGCAATTTGATGCGTGAAACGTTGCTTAGCAGCTCAGGGAATTTAACGCGAAAAAACAGTTTCAGACACTATTAATTATCCTAGAAAATATCTAATGGTAGATTTAGAGAGAGAACAGATGTAGCAATAAATGGACAGAAAGGTTTGGTTTTATCTTTTTCCGATAAATAGCAAACGAGTGATTAATATTTGATCGAGGGTTTTTATTCATATTTTAATTAATGGCTATTCGAACAAATCTTTCGTCAACATATAAGTATTTTTTTTTTTAATTTTCGGTAGCTTTGGAAATTTTTTAGGGGTTACAACAAAGGCGCAAACTGCTTTACCAGTTTTTAAGAATTTTCCACACCTCTCAATCTTTCCTATGTTTGTTTTCGGCTAAAGCACGTGACAAATAAGTCAGATCTTGGTCCATCTATTCTTTATCAAATGTCGCGAAATTTGCAGTGAATTTAGATAAAAGCAAAACTATGTAGATTCGCTAGCGCACAGCGGATATATATATAGCGGTTTTACCCCCTTTGGTCAAAAATAGAGAGAGTCTTTTAAAATCGAAACTTTTTTGTAAAAAAGATAGATCTCAACGGAAAATAATGCCTACGACTGAAAGATTTCATTTGCTGCGCGCCCATAAAATTGCAACCCTCTGCGCAACCATGATGCACGGCAAACATTTTTCTGCTTGAGGTGCACCGGTGCACGCTATTTTTTCTTCGCCCCAAAACAAATTTCCACATTATTAATTTATAATTTAATCTTTATTTCCTGTTTGAACAAGCCGTATTTGTAATTATCCGCATCGTATTTGTTTGGTATTAATTTGATGTGTTTGTATATGAGAAACACATCGACGAAAAAAAAAAAAGATGCTAACGACGTTATTTAAGCCCCATCTATATTTAACAATAGAGGAGAATTATATGTATATATGTGGGAAGTAAAGTCAATTTGCGGCACGCTATCTGAATATTGCAGCAATCATGGAACTAGACAAATTATTTCAGTTCCAGTAGTAGCAGTATGTTTCAGTTCAGACCGATACCAAATCGAGTGAGTGGGAAAACATTTAGTCACTCACTATATGCAGCATATCGGAATCTAGCAGCACGTCTGAGGCTAATTTGCGTCGTTCAAACATTTCCAGATAATACCATATCGTATCACTGTCAGAAGAGTTGATTACATTATTACTTTCTTTGCAAACGAGTAATTTGCTGCAGACAGGCGATAAACGTCAATAGCAGTAGGAAGTCAAATAATTCGGTTGCATAGTTTAATTGGCCCATCGAAATAGGAGTTCGATGAGGTGTCCATCAAATTGTCATAGTTTTCGAACTCGATTTTATTGAAAATTTGGTTAGAAAAGACTTTGTGGCAATATTTTAGCAACATTTTGTGTATCTGCGCAGTCATATTGCACAGTCCGTCTAATATTCTACTGCGCAGCATTATTAATTTAACTGCGCAATGGTTTGCGCAGATTCTAAAACTTCTATTATAAAAAATGACTTTAATTTCAGCGCTCATTCGACGCTTCGCTTACAAATAACGAAAAAACTGTTTGAGAATGGCCGATTGAAAGTGCGTTGTTCGGCCGGTATGCACAATTTGTACCATCGCAGTTCGGAGAAGAGCGTCGAGTTGGAGAAGAAGCGCTCAAAATCTAGGTACAATGATTATTACTTGACGACCACCACAATGTTTCCTTATCCGCATTGGAAATCTGAACAGCCTGCTGAAAAGCCTCCTGAAACTACATGTAACTAGACTGATTGGAGCTTAATGATTGCATTTGATCGATTAATCGTCAATTATGTTTCAGTAGTTTTCTACTCGCCAATCAACAGTTATGCCAGTACAAGTAGCGGATCTCGATTATGGAATTTGCAGTATTTCATTTTGGGTTGTTCAATTTATTGCAGATGATTTATTTATAATGATGATTGAATTATTGATACTTCCATGAATTTTTATGTGATACGTAAATATATATTATACTATATGAAATAAAATCTACGTGTATTTTATTACAGAATTATATTAATATATTCAAAATGTGTACAAATTATTGCATTAGCAAATATATTTTGTTTTGTAATAATTTATATACATTTTATTTCATAACAATATATTTAATGGATTTTTGTTTTTACAGATCGATAAGTGAGTAGCGCGACATAGACAATTCAGTGCGTGTGACAGAGAAAGCGTGCTTATTACTGCAGTCAGAAAGAGACGGCGCTCCCCCTACCAAGCAGTAGGGCGCAAGCACCCGCACTGAGATGTAAATGCAGCGCTTCTTACCTGCCAATCTGTATATTATTATGTATGAATGTAAATAATTGCGTTATGTAATCATAATTGTAAAATTTCCTTTAATGTAAATATTTTTGTATAATTGTGAATATTTTTTTAATTAACTGTAAACTTAGCAATTCCATAAGCGAAGCAAAGCTAAAATATATTATACTATATAAATGTAAATATGTAAATGTATTTATTAACATTATGCAGTTGGGATGTAAATTTGCTAATTTTGTTTTGTTAATTGTTATACAAACCGTAATTGTGTTTCATATTTGTGAAAATAAAAATATTGAAAAATTAAATATTGTGTTGCTTACATTTTACTCTCTTTCTAAATTAATTATACTCTTGTAAATCAGGCAAAGAATGTATTGTGAACAACATTTTCAAAATTGTTAATAAGAGCCGAAATATATTTTTTTTTAGTAAAGAGATCGTCGAGTGATCGATCTTTCAGAATTCTGTTCGTCCGTCCGTTCCGTTTTTTTGTAAATACGCCATCTTGAAAACAGAGTCCTCTACTAGAATTTTGTAGAAAATTTAAGCTACACGGAATTCAGTGGCGACATCTATCGCGGTTTAACAAAAGGAACGCCATTATTTTATTAGGGCGAAACGTCAAATCCTTTCGTTCAAACTGTAGTTCAAATAAAAACGCTGATATACGAAAAAAAGTCTATGATAAAAACAAAATTCTTTATTCGATGATAATATTCCAACCACTATATTTATAGTAGTGTTTTCGTTTCGTCCATACTCATATGTTTACATGTAATTTAAAAATGAGTAAAAAAATAAATTTAAACGATTAAAATTCACAAATTATTATTGATAAATTTGTAGATTATAGCAGTGCCGGCGATCGATTTATTCCAAGCAGACGTAGTTCAAATTTTCATCTTTTACATCATGAACTCATATTGAAATCAACGAACAATAATGTCGAAGAAAACTCAGCCGAAACGGCTTTTTCCAACACTGCCAGGAAAATATACAGACAGAATAACTACATAAAATGGTAAGCAGACAATTAATTTATCATTATTATTTTATTCAAGTAGTGATGAATATTTATACTAAACGGGGAATTTTTTACATAAAGGGACAAATTTGTTAAGGGTTCTTCACCGGCATTTTTCTCACTCTCTCCTAAGCTCTCCCCAATCATTTGCGCTCTTTTCTCTCTGATGCAATGCTGGTTGCAGACAACTTGTGAAGACAGTGAAGGACCCTTAAGGGTGGGGTTTAACGGTTTCAATATAGTGCATTTTTTCTACTACTTGATAGATGGCGGTACCAGTATGCGTTTTGGTAGTAATTTAAACCGGGTGGCGAGGCTAAAAAGATGGCTAAAAAGTTATAGTTAATTTTTAAACTTTAATAACTAATTAACGGTGGCTTTGATCATTTCAACACTAATTTATGTTCTACAAAACAAAAATATTCATCAAAGTCTTTAAAAAATGAATAAAAATTTAAATAGTATCTGTGAAAATGACTTCAAGCCTCAGCCCTTCGCTAAGTCCTATTTTACTGCACCCTTAAGCGCTTACTTTATTCTAGCTTATCAAATATAATGCTTCCAAATATAAACAACCGATTTCTAAACTTCTCCACTATCCCATCAACCAATAATAAAATCGAAAAAGATCTAAGCAACGTTCCAATTCTCTGGCCAATCAAATCGCGCCCGAAGCCACTTTTAAATCCACCAATAACCATCCTGGATATGCCGAATTTGGAAACTGACTTGCGATTGAATGTTGTGGATTGGAGTGCAAAAGGTTACATGGCAACTATCTACATGGAAGGCATTCACATTTGGCATTCGAATTTCGAAAAAGTTTTTCGCATTAGTGACCATTTAGGACCTCTCGGAAAATATATCAAATGGGACAAAACTGGAGAAATACTTGCTGCTTCTATGAGGCAGAAGGAAATGTATCTTATTAATATCAACACACAACAGGTATTTTTCCTTTAAGGGAGCGAAACCGCTACATATATAGCCGCTCTGATCGCTAGCGAATCTACATAGTTTTGCTTATCTAAAATCACTGCAAATTTCGCGACATCTGATAAAGAATAGATGGATCAAGATCTGACTTATTTGCCACGAGCTTTAGCCGAAAACATAGAAAACATTGAGAGGTGTGGAAAATTCTCAAAAACGGATAAAGCAGTTTGCGGCTTCGTTATAACCCCTAGAAAATTTCCAAAGCTACCGAAAATTAAAGATAAAAAATATTTATATTTTGACGAATGATTTTGTTCGAATAGCTATTAATTAAGTAAAATATGAATAAAAAAACCTCGATCAATTAATAACCACTCGCTTGCTAATTAGCAAAAAAAAGGTAAAAAAAAGATTTCCGTCCATTTATTGCTACATCTGTTCTCTCTCTAAATCTATCATTAGATATTTTCTAGGATAATTAATAGTGTCTGAATTTGTTTTTTCGCGTTAAATTCCCTGAGCTGCTAAGCAACGTTTACGCATAAATTTGCAAATTTATGCGTAAAATTTTGGTCCATCTATTCTTTATCAGATGTCGCAAAATTTGCAGTGAATTTAAATAGGCAAAACTATGTAGATTCGCTACCGACCAGAGCGACTATATATGTAGCGGTTTCGCCCCCTTAAATAATATTTTGTTTAGTTTTATTTAGTTGATGTGTGAAAGTTTTTTTGAAAAAATGCAGTAGATTTTGTAATAATGATTTAAGAAATTTGTGATATTTTAAATTTATAGAAAACGCGCTTTTTTCTAGCGCACCTATCCACTGACGTCCCTAGCCTCCAAAATAAGGTGCAGTTTTGTCTCCCCTCTCATTTTAGTTTGTTAGTTAAATAGAAGTGGGAAAAAAACACGGCTTGTTTGGAGGCTATATGTGACGTCACTAAACATGCTGCGCTAGAAGCGCGTTTCCTGAAAATGTAAAGTATCGCAAATTTCGAAAATTATTATTACAAAATCTACTGCATTTTTTTCAAAAAAAACTTTTTCACATCTATTAATTAACTATATATAGTTTCATTAACAATTATAAAAAAAATTGATGCATCTTCCCTATAATTTTCTCAATTATTTTGCAGGCTATAACGAGCTTTAAATGTTACTGCAAAGGAGGATTATCTCGTTGTGAAATAACAGCATTTGAGTTTTCCCCATCAAATCGGTTAATTGTCGGCTGCGCCAATGGCTCTATTACGTTTTTCGATGCTAATCAGAAAATATTGAAATGCATTAATTATTCTCGTACTCAAATCACGAATTTGAAATTGTCGTGTAATGGACAGTACATGGCAGTTTGTTCATCAGTTGGTAAACTTGAAATTTTTGCCATTAACAATAACTCATATGTTAAAATCGCAAGTGAAGTTTCCACTAAAGTAAGTTTCAAGCCTTTTTGGGGACAGATGTCACTCCTTTGAGCTTTCATAGATGACGCTTAGTTCCAGTGCCATCTATGGAAGCTCATGGGAATGATAAATGGCGCAACGAAAAACAATCTTTAAGGGTCCTCCAACCACTGTCTCGACGTTCTTTGCACCAGCATTGCATCATAGAGAAAAGAGTGCGAATGATTGGCGAGAGCATATGAGAGAATGAGAAAAATATATAATAAACACGCGTATTTATAATTACTGTATTTCGGTTATGCGTTGATGGTTTTTGATAAAAATCATGTCAAAATATTCTGAAAAGATTAATCTGTTTCCTAAAGCTTTTTTTTAAATAGTGGATAGTTAAAGACATATTTAATGGGAAAGTGATTCTTCTTGAAACTCCATGAATTCGGAGGTGGTGTACTGAGGTACGAGTCAAAGTATTGTTGCCTTTTGAACAATTGACTTTCACTCGTACCTCAGTACACCACCTCCGAAAGACATATTTGACAAACAAAAATAAATTAACATAATTAACAATGAGTAATTAAAATTATTAAAATTTAGTGAGCTTCTTGCCCTAGAGAATTTTTTTCAGAATATTTTGACATGATTTTCATCAAAAACCATCAACGCATAACCGAAATACACTAATTATAAATACGGGTGTTTATTATATATTTTTCTCACTCTCTCCCCTCAGCTCTTACCAATCATTCGCGCTCTTTTCTCCATAATGCAATGCTGGTTGCAGACAACTTTGAGACAGCCGTTGGAGGACCCTTAATTTGCATTGCATATTGTTCAATATAATTTTTTTTAGGCTGTTTCTTGGCATCCATGGAAAGAGCCAATTTTAGTGTATGGTAATAATAGTAGTTTATATCTCTACAATTTTCGAATAAAAAAAGTGATTGAGATTTATGACTTTCCATATTCATGCCATCTTGATTATCTTACGTTTAATCCAGTATCAGCCGAATTAGTGGTAAGTAAACCGAATTTAATTTCTAGTATTTATTAGAATTCTCAAAAACCAGCAATTTTTTTTTAAATTGTGTTTATTACTAATTAATGTGAAAATTTAAACAAAATTGTTTGCCACATTATAGGCGGATCTTTCCTCTTTCCAAAAGTACCATTAGATATTTTGTACAGTGCTTAAAACAATGTATTTGCGTACTTTGAAACTTGGTCTCTCTGAGTAGCTAAGCTATGTCTAACCTGTAATTCTATAATAATTTGTTTAGGTTAGTTGCTATCGATATTTGCCAAAAGGCCACGTCAACTTTATAAGCGTTTTGAAAAACTTCAATATTACTTTGGATGAAGTTCGAATGCACAGTGGAAGAGTGCCGTATTTATTATGGAATCACGATGGTACTCAATTAGGTAATTTAATTGCTGTTTAGTTTAAAATATATAAATGCTGATAATTTTATAGCATCTTGTGGAGTTGATGAGAATCTTTGCATTTGGGATTTTTTTGGAAACGCTCCGAAAAAAGAATATTTTGAGTTAGTTGCAGAAAAAATTAAACGTACAAGTCCAAGTTCAATTAATGAATCGTACAGTTTTATTCGTTAATTCGTAATTTTACCTAATTGTTAAACTATTTATATGGTTGTTAATGTATTATAAATTTTAAATAAGTGTATATTGTAAATTTTGTTTTAGATGAAATTCATTAATTAGTATTATTTATTATATTTAATATTTTATTTAATTTTTGTGTTCTCATCACAAATATTTTTTGCCGTTACGAAATACAGATCGGTGGAAAACACGCCGAGTTCCATAATGATTGATTACAGCCCGTCTAGTTTGCGCATGTGCACGATTTCTTCAACGAGGAAGGTCACTGGAAGAAACAGTATATACAAAACCATGAACAGACACTCAAGCTAAAATGTCATTGAGCGATGTCGAATGTTTTTCTCTCTCGCACACTGACTTGATCCCCTCCTACCTAACTTTAGCACTATTTTCAGTTGCTCACACGGATTAAAAAAAAATTAAAAATAAATATGAAATTTATGACCAATTCGAAATTTTTCCAAAAATTAAAAAAATATAGAAAATGTCTGAAAATATTTTCTCATTTTTGCGAGATTTGACAAAATGTGTGGCCAAATATAGGCCACACGCAATACATTCATCTCTTAATTAAAAAATATTAGCGGGAATTTCAAACTATGAACTATTGTTTGGAAAACTCTAAAAATTCATTAATTTTATTAAATACGGTAGCATAATGACATCTACTTATCAGGAACTAAATGGATCATTAAACTATTAAAGTAAAGAATTAATTTGCAAATGCCCCAATACATCTTTCTAATCCTTATAAAACGAAACAACTTGCAGACTCAATCGAATCGCTATTGAAATAATGAATTTGTCTGCCACTTTGCTATCTTTTACCATAATTAGTGCAATTGATCTTGCACAGCATTAACCAACTAAAATCCCACTGGATAAATTGTATCCATTAAGTTCATTCGGGCTGCGCTTTATTATAGACGCAAAAAACGGTCTTAAAACTGCATTAATCTTACGAACAAACTAAAAAGTATTTTAATCTAAAAAAATATTAAAGTCGATAAATCAGTCTATTCCAAACTCGTTCCGGATCCACGGATACTTCTCCGGGCATGCGGCACAAGTGTAGAAGAAGCGATCCTGTTGGAACACGCGGCTATGCAAGTTGCAGACATTCGGCAAACTGCAAGCCACCTCAGTGCGGTCCAGCTTCTTATTATTGCACATCCACGGCGGGAAACTCGAGATTTGCTTAAGAGTCGTCGGATGGGACATCCACTGGATGGCTTGAGCGCTCGTTACGAACCAGACGTCGGGTTGTTTGAGCACGTCCGATACAAATCTCTGAAAAATATGATTTTATGCGAAATCGGCAATAAAATACTGAAAAGCGTCACTAAAATGTGATTTCATTGACTCTACCAACCTCGAAAGCATCCAAATATTCTGGCTTCTTAAACCAAGTGGAATGGAAATAAAGACCAAAAGGCGCTCTATTGGTCAAATAATGGCGTTTGAAATTGTGCACAAACATCTTGTACACATCTTCTCCAGATAGATTTGATGGGCATGAATCTACCATAGCGCACGTATATTCATCCACTTCAAGTTGGTTCATTACCAACTCCCACAAGCCATTATAGGAGCGAGTTGGACAAACTTGTTTTTTCCCTGCAATTCAAAAATTAGTCAAAATTAGAAAAACTCATTTTGATCCAATAATTTAACCGGTGCATTTGTGTGGAATTTGGTGGTCAAGAGTGTACGGCCACAATGGTGGATTGGAAAACGGAGCAACCATCGAACTATCGTACTGGAAGCCAAACTCCTTCATCATCAAAAACTGCCGGTTCCATCCAACTCGCAGAAATGGCACACGCATCCCTTTGATGTCTTCCAATCGAACGTTCGAGAATTTGTGCAAAATATTGGCTTGACCCACCATTTCGTCAAACCAATCTTCAATGGTTGCGTTCATCGACCACCAATCTTCTGGTCCACGATGACTGAAATAAGTTATTGTAGATAGTGCAAAGTACTAGAGAAAACTCACGTTATTGAATGCACGGCAATCTCATGGCCATTATTCCACAATTGTTGCGTCTGCTGGTAATTATTGAACTGATGGCTCACATAAAACGTGGCTTTAATTGGACACCCGTTAGGATTTCGTCTGTCAGGAGTAAAAAGGATTTGATCGTACAATTCCCAGTTATCGTCGTTCACTGCGTCATCGAATGTTAGAATTATCATTTGGGGGACTTGGGATGGATGCAATTTTCCAGGAATATTCGTTCCTGTCAATTAGATATTTAAGTTAAAATTAGATAAATATTTTAGAAGCAACCATCTTTCGAGCAGAAGCAGTTCGGAAGCACACAAGTGGTCGTATTGCATGGAAGCGCTCCATTGAGATCGTTAGCAGGATCGCAATGGGCTTCATCACTACCATCCGGACAATCAATGGCTCCGTCGCAGAAGTAGTCCTCCGGGAAGCAGGTGCCATCAGCACATCCTAATTGACTGACCGGACAATTGGCGTCTTCCAGGAGCGGTTTTGGTATCACTGGTTCTATTCAAAATTCAAACTGTAAATTGGGTACTTTATTGAGGAGGGGTGGTCTACCAGAAGTGACTTCGCAGTTGTCGACATTTAGTTTGAAGTCACAAATCTGTCGATTGACATCGAAAAGTAGATCGGACGAGCAGCGAAAATCGAACACTTCTCCATCGAGGCATAGGTAGTACTTGGAGCATTCTTCGTGGGTCCACATTTTGTGCGCAGGTCGGTCGGGATCTCGATAGAAACGGCTGTTTTCTACACATTTTATTGCTGCGACTTCTGCAAGAAATAGGATATAAGCCACTAGTTGTAGAAGTAGAATTGGAGAATTTAAATGAAGGAACATTGAAGCGCAAGTTGCATGATTGGTTCTGACTCTACTTTTCGGAATCTCATATTTTCAAAAGTACTTGAAATATTTTGATCACTTAAAAAGTCATTGGAACCTTTTTTATGGAGCATCATGGAAGAGGTATGGATTTTTATTTTTTTTGATCGAAAGAAAACTGAAAAATATTTTTTGCAATTTGCGATTAAAATGACAACTTTTCAGTTGTTGTTTCCAATGTTGAAACGGCCTACTTTTTTTTACTGGTCTTAAAAATCAATGAAAAAAAGTCTTTTTTTCACATGTAATACCATAAGTGCACAAATTATTTCCAGAAAATTTTTTTAAGCTCACGAATGCATTAGTTGGCGTGGAAATCTGCCCGAGTCGCAGACGAGGGCAGATTTCCTCACGCTAACTAATGCATGAGTGTAAGCGATAAAAAATTTTCGGAATTAATTTTTGTACGAATGGTATTCGGTAAGAAAATCGCACAACTCTTAATTGATGTTATATTTTATAAAATATTTAATAAATTATAATGACATTTTACTACTAGATATTTCCATTCTACATCTATCTTAGTTTTTCATCTATCTTACTCGACTTCCACTTCTGCTTCCGTTGGAAACCAACAACAAACTACTTACAATCACTGTGTTTTTAATTTTAATTAGTTTTTTTTGATATATTTGTTGGATTCATTTAATGTTACCAATTTTTCCAATAAATTAATTTTGACAACACCTTTCATTGTGACATCGGAAATATTTTAAATATTTCCAAAATATTTCCAAAAAATATTGATGTTGATCAATTGTAACTATAGCAACAAGCTTAAATGCGGCCATTCTATTGGTTGCTTAAATAGTTGTGCGATTTTCACTCAAATTTCTACATTTTTTCACTGATTTTTATATTTTTTCATTGAATTTCACAAAAATCAAGTGAACAAACAAACGCCCTGTTCGTTTTTAGGTATCTAGCGAGGTATCTAGGGGTGATTGCAATTGTTTTTCCATTGCTCACTTTGACTACTAACAAATTAAGCATAAATCAAGCAACCTTAAATTTTCTGAATGAATCAAATTATCATTTAAAAAGTTAATAGCAAGAAAATTGCAAAAAGTAGTGTATACAACACGTGCAAAATTAGTTTTTTTTTCATTCGTCGTATTGTCCAACTCGGCTGGCGCCTCGTTGGACAAACTTACTTCTCATGAAAAAAAAACCTACATTTTGCTACTTGTTGTATAAACTACTATTGCGCCTACTCATTAAAATTTCGATTCTTTTTGGTCGTTCTGTTAATCAAGTGACTGAATTTGTTTCAATCATAGATGGCTATTTTGTTATTTGTTCAAAAATTGACAAATATCAAAAACTGCTGCTGAAATTATGGCCTTAAATAAAGCAACTTTGTGTTCAGCTCCATTCCTGCTCAAGCTAATTGCTTTGGTAATATAATTAATCAACTATTTGCATACAAATTTGCTATTCAATATTGTTTATTAAGATTTGCTGCATCTTTGGAGGAATTCTGCTGAACCTTCAAGAGCGCAAGTATTTTGATTTCTTCTTGCTGTACTACAACAATGGACGTGCCAGTAATGAATTAATGGTGTTCTCCTTAACTGGATATATTATGATCCTGTCCGTTTTGATTGTGGCGATGGTCGAAACTGGTCTGAATGATGTAATGTGTCTATTGTTCCTTGTCATCGGCGCACTTTTCAACTTAATATGTGCAATTTTGGGCATCATGCATTATATCCATGTGAAGAATCAAGCCCATTATGTTGGCTATGTTTTGGAAACGGCCCTTTTTGCTCTGGCCACCGGTATTTGTTTAGCAATTGATTTTGTATTACAAGCGATTAACACGTTTAAATAAATATTCATTCCATTTGCATTTTTGTTTGGATTTTAATATACAGGGTGTTTCTGAACTCGCGCCATGTTTGCAATCAACGCCATTTTTGCAATTTTGGTGGCAATCAGATGCGTCGTATCATTTTTTAAAAAAATATTTAAAAAAATTAAAAATTTATTTATTTATTTGCATCTACAATAAAAATAGATGTATAGAGTATTTTTTTTCTCTAACTTTCGGTAGCTTTGGAAATTTTCTAGGGGTTATAACAAAGTCGCATACTGCTTTACCAGTTTTTGAGAATTATCCACACCTCTCGATCTTTCCTAAAGTTTTCGGATAAAGCACGTGGCAAATAAGTCAGATCTTGGTCCATCTATTCTTTATCAGATGTCGCAAAATTTGCAGTGAATTTAGATAAGCAAAACTATGTAGATTCGCTAGTGACCAGAGCGGCTATATGTATATGTAGCGGTTTCGCCCCTTTAATTTTATTAATGGGTAAAAGTTATTTCGAAAAAAGTGCGATATATTTTCCAATAATAATTTTATAAATTTGCGATATTTTAAATTTCTGAAAACCCTAGGGCAATATGTTTAGTGACGTCACATATACCCTCCAAACAAGGTGCGTTTTTATCTCACGTCTCTTTTTATCTTGTTATTTAAAAAGGAAAGGGGGATAAATAAAATACTCCTTTAAATATTGTCTAAAATTAATAGTAATAGACAATATAATTTATAAAACTAATATTTTCTGTACTAGAGAGGTTTGTAGAACAAGAACAAGAGCGTGCTGCTGCAGTCTATTAAGGTCAACTTAAATTCTGATCAGAAAGAAATATATCGACCATTGTCAAGGTTGAATTTCACTTAATTGAGAGAAATTATACGCTTTTTGATTTTGGAATGAATAAATACATAATTTCTTAGGAAAATAAAATATTTTGAATTTATTTCAATAAGAGGAAATTAATCTTCATCTTCAGATACTATTAAATAATTATAATCAAAATAATTTTTATATAGTAAGTCGGATGTCGGAAGCATCTTCTTAATTGTAATTAGAAAGAAAATGCGATAATTAAAAGCGAAAGCGCATCTTTTCGTATCTGATTTTTGGAGCGAATAATTTCAAAATTAAAAGCGGCATCAATTAAATTAACTTACCATTGGTATTATGCGATATGATAAAAACTAAAACCAAAATCACAATTTTTGAAGACGAAGTCATATCCACTCTTTACAGCAGGTTCATTTGAGTACACTCTACTAAACACATCAGGCTACTATAAAAGATAACATGTGTTTTCTCCACATATATTTTAAAGCAACATATATGTGCAACTTTCCCAACAAATATTATCATATAATTTTATCCCAGCAAGCAAGTCTGCAATTTCGCTATTCTAAAAAGAAAATTTATTAATAAATTCGTGCCCGATGATGAAACTATTCAATTATTCCAATTGTAATTTTAGTAGATTCATTATCTGACTATTTAACCCAGTTTAAAACCAGTTGCCGCGCACCTATAAACCAAAATTTAAATCAAGCGCAAAAACGCGACTACTTTCAAATATCCCGCTAGCACATTTTAAATGAAATGTTTTACTGGTTGCATAAGATAATGTAATTGTGGGAGTTGTGATAAAAATAGACCTATCACGTGCAAGGCCTCCGTGGCGCAATTGGCAGCGCGTTCGGCTGTTAACCGAAAGGTTGGTGGTTCGAGCCCACCCGGGGGCGCAATTTTTTGTATTCATTAACAATTATGATTTTTTTATTTCTTACTTAAAATAGAGTTAAAACTTTTTCAAACACTGCATAACAGCGCTTCGAATCTTCGTTCGCAACTTCTCATTGCTATTGCACACAATATGCGTGCTATTATCTTCCAATTGGATTAAAACATCTTCATCTTGCTGCAAATAATATTCAATAATAAAAAAAATGCAATAAAATGTTTTGAATAATTACCAAATGAATTACAACCACATTACCAGTCGACTCAACTTTGGCGTCGGTAATGCCCTCTTGTGCCAGTTTTTGTAAAAATTCCGTTATATTTAATGTACCCCATTCATAATTTTTGAATTTATTTAATCCAACGGAATCCTTAAAAATCAATTTAAACAATAGTTACAATTATTTTTTAAAAAAATGAAATTGAAATTTTTTTTTCTAAATTAAAAAAGAAAAAATTTGCTAATTTTTATTTAGTTCAGAGCCATTCGCATTCTGCGCAGAACAAAATTTGGAACGATTATGTTCTGCGCAGAATCAAATTTCATAATCAAAGAAAATTTTCAATTTCTATTTCTGTTATTGAAAATCACGAAACTAAATAATTAACCATTTTGAAAAAAAATGTATAAATAATAATACCTGCATAGTATAAACATTGTCCTTAACTTGCAACGAACCAGTAATCGTCGACAAGCTAAACCCTGGTTTAACCTCAACCGGCGTAATCTTCTGCGCTACGCCCGTATCAATAAAAACTTGCCCCTGCTTGCGCTTCAACGGCAAATTAATCACTTCGCCCCATTTGTACGAAATCAACGTACGGTCTGCCGTACTTTCAATAACATAGTCCGTTAAATTCGGCGCTGAAACCGGCGGCTGTGTGTAACACTCTGGTACCACAAGCGTGTTCGGCTTCAAATCGCGAATCAATTTATTCGCCTGCGTGAAATTCAATGAGGTATCAATCGCACAATGTGCGACCTTCATCTGTAACGGTTGGTAAGGCGCTAGGGCTTCAATGTAATCGAAATCCGGCTCGGTGAAAACGACGCAATTGCGCGGATTGTTGCCCCATAATTCCATGAACTGAACGACGTCTCCGTATCGCAAACTGGGGTGGCCGCAGAAAACTACGCACGGCTAAACATATTTGTAATTAAACATTTGTAATTAGACGTATAAATGCATTTTACCTCCTGAAAATCAGTGCTGAATCCCTCAGAGTATATGTGCTTAAAATGCTTCAATTTCGAATTCTTGACTAGCATAGCATGCGGGAATGGTTCGTCTGGCACGTACACTTTGTTTTGCTTCACTGAACTCAACCATTCGGCTAAAATATTCGAATAAGCGAGCGACATGTCAGCGACTGGCGATACGAAAAACATCGGGCAGTTGGATACGCCTAGTTCTTGCATTTTAACTGACAAACATTCGAACAGATCGTAAACCACGCCGGTTGGATAGCAGGGGATTAAAACGTTGCCTCCGCCTCGCAAAGTTAATCCTAAAAAAAATAATAAAATACTGTCTAACATAAATAAATTGTTGACGTACCTACTACGACGCATAGAACTCCAAGCATAGAATCCGGATTGCTAATAGGCGTTTGCGTTAAATCCGTCATAATCAAAACATCGGCATTCTTAAGCGCATGATGATCCATAGGCCGCGGATGTGTGGTCAACGTACTCGACCCACTCAAATAAACCACCTTTTCGTGATCGGACGTAATCACCCAATTGCTGGACCCCAAACAAAAACCTGAACTGGCTGGAATGACTTGAAGGGCGCCGTAAACATCGATTTTCTCATTATAACCGACCATTTGTATTCGCGATAAGCTCGCATTTACACTAGCCATGTTATAAATGGTTTTCCACGATTTCGGTTTGAACGAATCGCTTAACGGATAGGGAAGTTTGTGCAGAAAGTTTTTCCATTGCGATGCAAAGTTGGCTTTCGGGCATTGTTCGATGTAGATCACGAGTTCTTCGAGCAGTAGTCGCCCGATTTGTAAAGTCGGTTCCGTAGCGTAAACTCGGCCTTGAAAGCCGGTGCCTTCGGTGATGAATGGCAAAGCCATCATGCACAAATAATTCGAGATTAAAATTACATCAACCTGAGCGAAGTCGATCAGTTTATCGAGGGGTGGGCAGAATTCCGGCGGCGAGTCTACAAATACGCGATCGCCGTTCTCTTTCAGTTCCTACAATGAGTTTTTGGTTATATTTGATGTAGAAGTTATTTGAAATGCATACGCCTTCTAAATCCGGATCTGAAACATCGCTTGGCATCCAGTTCGGTAAATTCAACAGTCGATTGGAAGGCACAAAAGATAGCGGTAGAAAATTCAAAATTGATTGCATTGATAGTCCACAATCGAGCATCATTGTTATCTCGCGGAATGTGAGAATGTGGCATGGTTTGTTGGGATCGTTACTTAAACAGTACTGAAAATAACAATGTTGTTGAGAAATTGGAAACAATTAATTGCAATTACTTACGAGCTTCATTTTGAATTGTTTTTAATTTGAGCATGTAAACAAATCGTGAGGAATATTTGAACTACTGTCAAATTAATATGGCACTTTTGAGCGACTAGCATAACAATGGTGGAATGACTTTGTTTGCGCAAGCGCATTAGGTAAAGCCTAGATATTTAATAAGTATTAAAATTTAGGTTTGTACGTTAATAAATTCGAATAGTTTATATAGTAAAAACATTGCAAATTAAAAATATTTTAATTGTCACAGAGAGGTTCAAATATCGCGCCACTTGCACTGTCAAGTGTCAACCTAAATTTAACTTAGTGAGGTCAAAAATTACTTGTCAAAGTGTAAACAAACATGCTGTTGTGTTTCGGTAGTCCTTTATTGGACATTATCGTGAAAGTGGACAAAGTTTTCCTCAAAAAGTACAATCTAGAAGAAAACTTAACATATCCAATTGAAAAAGTGGGTGCAACATTTTTCGAAGATTTACGAAAATTTAAATCGCTGCAATATCAAGTTGGCGGAAGTATAACCAATACAGTAAAACATTTGCGCGCATTCTCACCAACAGTGGATTGCGTTTATGTTGGCAGCATAGGACAGGATGACAACGGCGCCTTAATTTCGAAAAACTTGCGGGATCTCAATATTAAGTTCTGCTTTGCTAAATCGGAATGTGAAACTGGACGATGCGCCGTTCTGCTAATAAATACAAATAACACTCGCACGCTTGTTACCGATTTAGGAGCGTCGCAAGAATTTACGACGTCCGACCTAAGTGAGGTTAGCCATTATTTAGACAAAGCAGAATTTGTGTATTTTTCAACGTTTTTCATTAAAGTGTCCTTTGAAGTTGTCCGAGAGGTTTTGCAGCAAAAGCCGTTAATTTTGAATCTTGGCGCACCTTTTATAATTCAAAAATTCCCCGAAGAAGTGCGTTATATGTTTGAGCATGCGCGTTTGGTATTCGGGAATGAACGCGAATTTAAAGCACTGAGTGCCAATTATAGATTGAAAGCCGATGATCCACGCTATATATTAAAAGAGCTTTCGAAAATTGAGGAAACTCGACGTATTTTAGTAATGACTCGTGGTGAAAATTCGGTTTTGCTTCAAAATAACGGCCAAATTTCCGAATACAATGTTGGCCACATCGAAGAAAATGACGTCATCAATACGAATGGCGCTGCGGATGCGTTTGTGTCGGGATTTTTGGGAAGCTACTTACAAAACGCGACGTTGCCAGATTGCGTTCGGAATGGTATTGTTGTTGCCAAACTTGTCATTAGCAAGTAGCAACCATAATGAATAAAAATTAATTGTTTTATTATTATAACAAACTTATTTTCCTAAAAAATTTAGCTTTTTATTAACATTATGCAAAAACTGATTTATTAGTAATCTAGATTGCAAATTTTAGTTTCTTGCAAATATTGTAGCTAAAATGTGTGTTTTTGAATCCATTCCATGGTGGAAAAGTAAAATACTAATAACATGACTTAAAGTTGGCAGCATTGATCGCTTGCAGCTAACTTCATTCTAACTTTTAATCGCGAAATTGTCAAAACAAAAATAAAGATGGTTAAAAGTAAGTTTAGAAATAAATATCAGAAGGATAAGAAAAAAGATTGTTTTATAGCAAGAAGTGAACCAGAACAAGAAGACGCACCACAAGAATATTCCGTCGAAAAGATATTGGATAAACGCGTCGTTAACGGCATTGTTGAATATTTCCTGAAATGGAAAGGCTATTCAGAGTAAGTACAATAAAATCACTTGCTATTAACGCTACTAATTTCTGGTTTAGCTTTGATAACACATGGGAGCCAGAGTCGAACTTGGACTGTCCAGATCTAATCGCAGCTTATGAATCCGACATTGCACCAACCGAACCTGTAGATGAAGAGGCTGATGAATCAGATAAAGTGAATAAGCGGAAAAACCTCTCCGAAGACAATCGACCACGCGGCTTCGACCGAGGACTGGACCCTCACCGAATTTGCGGAGCAACCGATGCTAGTGGCGAATTGATGTACCTGATGTTATGGAAGAATTGCAAGGAAGCGGACTTGGTGCCAGCGAATCAAGCGAATGTACGTTGTCCACAAATTGTTATCAAATATTACGAGAATAAGTCTGCTTTGTGTAAACCTAGCGTTATTGAAATAGATTAATTTTTGTGTGCATGTCGAAAATAAAACTTCATAAAAATTAATTTATAATTTAATTACTGATTGCTCTTATGAATTTTCACTTTCTTTGTACTTGCATTTGGTGCAAGTGAAGAAGACGGTTTGCCCTTCATCAGCTGATCGTAATTGCACAGTGGCATACGACATGGTCTCATTTCCACATTTTGGACATTTCCTGTCTACAACTGGTCCTTCAATTTCATCCTCGTCATTGTTTGGTTCCGTTTTTAAGGTCTTTGCGTCTCTTGCATTGAATACTATCGTGTAGTGTACTTTTGATAAGCTCAGATCTGAAAGAATGCATGAAGTTCAATTTTGCGTGCGAAAATTGATTACTTACTGTCAGCGGGGAATTCTCTAGAGCATCCGTAACAGGTTATGCCACGATTTTCTCGTAAGGGAGGAAAAATTGAACCGCAATCTTGGCAAAAACCAGGAATTTTTTGAAAAGCCATTATTTTTGTGATTTAACCTCAAAATTTGAATGGTGTGAAGTTGGCAACGAACTATTTAGATTCAGCGCCTCCGATAGGTTGCTTGGTATTAACATTTTGAAAAAAATAAAAACATATGAATTATTAAAAAAGTAAAGTAATATTGCAACAAAGAATATTAATTTCAATTTAATTCAATTGTTTACTACCAACAAACAATAAAATTTACAAAAACAAAGAAGTAGTTCAAATGTCATCTGTCAAAATTATTTTATTTGTCATCCATTGTCATTTTCAATTCTCATTCCACTTAAAATTTCACAACGATTGTAGAACATTCGTGAACATTTCATCAGAATAAAATTGACCGTGTCTCATTTGGCACATCAGTTTCTCAGTGAAATTGTATGTGTGTGCTACGCGTGCAAAATGGAGCTGCCACATTTAGGAAAGCATTGCTCGCATCCAGTCTGCCACAAGCTCGACTTTTTGCCCATAAATTGCGACGCTTGTAACGAAACGTTCTGCGACGAGCATTTCTCCTACACTAGTCACAACTGCCACAATGCGTATCAGAAAAACAATCAAGTGCCTGTGTGTCCACTTTGCAACATTCCAATTCCAGTGCAACGGGGCTTACAACCAGATGTCGTGGTTGGGGCCCACATCGACACCGATTGCCAATCAGATCCAGCGAAAAGTCGCCGAAAAGTCTTCACCAATAAGTGTTCGATGAAAAAGTGCAAAAACAAGGAAGTCATTCCAGTCGTTTGTAACGAATGCAAATTGAATTACTGCTTGAAGCATCGTCATCCAACTGACCATTCCTGCGAAGGGCCAGCGGCCGTGCGCAAACAAAGAATCGAAAATTTGAGGCACACGAGTATTACATCGCAGTTTCACGGAAACATTAGCGAAGATGAAGCTTTAGCGAAAGCTTTAGCTCTTTCAATGCAGGATTCTGGTGGTGGCGTTCTAAGTGATAAACAGCGACAAGAAGAACTAGATTTGGCTTTGGCCAGACAGCTGCAGGCGTCTGAAGGGCAAGCTACAACGACCGCTGCTGCTAATTCCGGGGCCGCTGCTAATAGAGATAAATGTAATGTTTCATAATTGCTAAGGCTTTTTGAATCTCTGGAATTTTTAATAATGCATATAAATTGACTAATTTTCAAAGAGTTTTGCAAATTTCTTTGTTTTAGATTTTATATAAGCTTATATGGAAGTTATAAATACTTTAATATGAGTATTACACTACTAATCAAATAATTAAAATCAAAATATACTGATTTTCTTTCAATATGGATTTAATATTAAGGTGTTTATCTATTTTATAATATAATACACTCATATTAAAGTGTTCATAATCATATCACCACAAAAAACATAAATATTTATAAAAATGTCAGTTACAGATTAGTTTAACGCGATTTGTGGCTTAAGGGTCTTCCACCGGCTGTCTCGAAGTTGTCTGCAACCAGCACTGCATCATAGAGAAAAGAGCACGAATGATTGTCGAGAGCTTAGGAGAGATTGAGAAAAATATAATAAACACGCGTATTTATAATTACTGTATTTTGGTTATGCGTTGATGGTTTTTGATGAAAATCATGTCAAAATATTCTGAAAAGATTAATCGGTTTTTCGAAAAGCTTTTTTTTTCTTTAAAATAGTGGATAATTATTAAATTAAATTTATTCAAATTTAGTGGGCTTCTTGCCCTAGAGAATTTTTTTTCTGAATATTTTCACATGATTTTTATCAAAAAGCATCAACGCATAACCGAAATACACTAATTATAAATACGCGTGTTTATTATATATTTGTCTCACTCTCTCCTAAGCTCTCGCCAATCATTCGCGCTCTTTTCTGTATGATGCAATGCTGGTTGCAGACAACTTCGAGACAGCCGTTGGAGGACCCTTAATTTGGATTGTATTGTTATAATTGTATCTTAAGTGTACTTACCGCACTACCAGCAATTTTTTATGTAAATATGTAGCCACTTACACTCATAAATATATTAATGAAAAACAAAAAACATCGTTCAGAATGAATACATTATTTATTAATTGTATTAAATATAAATTACAATTATTATACTCTAAACTCTTCAAAATGATGGGGTAAAAGCTCGCCCAAAGTGGTAACAAAAACGTTATCATCATCCGGCTTGCACATGTAAATATCAACATTATCGAATTCACTCATAAATTGCCGACATGCTCCACAAGGTGTCGTAAAGCAATTCTCCTGGTAAGCCACTACAGCAACCGCTTTGAATTTTAGCCTTCCGTCGCTTATTGCTTTCACATAGGCGCATCTCTCAGCACAAGTTCCGACTGTAAATGAGCGGTTCTCGACGTTGCAACCACGATACAATGTTCCATCGTTACACATTACACAGGCGCCTACTTGGAAATTACTGTAAGGAGCATATGCGTAGGTTCTTGCTTCCATTGCTTCTCGGATTACTTGTTGGATTTTTACATCTGAAATTTGAAGCGTTTTTAAAGGACAAATATTTTTCTAAAATTCAATTAAAACACCAAGTTTTATTAAAAAAGAAAACGTTTAAAGTGGACGAATCAGACACTTGTTATCGCTTAAGGGTGGAGTTTTACTGTTGTATATATATAGCCGTAAAACCGCGTGGATTTGCGGTTTCACGGCTATATAAACAACAGTGAAACTCCGCCCTTAAGTGAATAAATAAAAATATTCACTATATATATTAAATCTTGTTAATAAAACCATCGGCTACGGAATATTCAATATACAATGACTAATGCATAATGTGATAGAAATCGCATAAATGCATAAATGTTGATAAATAATTGATTGATTGCGTTATTGTTTGTGCATTTCAAAAGATAGTTATCTATTATCAATGAACAAAAGAATAATAATTGCAGGGGATTTACTGAATTTCAAAATATTTCTTACCCAATGATTTAAGTTTGAAGATCTTTGTTGCGTTTCCATTATTGGTGGTCATCTTTGTAAAAAATTGTAAATCGCAAAAATTTTGACGTCTCCCGAATGTTTAATTCCTGCAAATAAATATTATTAATAAATTTTAAAAACTAAAAAAAAAATGTTAAATATATTATTATTGTTATTATTATTATTGAATACATTATGGTTTGATTGGTTAAAACTCGTTACACAATATTTCAATGATGATGGATTACTTGTAGGTACCTAGTTACAATAATATGACTGAATGCCGTTATAATTTTGACTTCAAAATGTCAGCGATTTTAAATAATGCGAATTTTTCAAAAATCAAGTATTTGTTCAAAATATGAAAAAAAAATGTGAACTTACAATTTTATTTTTAAGGCAAATTTAGTGGAAATGCTTTAAACTAAACTGATAATTTTTTATTATACCATTTACTTTTATATTGATCTGAATATCTGACGCTAAAATCAATTAATAATATCAGATAATGAAATAAAAATAGATTATTCGATTATTCGTATAAAGTTATTCCAATAAATAATTATGTAATAATCTGATAATACAAATACTTTAATTCCATTAATTAACTTGGATAAAAAAAAACTAACTAATATTAATAAATTACGAAACAAATTTAAATAATTAAAACTAGGCAACCACTTATACCACGCATATCCAAATCGATCTGATTGACTAGTTGCCTAACTTTTAAATTAAAAATGTTTTACCATTTTAAAACTACACACCCCGTATAATACTAATTAGTACATTTAATTATTTCCTAATTGGAACACATAATGCTGTTTAATTAAAAATGCGATTGTGTATGTAGTAAAGTGCCAAGTAAATATAATTTTCACTTACTTAGAATTTTAATTAGCTAATTAGCGTCGTAATTTGTAATATTTCTCCATGTCTACTAAACGAACAGCTTGTCCAAAGTATTAGTCCACGCCTTATATAGATTTATTTCCAATATAGTTTTCTATTTATACACGAAATAATACATTATTCTTTTCTTGAAGCAAGAAGCGCTAACCTTAAATATTGATTAGAAAGCAAACATCGTGAAATATTCGATTCGAACGCCTAGCAAAACCACTCAACATAATGTAAAAATGATTAATTTCTAGAATTTACTTTCCATATGGTTTCATTTCTCTCAATTTTAAAATATTTGGCATATTTAAAAAATAAAATAAATATAAGTAGAAGTATGCAACCAGAAATACTCCGATACGTCACAAGTTTCTATTAGTCAAAAATTGCAGCTGTCATTTGTCAGATCAGTTCCAGGTGAATTTGTGATGATTATCGATGTTTTCGATACACCGTGCAACATTCGCTGTTCTAAAACGACAACAGCAAAGCAAATGTTGTTATAAAGATTATCAATTGTTCTAACTTGTTATCGCAACACGAGGTAAGTTCGCAAATTGCGCATCCTGTATATTTGATACGAGAAAGGAAATTGTTGATTATTGTTCGTTTATTCATCAGACAATGGGTGCCCGACGTCTATTCTCCACATTTCTGCTAGCGTCCTGCTTTGTGCGATGCAATTTCTATCCCAACAATCGCCAACGAATCCACGAAAATTGCCCGAGACTGTTTCACAAGGTTTTTTGGGGTTATGTGCCCCAAGGCAATTTAAGCGCAGGTAAACCTTGAACAGATTACTCATTTATAAAATAGTGATAATGCTCGTGAAAAGATGCAACAAAAACAATCAGCGGTTTGCATCTTTTCATGACGTTGTTCATAATACTGTCATTATTCGTTGTGCAGGATATTATGACGAAAAGGGAGAAATGAAACTCGAGGATTGCGTGATGAATTGTTGCAGTCTGGCAAAATGTAACGTTGCGTTTATATCGAAAGAAAAATGCTACCACATTACCTGCATTAGTAACGATTTGTGTATGCCGGTGTTGAACGTGAACGGAATGGATTCGGATCAAATTGGAATGGTTCTGGTTAAACCCACTGATGACGACAGCTGGGAGAATTTACTTGCTCCGGATAATGCGCGTGGTAATTAATTGAATATAAAAGTTTGGTGCGAGAGACGTGGATCTTTTTTCCAGCAGATTTCCAGACCAGAGATGACGGTTACCCGCCGTTCAACGACGGCCAACGCTTAGCTGACCTCTTGAAAGAAGAGAGCATCAACAGCGTTGAGATTGGCTGCAATGTGGGCATCGATTCCTTATGTGGACCGCACGCGATTTGCGAACAAAACAGTCCGAAATCGCGAGCCGGAACTTGCCGATGCAAATCGGGCTACACTCGCATTGATAACGGCGAGTGTTTCTTGTACGACGAAATGAGCAGTTTGCCTGATATAATAACGGACCGCATTTTGGATATAACCAGTAATAAATCGGTGGACAGGCCGGTTACGCGCAAACCTCTAATTGTAACTGCTGAATCGAAAGAGGTGAAGTTGCCGGATAGTGAAGTGACGTTGGACGCAGTGGTCGCGCCTACAGACGTTGACAATGAGAAGTATCAGTACGAGTGGATTTCGTTGCTGCAACCGGAAGGCAGTATTACGGTTAAGCATCAGAATGGTGGCCAGTTGCATTTGGAGAAGCTGTCGGAAGGCATCTACGCTTTTAGGGTAATTATACAGAAATAGTTTGGGAATTGTAACATTGTTCATTTAATTAATTACAGGTAACTGCATCATCAGCAGCAGCGTACGGTGAGACTTTCGTGAATGTAACGGTGCTACCAGCCTCTCGAATTAATAAACCACCAGTGATCATCATAACACCAGCCAATCAAAGCATCAAACAGCCGAATTCAGCGGCAGTTTTAGATGCATCTTCATCAACGGATGATGATCGCATTACGGCATGGCATTGGGAATTGCAACAGGGCCCATTAGGTTATCAACCAGATTTGAAAGACACGCCAACGCTGCAATTGAATGATTTAACGCGACCGGGCAATTATAGTTTTAAATTAACTGTTACGGATTCGGATCAAGCGACTAGCACCAGTACGGCGAACATCACTGTGCTGAAGAATACGGATTATCCACCCGAAGCCAACGCAGGTACATTTAATTGTCCCTAAATACTGAAAAAAAAATAGTTAAATATTGTTATTGTTTTAGGCGTGGACCAAATTATCTACTTACCGCACAATGCCATAACCCTGAACGGCAATCTAAGTATTGACGATCACGCCATAACGACGTGGGAATGGACGAAATCAGCCGATGATGCACAAAAGGCGGTTGATATGCAAGACACACGCACTCCGTATCTGCAACTTTCCAATCTCGAAGAGGGAATGTACACGTTTACCTTACGCGTCACGGATAGCGCAAACCAATCAAGCACCGCGCAAGTGCACGTTTTCGTTAAGCCGCCAACGAATAAACCACCGGTTGCCAATGCAGGTGGCAATCAAAGTATTAGCTTGCCGCAAACTTGGGTTGTACTGGATGCCGCGAAAAGTACGGATGATAATAAAATTGTGGAGTTCAAGTGGGAACAAGTGAATGGGCCATCGAATGTTGTGTTTGAAAGTTTCAATAGTAGCCAGACGAATGTGACTGGACTGACAAAGGGATCGTATACGTTCAAATGTAGCGTGACGGACGATAATAAGAATGTGGCGAGCGATTTGGCTTATGTTATCGTCAATCAAAGTTCGTATTAGAGAATCAAAGTAGTATTTTAATAACTAAAAAATATTATTTGTTTTTCTAGATAAAAATCAGAAGCCAACCGCGAACGCAGGCGAAGATTTCACCGTTGAGCTGCCACTGAACGCAGTCTTCATCAACGGTTCGAATTCGAAAGACGATTGGGCGATTGTCAAGTGGAAATGGACGCGTAATGGAAAATCTCTTGCACTTGCCAAAATAGCAGAGACAAGCGACACGGCGCCGATTTTAATTCTAACCGATTTAAATGTGGGCAAATATGCGTTTAATTTAACGGTTTACGATGAACAGGGTTTGAGCGACACCGATACCGTTACATTCACCGTCAAAAACGATCCGAAATTATTTTATCTTGTCGAGATTACGATCGATATTGACGCGAACTCGCTAGAGGAGGACCAATATGACACGTTGAAACTGAAGCTAGCACTCATAGTGAACGACGGTGCTAAGCTGGTGGTGCGCGGTGTTGCTCCAGTGCCCGGTACCGGCAAGTCGAGGATCAGCTTTTATGTGGCGAACGAGGATGGAAAGCCGGTGTCGGCGAACGATGTCGTTCAACATTTGCGCGAAAAGCTACGACGAGACGCGAGTATTTTGGGAGCGACGGTGCTGCGACTTCAAACCAGTATTTGTCAGAATAATTGCTCGGATCATGGTGTGTGTAACGAACAGACGCGCATGTGTGAGTGCGAAGCTTTTTGGATGCAGGTGAGATTACGTTATAGTCTGAGGAATGAATGTTGTCCGTGACGTCACGAATTAATTAATTCTGTCTGTTTTAGAATATGTTTAAAGTCTACTTGAAGTCCGATGAAGACTCCGATTGCAGTTGGAGCATTCTGTACGTAGTATTAGGTTTGCTGTGCACCGTTTTTCTGTTTATTGGAAGTTTGTGGGGAGTGGTTTATTTATGCGTTAATTGGTGCGCTAAAAATCGTGCCACGACGAAACCAACCACTTACAAGCTGATTCAAGACACGGAGGACTTGCCACCATGTAAGGATTGGCTCATCAATTAATAATTGTATTATTGAATGCGTTGTTTTAGTCTCGTCAAGGAAAAGCAACATTTCGGATAGTGATACCGACTCGGATGTTGTTTTCGAAACGCGATCGAAGCCAAGTCGTTTCAGTGAGTCGAGGAACGGCCACAAGATTAGTCGGAATGGTTTCAGTAAATCAGGACGGCGTGTGAAGACTTAAATGATTTCTTTTTAGCGATGCAACACTTTTCGATGTTTGTCTCAATTGAAAGAAAAATGTACGACACATTCCTTCCCCTGTGCCTAAAATACTTAAATATTTGTCAGTGTTTTATATGATACGGTGTTTTGAAGCTAGTCAAGTTAATTATATTTTGCACGATCAGGGTGTTTTTAAATTTTAAGTATTACATTAAATGGTTTTAGTAAGTGTAGTGTGAATGTGTATACCCGATTGTTTATTTTCATTTAAAACTAGATGAATAATTTATTTTTCTCGAAGGCAGAAACGAGCAAACATGTTTTTTTTTTGTGGAAGTATTGTGAATTTAAAATCTATTTTATTTATTAATTTTAGTATATCGAATTGAAAGGGAATAAATTAAATTAAACCCATTATTGAAAATGCTCGTTTTACTTATGTTATTAGAATGGGGTGGTTGCTTCACAGTAGAGTAGTTGCATACAATTTTTTTTTTATTTATAATGGAAGATTCATTATATTTTATTTAATTGATGTGTAAAAGTTTTTTTGAAAAAAATGCAGTAGATTTTGTAAGAATGATTTTAGAAATTTGCGATATTTTATATTTCTGAAAACGCTTTTAAGAGGAACACGAGTAGTGACGTCACATATAGCCTCCTAACAAGGAGTGTTTTTAGCCCCCTTCCCTTTTTAACTAACAAGATAAAAAGAGAAGTGGAATAAAAACGCACCTTGCTCGTAGGCTATTTGTGACGTCACTTTTTAGCGCAATATGAATGCGCTAAAAAGCGTTTTTAGTCATTTAAAATATCGCTCATTTCTAAAATCATTAGAAAATCTACTGCACTTTTTTCAAAAATACTTTCACCCATCAATAAAATAAACTATATATTTTTATTACAGATGCAAATAAAAATCTTAGGCATCTTCCCTATTATTTTATTTTATTTTTCAGACAAATTTGAAAGCAATTGGAACTAAATATAAAAGTACAGAAAAATAAAATTTATTTATTAAATAAATAATTATTAATTAATTAAAAACGTACAAAATACAAAATGATTGATTTTTGATCAAAATTAATATATTACATTTCTTACGAACAAACAGAATTCTACAGAATAGATTTATTCGAAACAATCTATTCTGCAATGTTTTATCATCTCACTTAAATTAAATATATTTTTTTAAATAATTTCTCGGCACGGAGTTTGTTTCACAAGCTTTCATGTGGCCCATCTTCTTCATTTGAACGAATCCCTCATTCTAGATAATTTTTCATGATGAATTCAAATCAAAAAAGCTGACATGTGTTATTTCTATCAGGATCCTTCAATCCTATTTCACATCATATCAATTCGCTTGGCTGCTGACCTTAATAGATAACCCGTTAAACGATCGTTGGCACCTTCTATATAATACAAACAAAATGAATAAGGAAATAAAATAAATTAAGTGTAAGCTCCAGAAAAAATCACATGTCCAAGATAGAGTCACTCAAATTATTTAAACTCAGTTTTGAAGTTCAAATAAAATAAGTGTAATTATCTACGACATACGAGTTTTTTTTCCAGCGCTTACAATAATATAGTTTGTATTGCAACTCAATCCGTGAACACACGAGTATTGTTTGTTTAAATATATTTCCCTAGAAATCTACTTACCATAATTGTTTGTTCGGCATCCTCATTCCAAGATTTTTGTTGATTGTAGGTGTATTTTTTAATAATTGTAAATACCGCATTTCTTCGATCAACTGTTTATGTTCATGTTTCGCCACTCTAAGATCTTCTCTCAGCGTTTTAAAACTTGATTTTAACAAACTTAAATTTTTTTTCACAATTTTTGATGTTAAAAAATTGGATGCATCAAAATCTCCTACAAATCGGCTGCGGCGTGCAGTTTCTGAAAAAGAGCAAAATATTGTGTAAATATTTTTTGTAGCGGCTGTATGAATATTTAATATGTATTTCGTCACTGAAGAACAAATTTATTAATAACATGAAAATTAATGGGTTAAAATCCCATAAACAAGTATTTATTAATATTATCAATTATAAAAATAACTATTAATAATTTGTTTTTAATTTTCAGTGGCAAAATACTTTATTAAAAAGTACACATTTTATTCATATATAAAATAGAGAACCTGCATAAAACTTTTTTTTTATTTATTTGCATCTATAATGAAAATATAAAGTTTATTTTATTGATGGATAATTTTTTTTTTTTAAAAAAGTGCAGTAGATTTTGTAATAACAATTTTAGAAATTTGCGATTATTAAATTTCCAGAAAACGCGTCTTAAATTTTCCGAAATTCGCAAATTTCTAAAATCATTACAAAATCTACCGCATTTTTTTAAACAAAATGAATTAAATAAACTAGATATTTCCATTGTAAATAAAGAACAAATATTGGTGCATGTTCTCCATTATACAAATAAAATTCACTTACTGAAAATTCTATTTCCTCCTAAATTATTGGCTTTAACTTTCTTCTCGAAGCTCGAAGTCTCTTCGGATGCGTCAATTTTTGAAGTCGAGGCCACAGGCTCAGGATGGTCTATATCCTCAAAAATAGCGAGCGGTTCAACTTTAACAATACCCTCGATATGAGTTGACGGTTCTTCAGCTAAAACAACATAAACCATATTTATATTTAAATTCAATTTAAACTTAAAGTATTTATAAAATTACCCAAGACCGACGAAACAAGCTGGCTATTATTCGATGAATGCAAATTTCGCGGGTGTGTTTTGTCTTTGAAAGATACATCAGGTACACTGTTGGGTTTTAGGCGCTTCGGTGCATTCTCTTTCCCCACATAGAAACAGGAAGGTTCGAAATGATCGCTACATACGAAAAGCGACGATGGGTCGTCAAGTCCTTCTTGTAATCTGCAGATTTTCATCCACTTGCTACGCAGTTCTGCTTTTTTTGGAAATCTAAATGATTAAAATAATAAAACTAAGTAAAACTAAATTGATATTAGATTATTGAAAATTAGGTATTAAGGGTCCTCCACCGACTGTCTCGAAGTTGTCTGCAACCAGCATTGCATCATAGAGAAAAGAGGGAGAATGATTGGCGAGAGCTTAGGAGAGAGTGAGAAAAATATATAATTGATGGTTTTTGATGAAAATCATGTCAAAATATTATGAAAATAAAATAAATTAAATAATTAACAATGATTAATTTAAACAAACAAAAATAAATTAACATAATTAACAATTATTAATTAAAATTATTCAAATTTAGTGAGCTTCTTACCCTAGAGAATTTTTTTCTGAATATTTTGACATGATTGTCATCAAAAACCATCAACACATAACCGAAATACAGTAATTATAAATACGCGTGTTTATTATATATTTTTCTCACTCTCTCCTAAGCTCTCGCCAATTATTCGCGCTCTTTTCTCTATGATGCAATGCTGGTTGCAGACAACTTCGAGACAGTCTGTGAAGAACCCTTAATCTTAGGAAATATGTTAGGCAATTAAATATACACGTATACTACTTTTTTGCAAGCCTTAGTACATTACTTATAAAGCGGAAGGAGTAAATGGACCTTAAGCAAAGAAATGCATATGTAGCATAGCCATCTAGTGAGAAACCATTGAAATATAAAGTGTCATTAAATATAACCACATTTTTTACTGGTGTAATAAATTCTTGAGCAACTAAACTCTTTCTCTCCGCTTCTTGCATTCTAATCCAATACAGTCAACAAAATTTATAATAGTTACTACTTACGTATGATATGATATATTTTGGTTCGAGTAACATGTCTTTAGCATGGAATTTTTGCAAAGCCAACACTTGGTCTGTCTTCTCGGAGACATCGAGTGTACGCAAAATTCGCCCTGAAAATGAATAAATCCTCTAAAAATACCTATAATTCACAAGAAAGACACAATAAACAACACAAAACACGATAAATTATTGCAACTGTTACAAATGGGCAATGGCCGCTACGCCTTCGTCACGTGTGAATATCAACCGTAACTGACCATGCGCGAAGAGTGTTTTGTCCGTGACCTCATGCAAGTCGACACTTTCGCGGGGTAATTTTAAATTAAAGAAATTAAAAACAGAAATTTGTTAAATTATTTTATTCAATTTATATAATATATCAAGTCTAATATATCTAAATAACAACTCCAGTTTCTACTGTGCTTCAATCCGTTGGACATACGCATCCCATAACAATTTTTTATAAGTCAAAGCAGTCTTAGCAATATCGGCTGACTTCGTGATACCTCGTCCAACCACTGCGATATCCGCCCCACTATTTACAACCGTCTCCGGCGAGTTATATTGCTGCCCTAAATTATCACCAGTAGCATCAAGCTGCACTCCAGGTGTCAACTGAAGCAAACCAGGATGCTCCTTAAACAACGCCCTCTGACAAACAATTCCGGCCACCAACTCCGGATAATCCAACGCCAATTGAACCGTTTTTTTCGTATAACTTTCATCAATTAAATGACCAGCGGCGCTTGTTTCAGCCAACAAAAAGACACCGCAATTATTCGCTTTGCCTTTAATGGCATCGAGGACTCCTTTGCCGGTAAGCGAATGAGCTGTCACTAATTGCGCCCACGATGAGATCCGGTAAATACCACTCGTAAATTGCAATTCGACCGTTTTACCAATATCCGCAAACTTGCGATCCTCAAACAGGAGGAAATTGTGCCGCTCAGCAATTTCTTTCAATGGCTTTAGTAGATTTGCATGGAAATCATCGAGCAAGTCAATGTGGGTTTTTAAGACACAGATATAAGGGCCGACTTCTTCGGCTAAGTTTAGTAAATCGGTCGAATCGGTGAAATCGGCTGCTACGCACAAAGTGGTTTGTTTCGACGACATTATTTTGAATAAATCGGATGCGATCGGATTTTTTGCAAATTGAATACGCGATTGGAATGATTTGACAAGACGATTCTCAGCAGGTGTTTTTAGCAGTATTGACGCATCAATTTGATTAATTTTCAGGTAATTTGTGACTTTAGTAATGGTTGCGTCGTCGATGCAATTCGCATTTTTCAAGTGCAGCATAAATTCGCTCAGGCCCAACAAAGCGTGCAGCCTGATACCGTTGTTTAGAAGGATGTTTTCGCCGCCTTGTTCACGATTTAAAAGCACAATTGCGTCAGTGCATTTAATACCAGCACCAATTAGATCTTTGTAAGTTTCCAAAATGCTGCCGCCTGAAGTGACCACATCTTCGATAATTAAACACGTCGCCCCTTCGTCGAAAACTCCTTCAATTAGCTTCTTGGTGCCGTAATCTTTGGCTTCTTTACGTCGCATCACCATTGCGAGTCCGGTTTTAAGTGAAACAGCGGTCGCTATTGGAAGAGCAGTGTAAGGAACGCCGCATATGATTTCAGTGCCTTTTATTAGTTCCATACGTTCGATTAGAAGTTCCGCTAATGAATCCTGCAATCAGACATTCTAAAAACTAGTTAAACGATTGAGGATTTGTTTTACCAGTAGTTTGGGGTAGCTAACAATCACTCGCAAATCGCAATACACCGGTGTCATTAAACCGACTTTAGTTTTGTACTCACCGAATTTAACGGCGTTTACTTTAAACAGTTCAATCGCAAAATTTCGTATTTTTTCATTTTGGTTTACCATTGTTTTAGATTTAATGTTTAAATTTCAGGAGAAAAATTCAACCACTTGTTGCTTTTTGTTAGGTTAGGTACAGTGAAGTTAGCGCCAGGCGCTTGCCAGCGCCCATAGATAAAAGAAAATGCCAGCGCCCACAATAGCAGGACAAGTGTAAACTACATGTTAAGGGTCCTTCACCGGCTGTCTCAAAGTTGTCTGCAACCAGTATTGCATCATAGAGAAAAGAGCGCGAATCATTGGCGAGAGCTTAGGAGAGAGTGAGAAAAAAATATAATAAACACGCGTATTTCGGTTATGCGTTGATGGTTTTTGATGAAAATTATGTCAAAATATTCTGAAAAGATTAATCTGTTTCCTGAAGCTTTTTTTTTAATAGTGGATATATAAAGACATATTTCACAAACAAAAATAAATTAACATAATTAACAATGATTAATTAAAATTATTCAAATTTAGTGAGTTTCTTGCCCTAAAGAATATTTTGACATGAATTTCACCAAAAAACATCAACGCATAACCGAAATGCAGTAATTATAAACACGCGTGTTTATTTAATATATATTTTTCTCACTCTCTCCTAAGCTCTCGCCAATCATTCGTGCTGTTTTCTTCTTCTTCTTCTTCTTCGAGACAGCCAATGAACGACCCTTAATAGATGGCAATAAGGAAGTCTAGATATAAGGAGGGTAAAATGCACCAGATTGCATACCTTTAGATGGACCCATATACAACATCGACAGGTAGCGCTGTAAGCAGTATGTGGAGTAATGATTGAGTGTCTTATCTATGTGTGTAAAGTACCATTTATAGTTCATCGTTAACCGTATCCGTAGCCGTAACCGTAACGCAACAGAACAAACAAAGGAAATTTATTTCCGTGGAAGCATTTTTAGTTGCCGTAGCCGTATCGTTAGCCGTATCCGCAACCGCAACGTTAGCCGTAAGAAGTTGGCCAATGTTTAAGGGCACGAAACCGCCTTGCAAATTTATGCGTGAAACGTTGCTTGGCAGCTCAGGGAATTTAACGCGGAAAAGCAGTTTCAGACGCTATTAATTATCCTAGAAAATATCTAATGGTAGATTTGGAGAGAGAAAAGATGAAGCAACAAATGGACAAAAAATTTTTTATCTTCTTCCGCTAATTAGCTAGCGAGTGGTTAATATTTGAGCGAGGTTTTTTGTTCATATTATACTTATTTAATGGCTATTCGAACAAATCTTTCGTCAAAACATAAGTATTTTTTTTCTCTAATTTTTGGTAGCATTGGAAATGTTCTAGGAGTTATAACAAGGCCGCAAACTGCTTTACCAGTTTTTGAGAATTTTCCTCACCTCTCAATCTTTAGTAATGTTCTCGGCTAAAGCATGTGGCAAATAAGTCAGATCTTGGTCCATCTATTCTTTAACAGATGTCGCAAAATTTGCAGTGAATTTAGATATGCAAAACTATATTTATTGTAAATAATCAAGTTTTAATAAATTGGCGTCTGCGAATTTTTGCAGATACATTTTTAAGCGCCTGCCCGCTCGTGCTCTGAACCGTAGAGAACAGTACCTTATTGGCAAAGCAATATTTTTCCTTTACACCGTTCTACTTCCATTATTGTTAATTTAATTAAAAAATACAAAATAATACAAGTTTAAGATTGAAGTTTCAGGATTCCAAATCATTTTTTATTTTTTTATTACCGTCAATCAGTAGTTTTTAATACATTTTATTCAGAGCACCTTACAGTGATCTTTTAAGGTTGATTTTTGTTTGTTTTTACACAGCCGGGATTGTGTTACGGTTCACTGTTAGTGTTTATTTCTTCTTTATTTCTTTCTTTATAGAAATAAATAAATAAACAAACGGCTTATTGGCAATTTTTCTTCGTAATACTAATATTGATTCATAAACTATGAATATTACTGAAGTTTTATTTTAATAAATGAGTAACTCGATATGTAAATTAATTGCTATCTGAATCGGAACATAAATATTACCGAAAGAGTACCGAGTTTCTAATTTCTTAGAATAAAATGGAAATTTTATACTGAGAATATTAAGTATTATTAATCAATATTATGAAAAAAATGCAAAAAATGCGTTTGTTTATTTCTAAAATGTGCAACAGTGAACAACAAACACGCAGGGCCTTAAAGTCCCTGTGGGCCTTTTAAACAAAAAGCTAAAATTTTCAGAAATAAAAGCTTATGACCCAAATATAATACATCTCACTTCGCCAAGCAATCGTCCTGTGCTAAAAAGCACTAATTAAAATTTTTGATTTTTTTGAATGAGGTAATAATGTCATTGCATATGTGACCATTTAGCCAAACAAAGATAGACAATTGCGTGGGCAGAATAGTAGTAATGCGCATGCGCTTGCAGTTTAGAACGCCTTCGAAATGAATAAATAAATAATCAATATTTTTGTCTTTATATTTTTTCCTATAATCGCATATCCGCGATCGATAATTGAGCGTGACTGAGCGGAGACCATTTCTGACGCATGCGCATGCGTTAGAAATGTTCTATATATTCAAATGATCGAACCCACGTAAAATTCATCAAATTTTCTTGCTTTTTCTAGAATATATCGAATTCTAGGTTATAACTCAAAAATGTTTTTTGGTTAATTTGCTTCCCTATTATTTGTGATTCATACAGTACCATTATTATTTTTTTGTGAATTTTAATAAACAAGAAATAAAAATAAATGTAAGTTGGTGTAAAAATGCCAAAATCTAGCTCTTGCTGCTTCACTGCCAGATCTTCGATCCTCGTCTCCGTCTTCGTTATACGTCTCTCCTATATTATAATGGCTCGAAATTCAAATATTCTTGTAATAACCAAACGCCCAATAATGATAAAATAACGCTATTTTTTGACTTTATTTAAAACTTTGTTTTCTGCGAAATCTTTTTGAATCTGTGACGTACTTGAGGTTGTTTGTTCGTACATATTTGTAGAAGTCAAACATGTGGTTTTTTTAAGATTGGACCAAGCTAACAAAAGGCCCTGATTGTGCCTGAAAATATACATTTGTTTGCATCAAAAACGTCTTTTCGCAATGATACTGAAGCATGACATAGTTCGTGTAGGTGTGAATCCTGATTAAAAATTTCTTCACAACCAATTTTTGGGTCTGCCCTAGTGCGGAGAAATTTAATGTTTCTTTTACTTGTGAAGCTAGAATAAAATTTTGGTCCCAGAAAAGTATAACTATTTGTATAAAAGTATAACTTCTTTCTGCTTTTTTGATAGCTTCGCTTAGTTTTAAATTTACACATTTGGTAAAAACGTTCTCTAAGATTTAGGGAATGTTTCAGCGTTTTGAAAGTTTTATTTGAACTTTGGATAAAACTTTGGATGAATTTTGGCAGAATGAACATATCTTATATTTTTGCTTTCTTACTTTATAAGATTCATTATCCGAGCTTGTATCATTTTCTGACATTTTATCTATAATAATATTCTATAATATTGCAAAATATATTAACTTATAATATTACAAGAATATTTGAATTTCGAGCCACTATAATATTGGAGAGACGTACAACGGGGACGGAGACGAGGATCGAAGCTCTGGCAGTCAAGCAGCGAGAGCTAGTAGATTTTGGCATTTTTACACATTTTTATTTCTTGTTTATTAGGATTGACAAAAAAATAATAATGGTCACAAACCGGTATTCACGCGTCTCGCAGTGCCCACTCACCAATACCCAATGTATCTATGGTTGCATCAAATACATTTGTTTTTGTTTTAGCCCTACCTATCAGTGACTGACCTTACTAGCGGACTAGCTAGTAAGGCTAGCTAGTAACTTAGGTTTCTACCGTATACCCGAAAATCGCAAGGACACATTCGTTTCCGCCAGTTTTTCCCTGTAGATTCGCTAGCTACCAGAGCGGCTATATATGTACCGGTTTCGCCACCTTAACTTCTTGCGGTACGGTGCTTACGGACAGCCAATCAGATGGATTGTAAATATAAACACAGAATTTGACCGGGAAATTTAAAATATTTGTAAAACTGAAATATGATATAAATAAATTGATCATGGAATAATAAATAAAATAATCGAATTATTTAAATCAAAATTAAATTATTTATTTGTATTGAATGTATTTTTGGGTTTTTTACAATAAAATGTTGTTTTAAAATGCATTTGTGTACATTACATTATTTCTAGTTATAATTAAATTTGGATAATTAAACAAAAATCAAAATAATAATAATTTATTTTTTAAATACACATCCCCTTATACCCCACATTTTTTGTATTTTTTTTTTAAATAATACCACAGAAATGGAAATTGTTTTGTACAATAAGTATGTTTGGTTGCATACTAAGTTTTAAATAGTGGCCGCCGGATATTACCTTACCATCTATAATCATCGTTTTCGTTTGCCTTAAAGTGTTCGTTCGTTCGTTTTTTTTTTGCTTGTATTTTGCTTATATTTCAATATGGTTTTGGATGAGGGGCTTCTCATTGCACTAGTCGAAAAGCACCCCATCATTTACGATAAATCCCTGCGGGATTTCAAAGATGCCCGCAAAAAGGAGAACGCATGGGAAGAAATTGCTTCTGTTTTTCTCACCGAAACTTGTAAGTTTTTATTTTCTTTGTTTTTTCGGCCTGTTTTTGAAAAACAAATGTTGCAGCTGAAAGTTGTCAGCGTATATGGAGGAACCTTCGTGACAGGTACGTTAAGGAGCAGCGGATGAGGCGCACTTCTTCGTCTGGCTTGGCGGCTCTAGAGGAATCACCATGGGTGTTTTTTGACTGTTTGGGTTTTTTGAAAACCCATGTAAAACCCAGAAGGTATTAAATTTAAAATTGTTTTAATATAATTGATATTTTTATTTATTTTTATTTCTAGAACTACATCCAACGTGAAACCTCTGGAGAAGCCGAAAAGTACACCTCGTCCGAGCTTCTCGGCAGACCTGCACAAAAGCAAACCCTTCAATTCGCTCCAATTGATACTTGGTACCTCGTCGGAAACGCACGACGAGCAAGATGTTGAGCTGGAGCTCGCCGACCTGGACGATTCTCAGCATCAAACGCCACAAAACAATGAGTTTGAAGCTGAGAATCCTTTATTGGATGGGTCCATTTCACCGCCGACGCCGAGGCCGACGCCGACGTCTTCTCGGCCCCGCAAGCGGAAGCGTGCGCAGTCCATCACCGACGCCATGGTCGGTGATGCGTTACAGGATATGGCCAAGTTCATCAAAACGCCGGTGGAACCTGAAACGGCCAATACCAAGTTTGCGCAGTATGTTGGCAAGGTCCTGGATGACATGCCAACAGAACAGAGCAACAGGGCCAGGATTGCCATACTGCGCATCCTTCAGAAACCACCGGCAAATGATGACAAATGATCTTTTTCTCAAAGTTCTTTCCTCTCATCGTATTTTTGGTCAAAATTTTATTTAAATTAAAATGACAATTTTAAAGATTTTTTTTAAAATTTTGGACACATTTAAAATTTAAAACAAGTTAGTTTTTTTTAACTTAAAATTATAAATATTTGTATATTTTATATTTTATATTTATTTTATATTTTATATTTTATATTTTATATTTTATATTTTATATTTTATATTTTATATTTTATATTTTATATTTTATATTTTATATTTTATATTTTATATTTTATATTTTATATTTTATATTTTATATTTTATATTTTATATTTTATATTTTATATTTTATATTTTATATTTTATATTTTATATTTTATATTTTATATTTTATATTTTATATTTTATATTTTATATTTTATATTTTATATTTTATATTTTATATTTTATATTTTATATTTTATATTTTATATTTTATATTTTATATTTTATATTTTATATTTTATATTTTATATTTTATATTTTATATTTTATATTTTATATTTTATATTTTATATTTTATATTTTATATTTTATATTTTATATTTTATATTTTATATTTTATATTTTATATTTTATATTTTATATTTTATATTTTATATTTTATATTTTATATTTTATATTTTATATTTTATATTTTATATTTTATATTTTATATTTTATATTTTATATTTTATATTTTATATTTTATATTTTATATTTTATATTTTATATTTTATATTTTATATTTTATATTTTATATTTTATATTTTATATTTTATATTTTATATTTTATATTTTATATTTTATATTTTATATTTTATATTTTATATTTTATATTTTATATTTTATATTTTATATTTTATATTTTATATTTTATATTTTATATTTTATATTTTATATTTTATATTTTATATTTTATATTTTATATTTTATATTTTATATTTTATATTTTATATTTTATATTTTATATTTTATATTTTATATTTTATATTTTATATTTTATATTTTATATTTTATATTTTATATTTTATATTTTATATTTTATATTTTATATTTTATATTTTATATTTTATATTTTATATTTTATATTTTATATTTTATATTTTATATTTTATATTTTATATTTTATATTTTATATTTTATATTTTATATTTTATATTTTATATTTTATATTTTATATTTTATATTTTATATTTTATATTTTATATTTTATATTTTATATTTTATATTTTATATTTTATATTTTATATTTTATATTTTATATTTTATATTTTATATTTTATATTTTATATTTTATATTTTATATTTTATATTTTATATTTTATATTTTATATTTTATATTTTATATTTTATATTTTATATTTTATATTTTATATTTTATATTTTATATTTTATATTTTATATTTTATATTTTATATTTTATATTTTATATTTTATATTTTATATTTTATATTTTATATTTTATATTTTATATTTTATATTTTATATTTTATATTTTATATTTTATATTTTATATTTTATATTTTATATTTTATATTTTATATTTTATATTTTATATTTTATATTTTATATTTTATATTTTATATTTTATATTTTATATTTTATATTTTATATTTTATATTTTATATTTTATATTTTATATTTTATATTTTATATTTTATATTTTATATTTTATATTTTATATTTTATATTTTATATTTTATATTTTATATTTTATATTTTATATTTTATATTTTATATTTTATATTTTATATTTTATATTTTATATTTTATATTTTATATTTTATATTTTATATTTTATATTTTATATTTTATATTTTATATTTTATATTTTATATTTTATATTTTATATTTTATATTTTATATTTTATATTTTATATTTTATATTTTATATTTTATATTTTATATTTTATATTTTATATTTTATATTTTATATTTTATATTTTATATTTTATATTTTATATTTTATATTTTATATTTTATATTTTATATTTTATATTTTATATTTTATATTTTATATTTTATATTTTATATTTTATATTTTATATTTTATATTTTATATTTTATATTTTATATTTTATATTTTATATTTTATATTTTATATTTTATATTTTATATTTTATATTTTATATTTTATATTTTATATTTTATATTTTATATTTTATATTTTATATTTTATATTTTATATTTTATATTTTATATTTTATATTTTATATTTTATATTTTATATTTTATATTTTATATTTTATATTTTATATTTTATATTTTATATTTTATATTTTATATTTTATATTTTATATTTTATATTTTATATTTTATATTTTATATTTTATATTTTATATTTTATATTTTATATTTTATATTTTATATTTTATATTTTATATTTTATATTTTATATTTTATATTTTATATTTTATATTTTATATTTTATATTTTATATTTTATATTTTATATTTTATATTTTATATATTATATTTTTTCCTACAATCGCATATAAAAGTAAGCCTTTGTAAAATATTAATTTTACATTTTTGCAACAAAAATTTAATTTAAAATCGATTGTAGGAAAAATCTTGTGTGTATTTCGAGCGCAAAGTGTGTTTGTCGCTCTCGCCAGATTGTCGTGCTCCGCTATCGCGTCGCGCGACAAGATTCTGGCTCGCGCGACAAAGTATCACTTTGCGCTCTTAATACACAAATAGCTATTTTATACTTACTTACTTACTTACTTACTTTTTTTTTTTTTTTTTTTTTTTTTTACGGGAAAAATCTTGCATAGACACCCATAAAACATGTTCTACAGTCACTCACGGTGTAGTAGTATGCTTTAAGGGTAGTGTTGGATCCTACCAACTAAAAACCCCAATAACAAAAATACTTTACTTTTACTTACCTTCTCTTCTTCTTACAGCTTACTTCTCCGACTGCAATGTTGTTCCGCTCCTCCTTAATCCTCAGGTTCTCTTCCTTGGCATATCCGGTTGTACTGCCATTCCAATGCTCCTTCTGTTACAAAATAATTCGTAAACTTCTGACGAATTTCTACATTTGTTCTCGAAGCATTATTTGCAGACAACCTGCCAACAGAATCCAGCCCATCGGTTTCCATCCTCCAATCGCCTTGCCCACCATCACCATCTGCATACCTTGGTGGACAATAAGCAGAGACCTTCTCTGCCATTACAAAATTGTGTAAGCAAACTACGGCTTTCACAATATTATCAATATTGTGAGGTTTCGCACAAATAGTTTGCTTTAGCAACCTCCACCGGGACACCAATATGCCAAACGCATTTTCGATCACTCTTCGAGCTTGAGATAAGCGATAGTTGAAGATGCGCTTTTGATCGTCTAAATGTCGTCCAGGGTATGGTCGCATAATGTACGACTTTAGAGGAAAAGCCTCGTCTCCAACTAGCACAAAAGGTACTGGCACATTGGTGCCAGGCAATGCAGATGGCGCAGGCACGTTCATCCTAGCCTGGTCGAATGCTTCTCTAAATGACGATTCCCGGAAGATTTCCCTGTCGCTCTGTGAACCATAAGCTCCCACGTCGACCAACGTAAAGTTGTAGTCCGTATCGCACGCTGCCAACAAGACAATGCTGAAGTCTTTTTTGTAATTAAAATACTGAGATCCTGTGTTATCTGGAGCTTGAATACGGATATGTTTTCCGTCCAAGGCACCAATGCAGTTCGGAAAATTCCATTTCGAATAAAATTCGTCAGCAATTTTATACCAATCTGCATTGGTACCTGGAGCTCGCAAATACACAGGACTCAGTACCAACCACAAAGCTCGACAGACTTCATGGATTATCTTGTGTGTAGTCATATGTCCCAGTTGATACGACCATGCTACATTCTGCATGGACGAACCCTGGGATAGATAGCTAAAAATAATAACATTATTAAAAAACAAAATGTAAATAAAAATTTGTATACTCACTTTAAGGTGACTGCCAATCTCTCCTCGGCAGACACACTATCCGGCAACCTCCTACGAGCTAGATGAGGCTTCAGCATCCCCAACACCTTTTCAAAGCTAGCCACGTTCATACGTGTGTACTTGAAAAATTGTTGCGAGTTCTGTTGCTTCATCGGAAGAAACGTTGCTTTGAAGAAGCCCAGAGTTCTGCGGTGCCGATTGATCTCTCTGAACTTGCACCTTCTGGTGTTTCTCCGTTGCCTCATACGCTGCTTATACCACTGTCCCATCAACATGGCATAGCAGATCACCACTTTCTTCCGATCCATTGCACAAAACTTCACTAGATACTTTACACTACACTGCACAAACCAATTTCCTGGTGTTGCAGAAATGGTGTTGCATTAATAATTGCACGGTTAAAAGTCCCGATAGTAACCAAGATCATCCAAAGCTCAAAAGCTATTAATTTCAATCTCTTATGGTTCACAGCGCTCTCTTACGGCGGCCTATACAGGACGACCCCCACCAAGCCAGTTTAAGCTCCTAGTTCTAGACCTCCTTACGCACGATATTTAAAATATTGGATATGTTTACTGTTTACATATTAATTCAATAGATTGCAACATTGTTGATATTTAAAGGCCGCCATATTGCATCGGAACAGTGCGCAAAATTTGGAATGAAAATTCTCTTTAGAATTTGATTTAAAAACAAAAGTAATCTTTTTGGCAGCGATTTTAGCATAAATAAAATTAAAATTAATAATTAATAATAAATAATTAATAAAATTATAATTACAATTAATAATTAATTTTTATATTAATTTACAATGCGCTGCATTAGTGTGACGTATTTTTTATTGGAGTAAATCTCACTTCTGCGTCAAACCAACAACTAGATCTAAAATCGACCTACGTCGAATGGGTCGACGAATTAATATTAAAAATAAAAACCAGAATTAAAGCATTAACAAAATAATCAATAGCAATTGATTTACTTATCTTATGCCAATTTAGCAAGTAGGTATCTTTAAACTAAACTTAAACCTTTTTTAAACATCAATATGAAAGTTCGATGTAGGTTAATACTATTGACACTTCCTATTGACAGTTATTTGTTTGACTCAATAGTCAGTTTTACTCCAACAAAAATGCCGATACTACGTCATCACTAATACAGTGTATTGATTTTAAACCACATTCTGAAAACATGTGATGGGTTTTACATACAAAATGTAAGCAACACCCTGTATTACATTCATTTAAACTTGGCGCGCAAGGTAGTGTGATGTCAGGAGGGGAGACACTAGAGCATTCTGGGGAAAAGCAACCGAAAGGCATTAGCGAAGGGGATTCGCCATAGGACGCAAGCATATAGAGTAGACGGCTAAAACACTTTTCGCAGAGGACAATTCACATATCAGTGTAGTTAGAGTGTACCTATTATTTTGAATAAACAAAGTCGTTTATAGTGCAGCGGTGGGATAAGCAACTCGTGTGCCATATACGTTGGGCAAAAGCGAAAGTCGCTTCCAAACAAAGCCACGTGTTAAAACGTTAACGAACAATGCCGAGATATTCCATCCACCACAAAGAGAGACGTTCAAGATCATCGTCAAGAGGCAATCGTCGCCGTCACGAACATCGAAATTATACGCCACCACGAGACCGTCTGCGACATCAACGTCTACGGTCAGTATCGCCGAGCGCTTTTAACCTAGGTGAACGTCATGCTAGGAATGAATCTCATCAGCGTCTACCACCAATTACTTCGACAATGCGAGCGTCTGACGAACGTCGTCACACTCCTGCAGTCGAGAGTCGAATTACAGTGCCACCAGTAAACGACAGTAACAGAATATCGCACCTGGAAAGAATGGTAGAAACACTGTTAACCGAGCGCTCCAATAATTCTCTACGAGAAAACTCAACCCATTTTGTAGTCAAGCCGGACTGTATACCTTTGTTTTCACCAGGTGAGTCAAATTTAACTGCAAACCAATGGATTGAGAAGATTGAGCAAATCGCCGAAGTCAATTTATGGAACGAACGCACGTTGATTTACCATATGCAGAGTCGATTAGGTGGAATGGCAAAAGTGTGGTACTACAACCAAACGCAGTACAATTTAAGTTGGATAGAGTGGAAAGCAGCAATTATAAAAGCTTTTCCGGAACAACACGATTTTGCTTCAATGGTGAGGAAAGTAATGAATAAAGTTAAGCATGCTAACGAAACATGGACGGAATACTACTATTTTAAAATGGGACTTATGCAAAAATGCGATTTCAATGCCTTACAAACAGTTTCGTTTTTGATTGATGGAATGGTGGACTCGACAATCCAAATGGGAGCCAGAGCAGGTCGGTACAATACACCCGAAGAGTTGTACTCAAACTACATCTCAACATTAAAGTGCAACAATATCGGAGGTGGTGTATACCGAAAGTTCAACAAGGTTGTTGATAAACCCACTATTTTAAACTCAAAAGATGAACCTAAGGCAAAACGCGATTGTAAGTGCTATAATTGTGGGGAACGTTCTCATATGGCAAACAATTGGCCCAAACCACGGAAAGAATGTAAGAAATGTAAACGATTGGGTCACGAGAGTTCCGAATGCAAACGAACTATACCCGATAAGAAAGTTTTAACCACCCTGAATGAGAATGAAACGACCAACAACGCGACCAATAACTGCTACATCATGGAATGCACAATCAACGGTTCCAAACTAAAATGTTTCATCGATACTGGGTGTAGTATAACAACAATTAAAGAAACGGTTGCAAAACGTTTGCAACTGACTTGGACAATATGTCAAATTAATATTTCTGGGTACGCGGGCGGTACAGCTCGAGCCTTGGGCCAAACTATGGTAGAAATCGAACTCGACTTAGTGAAAACAAACGTTGTTGCTATTATAGTACCTGATTATTTACAAAATATCCCGGTAATGATTGGTCAAAGTTTTCTCAACCAAGCAAATGTTGTTATGTTGTTGAAAAATAACGATATCCGACTTTTTGACACTCACCTGGCAGAGTTACCACAAGTACATGAATTGCCACATAAGAAAATTGTAATGGTAACCGAGCAAGATAGCATTATTCCACCCAATCACATCGGACATCGGACACGTATTCCAACTCAGCGATGACTATACGGGAGATATATTCGTCGAACAAACGGAACGTTCTAAGCCCATGCACGAATATTGTATTCTCAATTGTGTTACTTCAACAGAAAATCATATCTTAACCGTTTTGAACTATTCTCCGAACGAGATCAAAATAAAGGAAGGAACAGTATTGGCAAGAGGTCGTTGGTGTAAAGAGGATTCCAACATGGATATCAAGGATTTTTCGGTAAGTGTATTAAACGTTAATACATTAGACAATTTAAATATTAGGGAATTAAAAGATCAATGTGATTCGGAATTAAGCGAAGTAAACTGCCAAAAGCTATTATATCTCCTAAATAAATATCGTGATTGTTTTGCACAAGACACTCGTGAACTCGGAACCGCCCGAGATATCGAGATGGGTATTAAATTAATTAATGATGAACCAATAACGTATATAGACGATGAACCAATAACGATGAACCAATAACGTATAGACCTTATCGAATGTCAATAAAACATCGTGAAATCGTTCGTGATATTGTTGAGGATCAGATCAAAAATGGTATAATTTGTGATTCCAATTCTCCTTATTCTAGTCCAATTTTACTTGTTAAAAAGAAAACCGGCGATTATCGTATGTGTGTTGATTACCGAAAATTAAACCAAAAAACAATAAAAGATAAATACCCACTACCTAGAATTGACGACCAACTCGAACGGCTAAGATCAGCTCAATTTTTTATAAGCTTAGATTTGAAAATGGGTTACCATCAAATACCCATGGCTCCAGATTCTATTGATAAAATCGCGTTCATTACTCCCGACGGACATTACGAGTATCTACGAATGCCGTTTGGACTTGTTAATGCTCCGTCAGTTTTCCAGCGGAAAATTAATCAAGTATTGGGATCTATGCGTTTTACTAACGTATTAGCATATATGGATGATATCTTAATCCCTTGTCGAACAATTGAAGATGGATTACATTTATTGGAAAAAGTGCTGATACTTTTTCGTAAGGCAGGATTGACCCTACAGTTTTAAAAATGTTTCTTCTTCAAAACAGTCATAGCTTATCTTGGACATGAAATAGGTAATGGTACAGTAAGACCGGGAAAACCCAAAATCAAAGCAGTGAAAGAATTTCCGGAACCAGACAATGTGCATAAGATTCGGCAATTTTTAGGACTGTGTAGTTATTTTCGTAAGTTTGTGAAAGATTTTGGAAAAATTACTATTCCTCTGACAAAGTTAATTAAGAAAAATATAACTTTTGAATGGGGTTTGGAACAACAAAATGCATTTCGAACACTTAAGGAAAAGCTGATCGATCGACCATGTTTGGCATTGTATGATTCAACTTTATATACAGAAGTTCATACTGATGCATCCAAGTGGGGTTTAGGTGGAATCTTGTTGCAAAAACAAGAAGATGGAAGTTTGAAACCTGTATTTTACTTTAGCCGTCAAACCACCAAAGAAGAGCAAAGGTACCATTCTTACGAATTGGAAACTCTGGCAGTAGTATGCACAATTCAAAGATTCCGAATATATTTGTTGGGAATACAATTCAAAATCGTAACTGATTGTAGTGCGTTAAGGACAACTTTAACAAAACGAGACCTAATCCCTCGGGTTGGACGATGGTGGCTAATCATGCAAGAGTTTGACTTTTCTGTTGAATATCGACCAGGAACCAAGATGAGTCACGTGGATGCACTTAGCAGAAATGCTGTAGACTCGCCTATAGACGAATGTGAAATTGTAGAAGTACTTAATGTAAGTATAAATGAAAATGACTGGATATTAGCCGCACAATTAAAAGATAATAGATGTAGAGAGTTATACGAAATTTTGTCTCAAAATCCAAAGAATAAAAGGGAAAAAGAAATCCATAAAGACTATATTCTTAAAGAAAATCGAATATATAGGATTACCGAATTGGGACCAAGATGGGTTGTACCTCGTACTGCTAGACGCGAAATAATGATGTACTATCATGACGGTACTGGACATTTTTCTACTGAAAAAACATTAAATAGTATTAAGAAAAATTACTGGTTTCCAAACATGAAGAAATATGTGAATCGTTATATTTCTTGCTGCCTAGCCTGCGCTTTTCATAAAGAAAAGGGTGGCAAGCATGTAGGTTTCTTACACCCAATCGAAAAGGTGTCGGTACCAATGCATACGATTCACGTAGATCATTTAGGACCATTTGTAAAGAGTACTAGGAAAAATAGTTATTTAGTAACCGCTATCGATGCATTTACTAAGTTCATTTTTATGAAAGCAGTGCCTACAACGCAAGTGGGGCCTGTAATCAAATTTCTACAAGAAGTAATAGAAATGTTTGGTGTACCTAATCGTTTGGTATGTGATCGAGGTAGTTGTTATACCAGTAAAAAGTTTACTGAATATAGTACTAATTTAGGAATAAAAGTTATTCGAAATGCAACGGCTACACCACGTGCTAATGGGCAAATGGAGAGATATAATCGTACTATATTGGCTTCATTAGCTTGCACCTCCGAAGAGGAGGATAAGTGGGATCAGGTTATACCCAAAATTTGTTGGGGTATAAATTCCACGGTTAATAAAACAACGGGTAAGACTCCTTATGAATTACTTATGGGTTATCAACCCCGGGGAATTAACGATTCGTTCCTCCAAAATGAAGTTTGTGAAAACGTTCATGATGATAGTCTCGAGACGACTCGAGAACAAGTGAAACAAAATATTGATTCATAACAATTGAAACAAAAGTCACGATACGATTCAAAACGGATTCAAGCCGTTAAGTATATTGTAGGACAACAGGTCTTATTACAAAAACACAAAGTTGCTAACGAAGGCAAGAGTAAGAAATTACTACGAAAATTTAGTGGTCCTTATGTTGTGACAAAAATCCTAAATCACGATCGGTACGTAATTAAAGATATGTCAGGGACAACGAGATCCCAAAAGAAATACGAAGGTATTTGTGCTGTAGATCAATTGAAACCTTATGTTGGTTCAATGAGTGACGATGACGATGATAGTGAAAGTGAGGTTACTTATCTTTCTTAATCTTAGTCAAAGTAATAAATACAAAATATGGGATTGCTATGATTCACATGAATCATGATACGAATCATGATGAAAGTTAATCAAAGCTTAGTAAATGTAACTTAATAATCTGAAATTAAATATTTGAATATTTTAGGTATCTAATGAATTCTACGAGGACGTAGAATATTGTAGCATGGCCGACTGTAAGCAACACCCTGTATTACATTCATTTAAACTTGGCGCGCAAGGTAGTGTGATGTTAGGAGGGGAGACACTAGTGCATTCTGGGGAAAAGCAACCGGAAGGCATTAGCAAAGGGGATTCGCCATAGGACGCAAGCATATAGAGTAGACGGCAAAAACACTTTTCGCAGAGGACAATTCACATATCAGTGTAGTTAGAGTGTACCTATTATTTTGAATAAACAAAGTCGTTTATAAAAAATATATTTTTAAAATTTTATTTATAAACTATGCACTACATATACTGCTTAACATTATTAAAAGTAAAATAAAAATAAACTGAAACTTGTTAAACAATAATAAAAACGTGTAATACATCAATTTTGCTCTGAAAAAATAAATTTCAGAGTAAGATCGATGTCAGTATTTATTTATCGCCAAAGTATTTATTCGCAATAATTTTATTATTATTTTACGAGCAAATTTCAGAGCAATTTCAGAGCCATTACACATTCGAGATGTGTAATGGCTCTTATACATCGATTTTGCCCTAAAAAAAAATCAGAGCGTTTTATACATCTGAGAAATTTACTCGTAAAATGATAATGAAATTATTGTTGAAGTGGTTCACGTCCGTTTTCAAATTTGACACCGAATATTTAATTCTTGCCTGGAGTTCAAAACTTGTTTCTAAGAAGTATTTGATCAAAACTTGTTACCTAATTCTTTGCACGCTCAGCTGCGCCCCACTTTCATCAAAAGTGGGGACTAAAAAAAAGGTAGTGAGGGAATATAATCGCGGGTGGGAATTTCGATATAAAAAGAGAGTTTTCGCTTGTTGAGGGGATTCAGTTCTAAACTTCTGAAACGTTGAACGGTAAGAAATAAACACTCCCTATAACGAATATTTCACATCCCAAACTCTCGTTGTCTTCCGAGAGTTGGTTTCTTACCGATTCCAAGAATCAGCTGAATGACTTTACGGATTCATTTTATACGCGATTTCATAAACACTTACAATTTCAGTAAAGCGATATTTCAATTATTTACAAGTGTGAGAAAATAACGTAAACATGTTCAGCGATAATAGTAATGATACAGGTTTGTGTATTTGTTGTTTCTTTATTGATTTTTGTATGGGGCCTTTTATTTGTATTGATTCTTTTTTCAACAAATATTTACGCGTACAGTATTTAATAACTTGAGTGTCAAAGACTGTATGCATGTTATACGGATTAACGTGCAGAATGTATTGGTTTGGACATAATTTGTCAACAAGTGGGTTTTTCCACGTGGGATCTCGGAAATTAGTACTACTTCGAACACAAGAGAAAAGCTAGTACTAATTTAAAACTAATGTAAACCCGTAGCCAACAGTATATATTTTGCACGTAAGGTTTGTATAAGATGTGTATCATCCTAACTTATTGTAATTGATACTCAGTTATTAGTACCCGTTTTTTTCAGTTTCAATTCAGTTTTATATTCCTTACAAATACTTGTAGTTGACTCGTTCAAATATTAAATCTACGTCTAAGACTTTGTCGTCTTTAGACCAATAAGTTATCAATTATATCCTTCAACGCGGGTAGCTGCAATAACGCAGTTTCGTTGTAATTGAGCCAATGTGCACTGTGCTTCACATTCAAGTAGTATACTGCAATTTCACTCCAGAGGGAGTTACAAACGTGAATATGGGATTCGATTTAATGTTTGAATTTGATCAATGACAAGTATATAAATTCAATAGAGTTCATGTCAATTATAATGTTGTATGTGTCCTTAACATAATTCTAATATATGTATTAAAAGATCTTAATTCGTTTCATTGAATACCATGCAAAACTTTCTAGAACCTGTTCTATTTTATTTCGATTAAAACAAAAAATTAACACAACGTAGAGCAATTTCTGTAAACTTTCATAACTAATATAAATATGTATCAGCCCCCGGTATGGTGATATGGACTTATATAAAATTAGAATAAGTATTAAATAATTTAGAATGATTCTTTGGAGATTTTTCATGATGACTAGAGCGCATTTGTTTATGCAGCTGCACGTGTGAATTGAGGTCAAGCTTACAGTAGCTAGACTCATATTAGCCAATCATATTGATTTGAATAATCCTACTTAAAAACAGTAGCGGAAGGAGAAATCATATAAAAAGGATTGCTACTGGAATAAGAGCGAGCAGTTAGTAAGTAACGAGTATAAGAAAACAGTATCCAGTCTTAATCAAGTCATAGTCAGTCCAAACATAAGAATCAGATAGCATTTTAAAATATAATAAAATTAAAGTCTAAATTGCCACTAACTTTACCTAGAAGAAAGTTATAAGAGAGTTGTCTAGAATAAGCTAAAAGAAATTGTGTAATTTCCGAAATCATCATTATTTTGAATAAATATTAAAGTTAAATCCGAATCGAGTATTTTATTGAACGTTCATCCGTGATCAATCCCTGAGGGAAGAAAGTATCTTGAAACCTAAAAGACGAACCCGATAACAACGTTAATGATCAACCGCCCACAGAAGTCCAAGTCCAACCGCCCAGATGGTTCTGCCGTCGATACTAAGTAGTAAGTCAATTTAAAAATCTATAACATTGGCTGGTGTCAGAAATAAACCTGAAGAATTTCCAAAGAATCATTCTAAATTATTTAATACTTATTCTAATTTTATATAAGTCCATATCACCACAGTAAGTCAATTTAAAAATCTATAACATTGGCTGGTGTCAGAAATAAACCTGAAGAATTTCCAACCGCTCAACGAAAAGCAACAAAACACCGATCATTACACCGGTATGACATACTTCATTGTGAATATATACTTTGGCGTGGAATACATCGATCTTACTCTGAATTTTATTTCTTTAGAGCAAAATCGATGTATTTTCTTTGCAATACTTTTGTAATTATTGGCTCGGATCTGTAAAACGGCTATTATACATCGACCTTAAAAATAATAAATTTCAGGACGTTTTATACATCTGAGAACAACTCTGATATTTACTTGTAAAATATTAACAAAATTACTTTGCAGTATTTTTAGCAGAAAAAATCCCAACATATATGAAAAAAAACAGCACAGTAAATTGAAACATTATTTAGTGTTACATATGCGGTTGCCTGGTTTTCTTGCATTTGCATATCGTCAAACTGTATCTCTACTTTTTTAAGGTTATTTGCATTGCAATTCTCTTCTGCCTTGAAATCCTCGCATTGAGATATGAAAGTGCACAAATTCCCCAAACACTCACAGTGATCATCTTCACAGTTACTAACTTTTTACAAGGGCATTGCAAAGTTATTGGTCACAATAGTCTTCAAGGCACCTGTGAACTGATGACATGTGGGTATTACAAACTCCTTGTTGCCGAACTTGGCAAAACAAATTTTCAATGGGATCTTGGTTTAGAGAACGCAATGATAAATAACGGAAACCTTTTGCTTTCAAATCCCCCCCATAGACCTATTATAGCGCGGATAGAAATCTGCCAACCGTCCAAAAAATAAACTTTGTTAGTGCAGTCTTTTCCATCAGCATCACAAAGTTTTCATTTTGAGGTTTTCGGCAAAAGTTCAGACCAAAATGTCAAATGTGGTGAGTCTTCAGACAAAGCACATTTTAAAGGTTTCTCATTTTGAAGAAAAGAGGTTGACAAATTTAAAGAGTCCAATAATGAATCTATAATAGAGACACATTCGGCGGTGCAAAGAGATTCCGCAGCCAAATCTCCAGTTGCTACAAATGTCTCTATCGAGGCTGCAACGGTGTGACTCATCTGTGCAGCAGCTACCTTGACCTTCATTTTAACGTAGCTATCGTTGAAATTAAAATATTGAGGTTTCAACTTCACTAATTGTTTGAATGTTCGCTTTTCTTGGTCAAGTTTAAATGTTGATTCGATATATTCAAATTTTGCAACTTTATTCGTCTCAAACTTTAAGCTATAGAGCGTAAGCGCATTGCGAGTACTTTTGAATAAATGCGGTACATCAAAAATAGTATATATGAAATCACCATTTACACAAAAATGATAGAGGCTTGGTCGCACTCGATTACTACACCATTTCCAATTGTAATTCAGAAAACGTCAATTTAAGACGTTTATTAAATTAAATTAAATTTGAAATTTGCAATTTTAAGTATAATTTAATAGATTCATTAGTAGATATTAAAGAATTACAAATTGCAGTTGATACTTTCTGAATAACAGAAAGTTGTTTTATCGGAATTGCAATTTAAATTTAAGTTGAAATTTTAATTCTTAAATTGACGTTTTCTGAATTGCAATTGGAAAAGGTGTAGAACAAAGTGTTGACAAAGCTGCCCTATATGTAGACAAAGCTGCCCTATTAGCCTGGAACATTCGATGCAGTTAGCTCCCAAAAGCTAGCTCCTATTTTTCTTTATGTCTCCAGCTCTCCACTACAGTAACGACCGATGTTGGCTTTACACGGCACAAATATGCTCTAACATCTGTGCAGTGACGTGGTATTGATAATATAATATGCTTAATTATTTTGTTGTACTATTTCAAATTTAATCATTATTAACTAAAGTTCTGGAACATGTTATCAAATCTTTAAAACAACCCTCGAAAGCTGGGTGCAATTTTAATCCAAATTCCGATTCAATTTCGACAAAAAAATTTCGTTTTTAAATCTTATTTTATGTTTAATGTTTATCTACTAAACAAAAAGAAAAAGTGTACCCTTGGGAGCTGATTGCGTTTTTATTTTTAATCCTGTTCCGATTCGAGTGCTGTGGGGATTCAGATATATCTGTGATGTAGTGCTGGTTGACTGACTCTAGAAGTAGCTCGTCGGGCACGTTCGTGCGTTGGCAAGGGAGTTTCGGAGAGTGAGGTAGCCGGTTCTGCTTTTCGGACTTCATTAAGGCTGCGTTTAAATTGGCTTAGCAGGGCTTAGCTGAGAGCTGAGCTCATACCCATTAACACGAATACCAGTAAAAATGTTGTTTCGTTTTTTGAAAATTCTGATAAATCATTATTTTTTTATGGTAACCCGTAAAATTTTATTTTATATAGAGCAACATTAAAAAGTTATTAACATTTTACTAAAGTCACTAAATATATAAAGTACTGCAATGGGTATGGACAAAGAACTCATATACACCAAGAACCACATTCAGGGCAATTCGAGCGTGCTGGGTTTTCCTAGTGCATTCTAGTGCACGACAGATTAATTAGATGGCGCTAGAATAGTCGATCAGCAACATAATTTAAGTATCTACCACTATTTTGTATTTTAGCAGAGAGAGGAATATAATGCGCGGTAAATTTAAGATATTAATTTTGTTAATTCTTATTGAATACTCCAATTTCTCACATAAAACTTTCGATTTTCTTTTAATTATGAAAGACAAGCATAGCCTTTTTAAACAAAAGCAATCTGAAAACTGTTTTTGTGAACAACGTGTTCAATAAAAAAAAAACAAATATAAATTGCATGTAAATATGTATGTTTATTTAAATAAATATAATAAGTATAAATAAAATATTAAAAATAAATGTGTCACTGACCTATTATTTATAAACTTTTACAGTAAGTTTCAAAATAACAGGACACTTACCCAGAAGTCATTTTTTTTTCTGGAAATTTATACCATTCGATTCGTCCTAAATTGCTCTTTAATAATCTGAAATCAGATTTATCCAATTCATTATTTATTATCAATTCATTACGCGTGGTTGTTAAAGCTATGTGCTGGCTTAATATTTATCAATGCTCGCTGTATGGCTCCCTGACTGGCTGACTCGATAGCACTCGCTAGCCAATCGCGATTTAAGTTGAGTAAGCTGATCTATTGAATCGATTTATCGAATGAGCCAGCAGTGCTATCTTTATTGTGAAAGTGTGAGTGTGTGCGAGCGTAAGTGTTTGTTTTGTTATTTATTTTATTAGTCGGGAATCTAGACTCAGAAAAGACGCTGTTTAAAAGTCGAAGTGTGCACTCGGGAGATATATGATTTAAAAAATATGCATATTATGTAGAATGATTTTCCGGATCTGAATATGCGGTAGGCCGGTTTTTCAAGATTGCAAAAAGGCGCAAAATATTTTTACATTTTTTTTTTATATTGAAAATTGTGAAATTTTATGTTTACACCGCTGCAGCAGGAGTATTTTTTATCTCATTGAAATGATTTTTAAACCAATAAAAAGCTAAATTCTTTGACATTCACACGCTGCAAATTGTTTATCAAAATTCTCAATAATAATTGCTACAGAAATTGTTTAAACAAACCGCGCACAAAAACTGCATTATAAACTTCAGCATCGAGGTATTTTAAAAACTATTATAGATAGATGCATACATAATTGGTATAAAATGTGCAAAAAAGAATGAAGAAGTTTTTAGTGCAAAAATTACATAGATCGATTCATTTGTGTATAAGATATGATTTTTTTAATAACGCGCTTTGCTGTTTTCCGCCGAGCGTATGTACGACTTTAACACGAAGACGGTCTCGCACACATTATTTGATCAGTTGCGTTACCACTGCACATTACTAATTATATGAATAAATAAATTCTATCTTTTGTAATAATTTCAAATTATACATAAACTTGAAAATTTATTAAATATTAAATTTACGACATTGACCCTCACAATAGCAACCTATTATACACTGTAATCCAACTTTGTTACACCTGCAATTATAATTCCCGCCTTTTTACTACATGATCACATTTGTAGTACCCCTATTTACTACTTGAGTGCAGCACTATTTGAAAAGGATTGAAAATCACCATAGATGTCGCTGTTACTGTACTACTTCCTGCGTAGCGCCATTACTCTTTTAGTGCTTGAGTGTTAAACCACGTTTTTACGACTCTGCTTATTTTACACTTTATCACGTGTTTATATTATTAAAACAATGGGAAAACGAAAACGCGAAGAAAGTTCACGGTCTTTGGCGAAGAAAATTAAGAAGTTAGAGAAGAAATTAGATCAATATTCGAAGAAGAAACGGGACTCGACAACACAATCAAGCTCACGTTCGAGTACCAGATCTTCGCATAGAAGTGCACGTTCTCATGTTTCGCGACGATCTCATAGAACTCCAGAACGCAGAAGATCGCGATCTGTAAGATCAAGTGTGTCAAGCCCAAGTGTGGTTGTGTCCAACCAATCCTACCGGTCCAGATCGCCACATCTCTCCATCGAGAATCATATTGTGGCACAAGAGGTTGATACACAAGGTAAATCTACCAATTATCCCTCTAATAAGCCTAGTCCAGCAGGTGCTAGCGCTTGCGATTTGTGTAAATCGTATATTTATTGATATTGTAACCTAGCAAGGTACATTTATCAGGCAGTTCAACACGTGACATAACCTAGCCCAGCAGGTGCTAGAGTTAATGATTGGTGTAAATCAGGGCAAGTATGAAATCACGTAGTTAATTCATTAATCTAACCCAGCAGGCGTTAGTTAGTGCAAGGTACTAAGTGGGTAAATACTGTGAATGTATGAAATTTAAATATATTGTAAATATATATTAATATTACAGCACATCAATATTGTTGTGTTGCATTTGTATACAATATTGTAGTGGTGATCTAGTCCAGTTGGCGCTAGGTTTGTCACATGTTATAGAAACTACAAATTAAACTAAATTAAATCAAATTAACCTAAGAATTTTCCAAATCTTAATTTCAAATTTTATATAAATTGACAGCTGTTCAGTTGCAACCAGAAGTATTGGGCGCTCTTGGAAAGTCAGACATAGAGGTCATTAGCTTCGGTCCGTCAATGCATTCATCCCTGGTAGAAATTTGGAAGGAAATCCTTCAATCCGGAATGAAAACGAGAGGGGAGGTAATCGCGAAGTATCCGATGCCGGCAAATCTACCAATGTTGGCCACCCCAAAGTTAAATCCAGAGATTCGGGTGGTTCTTTCGGAATCTGCAATACAAAGGGACGCTAGACTAGCAGAAGTACAAACCTCAATCGGCGCCAGCTTAGCCGGAATTGGTAGGCAGTTAACGCCATTATTAACCGACAATAGTCTCGAAAATTTGACGACTATCGAAAACCTGAGCAACATTGCTCGCTTATTATGCGATGTTCATCATACCCAATCTATGTCAAGGCGGGCTCTGATCGGCGTGACTCTCAACATGGACAAGCAACTCCAGGAATCAATAACAACCGCGCCCATTGATACCTGGCTTTTTGGAGAAGATTTAGGAGATCGCGTAGCAAAGTTCAAAGCGCTCCAAAAATCCTCCGCTGACTTTAAGGTGAAGTCAAGATCATCAGTGTTTCGAAAATCGGAAAAGACGACAAGCCGCTCAGACAATCAGTCTTTAAACTCCAAGGGTCTGCCCCGGCAAGCTCCCAGTCGACATCGCCGGGGCAGACACCAACAGTCGAATCAACAACCATCCAGGAGCAACAACAGATTCAAGTATCAACGTCAGAAGACCCACAGTTACGGACCAGGCAGCTCAAACAGGAACTACAAACGGCAATAGTAAGTGGCTATGCTGGAAGACTAGCTCATTTCCAGTCAAAATGGCATGAGATTACAGACGACCCGATTATCTCTCAGTGGGTCGCAGGCTACAAGATTAATTTCACTAGAACAGTTGTTCAGCCAATAACACCCCGGGAAAGAACCTGGTCAGTAAACGAATTTTCTGAAATCAGTAAATGCTTAGATAAGTTCCTCAAACTTGGAGCAATTTCTCCGTGTATAGCAGAAAAAGGTCAATTTATCTCGCCAATTTTCCTTGTCAAAAAATCAAACGGCTCAAACCGGTTGATTTTGAATCTCAAATACTTAAATCAGTTTATCGAAACAGAGCATTTTAAGATGGAAAACTTTAGAAGCGCAACAAAGCTAGTATCCAAAAATTGCTACATGGCATCAATAGATCTGAAGGATGCATACTTGTTAGTCCCTATACATAAACATTCTAAGAAATATTTAAGATTCTATTTTGATTCCATTCTTTACGAATTTAATGCCTTGCCGTTCGGTTTATCTACAGCTCCGTTCGTATTCACGAAGATCATGAAACCCGTTGTCGCTCACTTAAGATCAATGGGTTTTTTATCGCTCGTATATTTAGACGATTTTCTTCTAATAGCTAGTGCCTTTGACAGATGTGTAGAAAATGTATCAGTCACAATTGACTTTCTTGAATCTTTGGGATTCATTATAAACTACACCAAGAGTAGCCTGACACCTTCGCAACGTTGCAAATTTTTAGGCTTCATATTAGATTCTAAAAGACTGATTGTTCAGCTACCACAAGAGAAGGCAAAAATTATTTCAATAGAAATTCAGAAATTAATGAAAAAGTCAAGGTGCCCGATCCAAACACTTGCAAAGTTGTTAGGGTCTTTGGTCTCGATTTGTCCATCAGTAGAATACGGGTGGGCGTATACGAAGCGCCTAGAGAGGGAAAAATTTTTAGCACTAAAAGCAAATAATAATAGTTATGCTTCTATTATGGTTCTAAACTCAATCATTAAACCAGATCTTGAATGGTGGCTTAAAAATATCAAAGCTAGTATCTTTGATTTTTTTTTTGCTCTATAAAAAAGTCAACTTTTGTGCTAGAAATTTTTTCTGATGCATCCCGAACCGGATGGGGAATCCACTGTAAAAATGAAAGTTCCAACGGCGAATGGTCAAAGACTGAAACGGGTGAACACATTAACTACCTAGAGTTACTTGCTGCCTTTTTCGGAATTAAATGTTTTGCGAAAGACTATAGAAATTGTCAGTTATTGCTCCGTATCGACAATACTACGGCAATCTCTTATATAAATAGGATGGGAGGTATTCGTTTCCCTAAATTGGCAAACCTGGCCAGAGAAATTTGGCAATGGAGTGAAGATCGCAAAATTTGGATTTTTGCATCATACATTTCTTCTAAAGATAACATTGAAGCAGATACTGCCTCACGTAGGTTGCGATTAGAAACTGAATACGAGCTAAACCCTTTAGCCTTTAGCAAAGTTATCCATTTATTTGGATTACCTGAAATTGACCTATTCGCTTCACGGATAAATACAAAATGCTCCAAATACTGTTCTTGGCTGAAAGACCCTGGCGCAGTAGCTGTTGACGCATTTACAATTTCGTGGCAAAACATATTTTTTTATGCCTTTCCTCCTTTTTCTTGTTTACTGAGGGTATTACAAAAGTTTAAGGAAGACAGGGCGGAAGGAATATTAGTAGTTCCAATGTGGCCAACTCAACCTTGGTATCCGTTGTTCCTTGAGTTGTGCAAAGAATCAAAGATACTTAAACCTGACATAAACCTTCTTGTCTCGGTTGACAGATCCCCCCATCCGTTGTGGAAAAAGCTTACCCTGGTGGCAGGACTTTTATCCGCAAAAGCCTGATACGGCAAGGAATACCGGATGATGCCGTTAGGATTGCCTTAGAGTCTTTATCAACATCATCAATAAATCAATATAATACTCATCTGAAGAACTGGTGGAACTATTGTATTCAGTATAATAAGAACATGTATGAGAAATCAGTGAACAATGCTCTTGGCTGCATGGCTTTTTATTTCAAGAATGGTAATGGAATTTCTTATCAATCGCTTAATACTATGCGTTCGGCGCTGTCGTTAGTCATGGGACCAGAAGTTGGATCTTGCCCTTTAATTAAGAGATTTTTGAAGGGTGCCTACAGAGCTAGACCACCTAGGCCAAGATATCATTTTACTTGGGATACTTCGATTGTACTACAGTACATTGAATCACTGGGCCCTAATGACAATCTGAATTTAGAATGTTTGTGCAAGAAGGTGTTAATGCTGTTAGCACTTACCACAGCACACCGGGTTCAAACATTTTCACTGATCAGTATAGATAATTTCGTTCATAATCCTGATGAAATTCAGATTCTTATCCCGGATATAATTAAAACTTCATCGCCAGAAGCATTCCAACCAATATTACGACTTCCCTTCTTCAACAAAAAGCCTAACATATGTGTCGCACGAGCTATTACTCAGTACCTACAAGAGACGGAATCTATCAGATCATGTAAGAGACTGTTTATAACCTATAAAAAGCCTCATGGTCCAGCGTCAAGTCAGACGCTTAGCAGATGGATCAAGGACATTTTGGCTAAGAGTGGCATCGATATTTCAAAGTACAAGGCCCATTCAACAAGGCACGCTAGTACATCCGCTGCAAACAAGTTTGGCATTTCCTTGGAGGAAATTCGCAAAACCGCGGGCTGGAGTGAGAACTCCATGGTTTTTGCTAGATTCTACAATCGCCAAGTCATAGAAAAGAAATCATTTGCTGAATCAATACTAGACCAGTTGTAGTTCTGTATCTACAAATAAATTCGAACCTCTAAATTGTATTCTGCTTTAAACATCTACAAATGTGATCATGTAGTAAAAAGGCGGGAACTATAATTAATGATTAAACGAACTTACCTGAAGTGAAGTTCTATCATAATTATATGACCGCCTTTTTACGTAATGATCAGTCCCACCCAAGATCATAACTCATTTCTCTCCCAAACAATTTAGAGATACACAGCTTTAAAGATAATGGCGCTACGCAGGAAGTAGTACAGTAACAGCGACATCTATGGTGATTTTCAATCCTTTTCAAATAGTGCTGCACTCAAGTAGTAAATAGGGGTACTACAAATGTGATCATTACGTAAAAAGGCGGTCATATAATTATGATAGAACTTCACTTCAGGTAAGTTCGTTTAATCATTAATTTTTGGTACATTTTTTAAATTTACATTTACAAAACAATATTTTCGGATGATAAATTTGGACGAGCATTCATAGTTATCAACTTCGGTATAAGAACATTGTTTTTTAAATTCCATCCAAACCTAGTTGTATTCGGAATTTTTGGATTTAAGGCCGTAGCTTTTTTCCAAATATTTATTTGAAATGCAGCTCTCAGAATATGTTGATAAAAAGAATCCTCGGTCGGTGGTAAATTTCTTATATCAGATTTACAAGTATGATATAAATGTGTACGTAATTTATACAAATCTCCAGTAAATAATGGTCGACCATACAAAACTTTGAAAAAATATCGCGCTGAATTTTGAAGGAACTGATCAAATAATGTGTGCGAGACCGTCTTCGTGTTAAAGTCGTACATACGCTCAGCGGAAACAGCAAAGCGCGTTATTAAAAAAATCATATCTTTTACACAAATGAATCGATCTATGTAATTTTTGCACTAAAAACTTCTTCATTCTTTTTTGCACATTTTATACCAATTATGTATGCATCTATCTATAATAGTTTTTAAAATACCTCGATGCTGAAGTTTATAATGCAGTTTTTGTGCGCGGTTTGTTTAAACAATTTCTGTAGCAATTATTATTGAGAATTTTGATAAACAATTTGCAGCGTGTGAATGTCAAAGAATTTAGCTTTTTACTGGTTAAAAAAAAAAATGTGAAAATAAGTTTTTGTGCCTTTTTGCAATCTTGAAAAAACGGGCCTACCCCATATTCAGATCCGGAAAATCATTCTACATAATATGCATATTTTTAAAACCATATATGCATCGATAATATGCATATCATTAAAACCATATATCATCCCATGATCGAATTTCTGCCATCAGATTCCCGACTATTATTTGTTCTAATCCCATTTTTGTTTGTTTATTTTAAATATATTTTTTTAGAATATGGAAAATCCTGAACAACTTACGTAAGTATAATAATTTGATGATTTCAATAACATAACACTGTTTATATCTTATGGTTTAGATCAACGAATAATGCAGGGCCGCCGCCGACTAATGCAGGGCCGCCGCCGACTAATGTAGGGCCGCCGCCGACTAATGCAGGGCCGCCGCCGACTAATGTAGGGCCGCCGCCGACTAATGTAGGGCCGCCGCCGACTAATGCAGGGCCGCCGCCGACTAATGTAGGGCCGCCGCCGACTAATGCAGGGCCGCCGCCGACTAATGTAGGGCCGTCGGAGTCTATTCGAACATCGCGTCGCCAAATGTAGGTTTTTCTTCAAATTTAAGGTTAGGATTTAAATAATAATTATTATGGATTTTCAGTTCGCGTGAAAGACGAGGGGCGAGGGGGCGGTCCCGCTCCCGATCGCCATTGAGAAGGTATTTAATTAAATTTAATTCCAATTAATGTATTAATATTTAATTATTTTATTAGATTATCGGAGTCTATTCGAACATCGCGTCGTCAAATGTAGGTTTTTCTTCAAATTTAAGGTTAGGGTTTAAATAATAATTATTATGGATTTTCAGTTCGCGTGAAAGACGAAGAGTGAGAGGGCGGTCCCGCTCCCGATCGCCATTGAGAAGGTATTTAATTAAATTCTAATTACATATATGTATTAATATTAAATTATTTTATTAGATTTTCGGAGCCCGCAGTAAGGCCGCTTCGACAAATGTAAGTTTTTCTTCAAATTTAAGGTTAGGATTTAAATAATAATTATTATGGATTTTCAGTTCGCGTGAAAGACGTGGAGTGAGAGGGCGGTCCCGCTCCCGATCGTCATTGAGAAGGTATTTAATATAATTTAATATCAATTAATTAATATTTTACTTCTCTCGTAGAGAAAGTATTGTATTCATGAAATTTTTATTTATAGATCGGTTGAAGATCGGCGTGGGCACCGCCGCCGCAATCGTCGGGCTGGGCGACGGGCTCAAAGTGGCGAACATAATTTTGAGAGGGGCAGGCCAAAGAAATTAATAATAAAAAAACTAGCTGTTATCAAAATATATTAAAAATAAAATATATATTTTTTATTATATGTATATAATATTTTAAAATAAATAAATAAAATACATTCTTAATTTTTTATTTGCCCAATTTCTTTATAAATAATATAAAAAAAATAGACATGCTAGAAATACTTACATATATTTTTTTTTTTTTTTTTTTTTTTTGAGAGGAGGAAATCCTCATAGGACACCCAGCTCTTGATGTTCCAGTGAGCTGGGTAGTGCCGGACTCTTACCGGCTAAAACCCCCTCGATCTCTCCCTAGCATCTCCCTCGATCTCTCCCTCTAGGCATTTCTTCACTTTTGCTAGTCACTCCAAGAAGCTTCACTTATTTCAGCTCCTCCAGCAATTTGATTGGTTTTTTCACATTGCGAGAAGCTTCACTTATTTTAGCTCCTCCAGCAATTTGATTGGTTTTTTCACATTGCGAGAAGCTTCACTTATTTCAGCTCCTCCAGCAATTTGATTGGTTTTTTCACATTGCGAGAAGCTTCACTTATTTCAGCTCCTCCAGCATTTTGATTGATTTTTTCACATTGCGAAAAAACGGTTGCTCCGATAGATATTCGGAAAGTGATCCAAAATGAAATCGACGCGAAAGAGACGAATATTGATGCTCAATCGGTTTAACCATTAGTGTACATTCAACCATGAATAAACCTACATAAGTATACTTACTATTTATGTAGCACTTTATTTAGTTTTCGGTGCTTTTTTAAGGTTCCTTGAACATTGCTGCTGCTTGTATGTTTTCTATTGGTTGCATCTCTACAATCGTGAGAAATCCATTTCAAATGGTTATAAATATGCATTTTAACAAATAACTCAAGAAGAAACTCTCGATGCTCCAAGCAAAGGGCATTTGGTTTTTCAAAAAAAGAAGAGTATTGTTTGAGCCACATGCTTCGGATGTTTTTAATTAACAGTGCTTTTATATTAATTTCATGAATGTGAGCTTGGAAAGTTTGATTGAAGAGCGCATAGGAAGAAACAATGAATGCGTGAAACTCATCAGATGGAACTTGCAAGTGACCCAAGTCTTCATTATCTTTAGTTCTGTATGCCTTAAAAAAAATTAAAGCATCGCTATTCTGTTGAAAACTTTGATCCTCTCTATGTAATTGATGCATACACTCAGGGCAATTTTTTTTTTTGCTAAACTTGTAGATCAAGTAACCTGCTACATATTTCATGGACGATTCAGTAAGCAAGGGTCGCTTCAATTCAAGCAGAGCATCAACAGAATTTTCTTTATCACTTGAGTTTTGCAGAATAAGCTGATCAATTTGCTGATTAATGTATTTTTCATTCTCTTGACACCAGTCATCTGCATTGGCCCAATTATCTATTGCGTTCTGCATGATTTTGTCATTAAGAGCGTCTCCGACGATATTTTTATTTTCGACGATATTGTATGAAACGTTATCGGAGTTTAACAATAGTAGGAAGTCTTTTTCCGCTTCGCAGTTGGTAGTGCTATTCGGTGGCTTCATAAGATTGACAGTCATGGCATATTGCAAATTTCTTCGAAATTGTTGAGCCGAAGGATTGTCATTATGACCTGAGCGACTTCTCAAAACTGCAAAAAGATTCTCAAGCGGATCTTGATTTAAACGTGAAGAAATGAGAAATTTTGTTCCCTCATTACGTAGATCCTCCCAAAGCATTAGAACGGAGTTGACACTCAATCTAAGACCTGAAAAACACGGCGGACACATTCCTTGTACTCGCCATTTTCTCAGCCATACTAAAGATGTTCGCAAATATTCTTCAATGTGTGGCTGCGAATCCGATAAAGCACGTCGGTACCAAGACTTGTCTGTAGGCGATCTACTATTGAGACAATCAAATAGGTCGTTCAGCATTTTCAGAAAGTTGGCGGTTGCAACGCATTTCAAATTAACCAGATCACCCGAAACAAAACCAGTTAAAATGGCCGAGGACACACTATTGCTGAAAATTTGTGTTGCCAAACGAACTGACATTTTTTGAAAGTTATTTGGATTAACATGTCTATCTGTCAGTTTTGAAGCACTCTTACATGGTTTGTCACGTTCGAACTCGCGTAGTTCTTGTATCGGTTCCCATGAAATAGCTTCTTCGTCAATAAAAATGGTCTTGTTTATCAAATTATTGCGAATGCTTTTAAATAAATGCGGAACGTCAAACATGAAGAATATTTTGTGCTGTTCTTCGCAATTTTCTACAAAAAAATATGGCTTTGTTTCAGTCACACCAAGTAATGTAGCCATTCTTTGATTTGTCGTTCCTTGATCAGAAACTACACATCGTACGTTTAAAATAGTTAGGCAATTTTTGATGATTATGTTAAGCATATCGAATAGTGCATCACCAATTACACTTGAATTCGAAATAAAATATGCAAGAGGTTGCTTCCATGAATATTTTAATCCGCGAAGCATAAAGACTAAAGCATATTTTCCATGCATTTTAGCCCGACCAAGTCTGCCATAATCTTGGAAACCTTCGACTAAGTCATCTTTGGAGTTATATTCCAGCAACTCTTTGATACTCATTTCATCGAGCATAACAACACATTCTCGTTCAGCCTCATTCATTGCTTCTGCCTTTATTTGTAGTTTCTTGAATAAATTGGATGTCAAACTGATTCCGGGTTTAATTTGCAACTCATTCACCCATTTACGAATCAAAGTGACACACGGAAGAGCCATTTTCTTCTCGTCTCGCAAATGAACGTACGCTCTTGGAGATTTATAATACAGGGATAACGCAAAATCTTTCTCCCTCTCAAGCCATGGTCGCTGAACACTATGGTTCAATTGCATGCTGAAAAATAATAGTGGATCTTCCGTCATGTGATCAGACGCAGCCTCAAGTATCTTTTCAACTGGAACTTTATTGCTAACGTTTTTTTCTTCCTTATTTCTCTCCAACATTATTTTCTTTTCTAATCTACGTATCTTCTGCTTCAGACTATGTAGCTGTCTGTCTTTTTTAGCTAGATCGGTAGTCTTTTTCTTTAAAAGAACCTTTAACCGAGTGTTTGACTTATTTTCTTTATCCACAGCTAAAGATCTGATTTCTGAAGCGCTGGTTGGCGTTGGCATAGCCGACAAAGATTGACTTGGAATTACTTCCTCGTCTCCATCAACATCAATGTAATCTTTTGGAACAGCTGTTTTTTTAAGTCGTTTCAAGTTGGGGTCTGTACCATACTGGCCAAACTCAAAGTCGATGCAATCAAAATGAACGCCACAAATTCTCTTGTTATTTATTTGCACCGTAGATAAATTTGAAAATTTTACAAAATTACCTGAACGTTCGACCCATTGTTCCTGCCTAAATGTAGCAAAATTATATTATCATCTTATATATTAAGTAGTAATTATTAGCATACGAAATCTGTATTTGCGTGTTAAATTTCGATAACCTGTTGCGTAGCAACTGAAATGAGTGCAACTTTGGCAGATTTAAAAATCAGGAACGCTCGCGCGTGTAATTCTTATCTGGCAAATTTCCATAATTTGAAGTTGCTGCGCATAAAGTTTAAAAAATTCAATCCAAAGTATACAGACCTCGAATGGTATTTGCAAAGTTTTTTTCAACCAACATATTTATCGACTGGGATTACACAAGAGCTTTTGTTTTTGCCGGACAAATTTTTGCTTTCCTTGAAAACTTGTTGCCTAGCTATTTGACAAGAAAATCAAATTGAGTGTCAAAAAGGTAAATATATTTTTTAAATTGACAACCGAGGATGATCCACTGTTATCGAAATAAATGCCGTCAAAATGCAATGTGATCGTGATTTTTAAACATAAGAAAAAAATTATCGGAGGTAAATACACAAGAGGTTCAATTTTCACCGGATAATTTTATTTTAATACGAAAGATTTGTTGCTATGGAAATATCTCAAGCAGAAAAAGCATGAAAAAACCGCGACAGCGTAGCTGAAGCGGTTTTTTCTAGTGCTTTTTCTGCGAGCGATATTTCTAAATAGCAACAAATCTTAAGTAAATTTAAAATAAAATTATCCTGATGATGAAAATTAAATCTCGAGTGTATTTTAGGGAAATAAATCCATGATTCATAGCCTAAAACGGCATTTAAACTTACATTAAGAGATAAAGAGGCTGCAGAATGCCAAACACACTATTTATTTAGACCAAAACGGTCTTCAACATGCATTTTTGTAATATCTTGACATTTGACAACGACAACTGAAAAAAAATTCCTATCAGTTACGATTTTTCACACCTTTTGAGCTATTTTTTTCACTAAAAATCGGACGTGATTGGTTCAAATTTGAAAATGTATGCATTTTGATTGGCTACTGAGGTAAGAATGGATTTATCATAATAAACATGAAAAAAAAAATTCATAAAAATCTATGAATAACGGTTGCCAAAAAACAAAATATCAACGCAAATTTTGATCAAAAATTTGTGCATTTATGGTATTACATGTGAAAATAGGTAATATCTACTACAGATTTTTTTTCCATCCGTGAGACGCTATAAAATGGATAGAGACAGAGATACCTACCCTACATGATTTTACAGCATAACTATTGAAATGTTACATGTACTATGGTTATTATTCTAAATTAAAAGTACAATGATTCTAAGTTAATTGCTTCTGAGAAATATCGGATACGTTGTTTGCAATTGTAGAAGTGCACGGAATTGTCAAATGTACACAATTAATTAAGTTAAATTGTCAAATGTACGAAAACTTCAACGAAATATATTGTAAATAAATGTACTTATTTACATAACGTTATGCGATTTTCTTACCAAATACCATTCGTGCTCAAATTAATGTCCAAAAATTTTATTTTGCTTTACACTCATGCATTCGCTGCCGTCCGGAAATCTGCCCTCGTCTGCGGCTCGGGCAGATTTCCACGCCAACTAATGCATTTGTGAGCTCGACAAAATTTATGAAAATAATTTGAGCATTTATGGTATTATATGTCATAATTTTTTTGTTACACGAAAATATCGTAGTTACATGGTATTCAAGTAACTTTGTGATCGGATAAAAAAGATAGTCAGGAAGGTAAAGTCTCAAATTCGACATTATTTATACAACCAGCCAAGGAAACGCTAAATGAAAATTGGTTTTTATGCAGAATCACCGGCCGGATTCGAATCTGGAGATCGGAAATGAATCCGGAATTGCCAATATGCCAAAAAGTCACTTTTTTAAAAAAAGTATTTATTTTTGAACAATTTTAATACTTATCTTATTTTATCGGAAAACACAAGAGCTGGATGTCTGATTTTTTCATAAAATATGAACTGAAGTGTCTTGATCATCATGGCATTGTCAGGACATTTTAAGATTAATTAAAAAAAAAAAATAATTTATTATGGTACATCAAGTTTTTTTCGTATCGGACATGGTACATCAAGTTTTTTTCGTAATTTTTTCACGTATCGGACAACTATACTTATTTTTCGAAATTTTTGATACATAAATCTTATGAAATGTGTGAAAAACTTTTTAGTAAAAAAAATAAATTTAAATGTTGTCTTGGAAAAATATTACGACGAGTAAAACACAAAATATTTTTGCGCGCCAGCCGCGATCGCTACCAATGTGGAGTCGTATCATTTTGTATATGAAAACCGGCAATGTGCTTGTTTGATTGAATTCTGGTCGTTCGGAAATATAATTCGTATACATAAAGTTATCCGGATTAATTTCCAATCTTCAGATTTGGATCCAGCATGTGATTCTACATAAGAATTAATTTTTATTAACCGTTTCCTTGCCAGTTGTATATGACCACTTTAAAAAAGCTCGTACGGAGCCTCAGCTCCTTAACTAGTAAGGTATAACGTTTTATAAGGGATTTCCCCTTGTTAATTTACTTCACAGCATGGTCATGAATACCACAAACATTGCAAATATGCGATTTTCATAATTAATATTATATAAGTAAATTACACATGTGGATCATTCATAAACTTACATTGATTCGTCACGTGGGAAACGATGAAAACTCAACTCTGGATTTTTTATTTTAGAATTTGTACATCCAGTATAAGAACAAAATGCTCTATTTGGTGCCATTTCAAATTCAAAATATTTCACACTATGATTTCACACGAAAACACTAAAAATACTGCGAAAACACTACTGAAAGAATATTCAGTCTTATATCCGCACCTCAAGTCAAGTTGGATATTTTCTGACCTTATTGTATCGAATAGTATTTGGAATTGTGCATTATTTTACGCTACCGGTAAAAACTTTACATGGCCTTCAATTGATTTGGTTCAGGCGGAATCACCTGAGAACCCACAGGAACAGGATAGGTCCAATCCAGCGTGCAAAAAAAATTGTCTGGAACTGAGTTTCCATAATATTTCTCTCGTTATGTTAAATTACTTCTCTCGTAGAGGAATTTCTTTCAAATTTTCCTTTTTTTGCTTTTAGAATGCGTAGATTACGAAAAACGAAAAATCCAAGAAAAAACATGCGAAAAATGGAAAAATCGTTAGATCTACTTAACTTCTTTGAAATTGGTTTTCTATTAATAAACTTATATATAATTTCAACTAGTTTAATCAAAAATAGGATATAATCCTTAATTCATGTTTTTAACCCTTAACACACCTCTTACACTAATAGTGTGCTATAATTTGCTTCAAATATTATTTTATATTGGTAATTTTAAATCTTGCTTCAAATAGTCATTAAAATAGAGTACCTACAACACATTTTTCACTTATTAATCTCTTCATACACACGTTTCAACTTTATCGCTTAGATTGGTTTCCAATTTGGTTCCTAGTTAAAATTTAAGAAACATTTGTAATTTATTAAATAATTGATGTCTCTCCACAATTTAAATAATATTTATTAAATCAATAAATAAAACGTTTTTTGCAAGAGTGTTTCGAGTTTTTATAAACTCATCATCAGGCTTATAAATTGTATAGAGTTTTTTTATATAAGATTAGATGTAAACGTTTATTTGACTTTTAAAGTATTGATTGAAATAAATGAATTATAAATAACAAATAAAATTAATAAATTATAAATAACCCCACTTGAAGAAATGGACCAACTACTACAATTAAAACATTTTTAAATAACCCGATAAAATTTTTTCCACAAACGTTCGAAATATATTTAAGATTGTATATATTTAATTGGTTTATTTGAAATTGTTCTTAAAATTTTAACTATGAACCAAATTTGAAACAAATTTGAGCAATAATTATAGCAATAATTATATAGCAATAATTTGTTGTTTTCCGCTGGGCGCTGAGCGTGTGTTGATGACGATGCAATCAAATAATTATTTGGAAAAAAGCTACTGCAATATATCCAAAAATTCCGAATCCAACTAATTTCGGATGGGACTTAAAAGACAATATTTTTTTACCAAAGTTAAAACTATAAATGTTCGTCCAAATATATCCGAAAATATGTAGGTAAATGCAAATTTAAAAAATGTTCTAAAAATTGCAAATGTAACAAAGCTGTTGCAATGTATCATAAGATGCTATTGTGGTTTTCAATAATAATATTATTATTTTTATTTTTATGTATGTATTAAATTTAAAATTATTACATAAGGAGATAAAATTTAGTTATTCTTAAAATTAGTAATGTAATTTATTGTGCATTGTAACGTCTAATGCGCGCGAGACCGCGCGAGCGCGTTATTAAAAAAATCATATCTTTTATACAAATGAATCAATTTATGTAACTTTGTTACTAAAAACTTCTTCATTCTTTAGCTGTAATAAAATTTCTCAACTCTGAAGTTTATAATGCAGTTTTTGTGCACGGTTTGTTTAAACAATTTCTATAGCAATTATTATTAAGATTTTTAACATACATTTTACATCGTATGAATGTGGATGAATGTAGCTTTCTACTGATAAAATAATTTTATGGAGATAATAATTACTTATGTTATAGCCGTGTAAACAAAAAATTTCTCAATTTTCAATATTAAAAAAAAAAATAAAAAATATTTTGTGCGCCTTTTTTGCAATCTTAGACAAACGAGCCCCCTTCATATTCAGATCCGAAAGATCATTCCACATAATATGCATATTATTTATATCATATATTTTTCGAGTGCAAGATTCGACTTTAAAACAGCGTCTTTTGAGTCTAGATTCCCGAAATCCCGAATAACACGAATGTCATGCTTCAGTATTATTGCAAAAAAGCGTTTTTGATGTAAAGAAATGTATATTTTCTCAAAACCGGTTACTACGAGAATATTTCAATATCGATCCACTGTAAAATAGGAGAGACGTACGGCGGGGACGGAGACGAGGGTCGAAGCTCTGGTCAAGCAGCGGGAGCTAGATTTTGGTATTTTTACACCAACTTACATTTATTTTTATTTCTTGTTTATTAGGATTGACAAAAATATAATTATGGTACTGTATGAATCACAAATAATAGGGCAACAAGTTAACCAAAAACATTTTTGAGTTATAACCTATTATTCGATTTATTCGTTGAGAAACGACAAAAAGCAAGAAAATTTGATGAATTTTACGTGTGTTCGAACGGAGAACAGACGAGATATTGGCGTTTTAAGTTGTGATGAAGATAGGGCCTGCAATACTTTTTGAAAAACGCTTAATTTTTTGTGGCTAAATTTTCACAGATGCAATTATGAAAGTTGATCAAAAAAATAGTATGTCCATTGACCTGTTACCTCATACAAAAAATCGAAATTTTTAATTAGTGCCGTTTTGCACAAGACGATTGCTTGACTAATTGAGATTTACTATATTTAGGACATAAACTTTTATTTCTAAAAATTTCACCTTTTTGTTTTGAAAGACCCACAGAATCGATTTTTAAGCGACTTTAAATAGAAATCAATACATATTAATCAAATATAAATAAAACCCGATCTATAAGGGTCAAAAAATATATTAGGAGGGTTGGGGTGTATAGTAAGGATCTTCAATCATTTTTAATCAGTCTTTATGTAAATATTACTAAAATAACTATTGGAAATGATGGGTAATGTGGTCATATAAAAAGTACAACACCGTCAATTTTTGAACAATTAATTCATGGGCAACCATGCCACAAGGGCATATTTTTAAGAGATTACACTTTCACCAGCATTTTCTTCAATGTATACAAAAATTGGTCTATAGTTTGCATTATAAAAAAGAGTAAAATTGTATATTGATGGGATGAAGACGTGAGGTTGTGCATAGAATTTCGAAACATCGACAGCCCGCGCAAGTTTAATGTATATCAGGTTGCATATTGTTTTGCTTAATAAATAGTTTTAACAGAGCCATCTCGTGAGTGGGTAACACACCAGGGTCTTGTTACCCAAAGTCGGCGCACGCTGAGATCAAAGGATTTTTAGTGCGTATGCGCTTCTTGGTGTATATGAGTTCTTTGGTATGGACAATGAGTATGACACAGAACGCTACATTTTTGGACTCAAAATGGCTGATTCAGCTGATTGACTGACAGCTGTTTGTAAATTTATAATATAATTTGTATAAAATTTGCGATAATAATGCCTAGCTGGTGCGTGCCTTTTGTGAACTTATATGCAAATTATACCTGCAATTATTCGGAATGATAAATGTTGGTTAGTGCCCAATTTCCCATTAATTTTATTACAATTTTCTTGTTTGAACTCATCTTACAGGCAATTATTTACAATACAGTTGAAGACATCACACATTTGGATAGAAATTCACAAAACTAAGGCGGAAAACCGAACTAATAGTTTACATTAATATAATATAAACATTTAAAATAGTTATTTACGTAACAAGTCCGGAAAGTAGTGTCTTGCAGGACAAGCAGACGAGTTTCAGGCCGACGCCGCAGGCGGAGGCCTGAAAGTCGGCGTGTCCTGCAAGGAATCCTTCCGGACATGTTGCGTACAATATTTTTTGTGTCGAATACTTTTATAAATACATAGTTCTTCAAAAAAATGCTAAATAATAAATTGACAATGCAAAAAATAAATAGAGCCATCTTTTGTTTTCTTTTGACACTAACAAATGTCAATGTCATATACAGTAATTGCAAACTTTCAAAATATGGATACACCAAAACATATTTTAAAAGCTGCAGAAAATGTTATAAACAATTTATTGCCACAAAAATCTTCAGGCCGATATTGGAAAAATAACTATGGAAACACTTTGGAAACACTTTGCAGGAAAAACTAAAAATGGAAAAAATATGTAACTATGGAAACACTTTGCAGGCCGAGGCCGGCAAAAACCCTTTTCTGGCGGATTTTAAGATGTAGAAATCTAGTCATGCCGTATGAAGGCGCAAAAAAAACATTTCCGGCTTATTTTTAAAGGTATTAGCACACCCAGGAACAAAACATCGTTTAATTAAACTCATTGTATTGCGAGATTTTCGAGTTATAACTTGCTACAAAATGTAAGGCCTGCTAAGTGTTTCCATAGTTACATATTTTTTCCATTTTTAGTTTTTCCTGCAAAGTGTTTCCAAAGTGTTTCCATAGTTAGTTATTTTTCCAATATCGGCCTGAAGATTTTTGTGGCAATAAATTGTTTATAACATTTTCTGCAGCTTTTAAAATATGTTTTGGTGTATCCATATTTTGAAAGTTTGCAATTACTGTATATGACATTGACATTTGTTAGTGTCAAAAGAAAACAAAAGATGGCTCTATTTATTTTTTTGCATTGTCAATTTATTATTTAGCATTTTTTTGAAGAACTATGTATTTATAAAATTATTCGACACAAAAAATATTGTACGCAACATGTCCGGAAAGATTCCTTGCAGGACACGCCGACTTGTTACGTAAATAACTATTTTTAGTGTGCCGCAAAATGATTTACGAAAAAAGAAATGGTTTACTGCTGTAAGGAGAAACTTACGAAAAACGACATTTTACTGCTGTGGAGAACATTTCAATGTAAGTTTTGAACATGAACATTTCAATGTCTATTAATTATAAATTTAAAAATTAATTTTAATAGCTTGAAGTGGTTATGAAAAATTTTCTTGAGCATCGATTAAGTAAAGTTGCTGCTCGAATGAAGCTTGACGTAGTTCCTCATATTTTTGCGTGGCAGTCTCTTGAAACATCAATTAAAGTTCGTAAAAATAGTGAAGAAAGAGCAAGGAAAAGAAAGATAGCAGAAATCTTAAATGAATCGAAAACCATGTGTGAAGAAATTCAGGAAGATCCACAGCCATCAACATCTGCACAAGTTTTATCTCATTCTATTGAAATCACTGAGAGATTAGCGTTCGATTTTTCTTACCAAGCTAAACCAGTCCACTATCGCAGTAAGGCAGTACAGGTGTCACTGCCGCTGCCCAAAAAAAAGCCATACAAAATACTTCAACGTCTCCCATACGTTTTATCGTTCCTGTGCAACCATCTGACACAAAAAAACTTGTGCATTTTGACAGTGATAGCAGTGCCAATAAAAACATGCTTTCAGATGCTTCTTCAGATTCGGACCTTTGGCAAACATCAACTCAAAGCAGTGGTAGCAGTTTTGAAATGAATGAGAAAGAAAATAAACACTTGCAGTTTCGATCTATGTTTATGGATATAATGACCAAAAAGTTACGCATGTATACAGGTATTCCCAAAGAAAATCGCCAAATTTTAGACGTATTGAAAAAAAGAAGCAGCTTGCAGAAATACTTTTTATATTTAACATTATACAAAATCAAGACAAATGATTCATCGGTGATTTATTTGGAGTATCAAAAGCTTATGTAAGTGAGATATTCCACCGTTGTTCTATTATTTTGTCGCATTTCATGAAAGAGTTGATTTTTTGGCCTAGTAAACATTCTATCAAAAGTAATCTTCCAATCCAATTTAGAATCACTTTTTCAAATGTACAATCTATTATATGTAGATTGTTTGGAAATAGAGATTGAAAAACCCAGTTCAGCAAGAGAACAGGCGTTAACGTGGTCAGGTTACAAAAAATGTAACACTACTAAATATTTGATTTCATCAACGCCAGATGGTCTTATAAATTTTATTTCGAAAGGTTATAGTGGCCGTGTTACCGACGTTGCCTTATTTGAAGATTGTGGATTTTTGGAAATACTTTCTGAAAATTGTGTAGTAATGGCTGATAGAGGATTTAAAAAAATCGAAACGTTTTTATATAAAAAAAGTGTACTTTAGTGAGACCTACGAGTGTTGCTAATAAGCAACAAATGTCAACGAATGATGTTCTTCTCACTAAACGAATAGCAAGTGTTCGAATTCACATTGAACGTATTATAAAACGTTATAGAGATTTCAAAATTTTAAAACCACATGCAGTAGTGAATTTAGACTTAGTTCAAAAACTTGATGATATTGTTATTATAGCTTGTGATATTATTAATTTACAGAGCCCAATAATCAAATGTTAATTATTTCTAACATGTGTTCAAATACTACAGGGTGATTTATTTGTTTCATTTATTAAAATAAATAAATATAATAAAACAAAGGTTTTTTATTTATTTATAAATTATTCTTTACAGGTAGAATATAATAAAGAAAAAACGTTATTTTTCCAGAACAAAAGAGCGTTGTTAATAACACTTTGAGTGAAATCTGCATCGTAGGTCTTTGACAGTACATTGATTTGTGATCTCAAAATCTGGATGTGCTACACAAAAATATCCCTTTGTTACATTTCTGGCCAGCATTTTTAAATTAACTTGAGCAATTTTTTTTTTATTTATTTCGTGTTTGTAATGTATGCAACTCCATATACTTGTATATGTGCGCAAGATAATCTGTAACGTATCGCACATGCGATTGAAGCACTCGAGAGAGGGGATTGTAAACGGGTCTCTCTCGATTCCTGGACACTGAACAATAAAGATGTATTTTAAGACTGACTACCGACTTTTATTAAATGGAGATCAACTACCGGTTTTATTGAATCAACAATATAATTCATGGCCCACTAGATCCTATTTTCCACACCGAAACTGCATAGCTCAGAAATTATCATATTGGATATAAATAAAAAAACAAAAGATAATCGAGTGGATGATATGTATTCACGGGTATAAAATCATATTACTATCTCATATTACTATAAAATATTATTATTACTATCTCATATTTATAAAATCATATTACTATATCATATTACAATTAAGTTTACTATAGACGATTTCTGTTGAGCTGAATATTCCTGAATGTAGTTGACCAAACTAAACCGCTCGATTTCGACTGACAAACAATGACGTCATATGCTGACTTGGTTTGCGTTTGGTCTGTCAAATAGCAAACTATCTCCGAGTGATGGTTAGCGGTTTGGTTAATATTTTCGTCTCTTTCTAATGTTTTTTCTCTCTCTCTATCATAAAAGTTTGTTATGATATATGTTACCTCAAATTTAACGGTGGTAAGTGACAGACCACGGCTGAATAATTGATTTCAGTTGTGATAGATATGACGTAATGGTTTGTTCAAACCATACTTGACCAAACCAACATTTGACAGACCAAACGCTGACTATAGTCAGGAATATTCAGCTCAACAGAAATCGTCTTTTGTTACTGTTTTATAGTTCGAAATCATTATATTGTCTTGCTAAATACCACTCGTGGGCTAAATATAATTCGACGATAATTGACTCGTTAAAATCAAGGCTGGAGATGCCACTCGCCTTATACTAGCAAATATACTACTGTTAGGAGAAAAGCCATGGTCCATGCATTTATTCGTTGAGTAGGCAAACGCATTGTATTTAAAGTCATTTAAAAAATAAAGTTTGTAACCTGTATAGAATTATTTATTTGAATTAGCCGCCACCTGTCACAGCCCCTTGCAAAGAGATGGCGCTCACAACCTTACCCTGACGGGGAAAAAGGAGGGCATTAGCGGTGAAGCAAGCTTTGCGAGAGGGTGTGTGCCTGGATAATTGAGCCGGTATTGGTAAATCAATCAAAATCACCGTAGTTTCTGCAATTTTTGCTAATATCAGAAGTGGGATTCACTATTGCTCACAAAAATCAATCGAATCAGTAAGAAAAAATGTCTGAAAATGATCCTAATAACAGTGAAACGATTGGACACGCCTCAACATCATCCGCTGACGCAACTAACATGGCTGGCGTTCTACAGCAATTGATAACGGCCCTTAATCATCAACCACAACGAATGCTACCGGATCAAGTGGATTTACCTATTTATCGACCAGAAACCGACAATTCTGTTAAATGGACAACCGAAGTAAAACGCATAAAATGTGAATTTGGTTGGACAGATTTACAAGTACTGGTTAGAATGGGTAGATACTTGGTTGGTTCTGCAAAGCGATGGTTCGAGAAATGGTCACCTGATACACGTGAGTGGAATAGAATTAAATTAGATTTTTGCGAAGCATTTCCTGCTAAGCGAAATTTGGGCAAACTATTTGCTGATGCCGCGATGCTTAATAGCCCGCATGTTAATACGTATGAGATGTACGTGCATGATAAATTAAGTTTGCTTAAAAATTTGCGTGTAGAATGGAAAGAATCCGATTTAATTGAAATTATTTGTTATGGAATTAAAGAGCGTGATGTCCAAACCGCTGTTATGAATCGAGAATGCAAAACTATTCCTGAATTGTTAACTTTTCTCAGCTCGTTCGTTAAAAATGTTAATGCCAAATCTTTTCACCGCGATGACGTAGAAAACAATGCACCAAAACGCAGTCGGATTAATGAGGATGGTAGCTTTTCTAGAAGAGGTACTCTCAAATGTTTTTCTTGTGGAAAGCAGGGTCACAAACGAAAAGATTGCCTGTCAAGTAAAATTAAATCATTTGCTGAGCGATCACCAGAATCTAGCAAGACTAGTGTTTGTTCATTTTGCGCTAAGCCAGGCCATCATGTAGATTCTTGCTTTTTAAAAGAAACTATCGAGAAACGCAAACGCGTACAATTTTGTAAGACCAATAACACCAATTCGCATGTTGAGGTCACTGTTGACGGTCACACCTATGAGGCTATTTAGACGGGCGGCCAGTCCCTCAAAAGACATCGTTTTAAGAACGAACCCAATATTTTGGTATAACTTAACGGGACCTACATTATGTTATTACGCACACTTTTTTACATAAAAAACTATTATATGTCGACTTTTTATTCTGGTCGAGAAAAAAGTTTTAGCGAAATAACGTTAAAAAATGGGGAGTGCTAATTTTAATAATTAACTTTAAATTTTTTTTTACAGATTTAAAGCTTAAACGTTTCTCTTTAATTTAAAATATTAACATTTGGAAAAGTATTTATGTAAAGTCAAAAATTTCAACTATTTATTAGAAAGAACCAGGATTCAATAATTTTCTTTTGCCTTTAAATTATTCCTACTCGCTTATATATTGCGCTATTAAATGTGTTTTTTACCAAAAACTGCAGAATTCTATTGGCTTCATTTTGTCTCAATTGATAATAGGTCTATCTATATTGATAACAATAGTAGAGCACTATAAACAAGATGAAGCATGCGACCACAGCATAGTCGCGGAACTATTCCTCATGCTTCCTCCTACCCTTGCGCCTACACACATAACCTACACTTGTTCAATAATCACTTCAATTCACACATTGGTTCATATATGAAAATAGTGCATACTTCTTCTATATAGTGAAATTATTAATTATCGTGTGTTTTTTAATATTGCCATTCATTTTATAGAGGTAGGTCATAAACACTCTAGTAACACTCGTAAACAATCCGTAAAATTTAAATATTATTACTTATAGATTTATAAACTATAACTTACGATGGATAATACTTGTCTTTTCTGCTGTCAAAAGCTAGACGATCTTACACATGTCATTAAGAGACCTACACAGCAAGGATTTGCTTCGATTTTTTCAGCAGCAGAGTTGAGAAATGACAAAGTTTCACAAAAAATATTAGCCCAAAAAAATGAAATTATTATAAATCCGACTAATTTCAAATTTCACAGCAATTGCAGAAAATCATTTTGTGATAAAGGAAATATTGAAAAAGTTATTCTATCTAGACTGAATAACCCTCTAAATGATCCGTGTTGTAGCAGCACCGTTACTAGGGATAGAGTTAATGATAATACATTTAACATAAAAGCTGATTGTCTAATTTGTGGTAAAAGTGGAACATTAAAGAAGAAGGGTTTAGTCTTGATTAGTACCGGCACTGGTAGTACCACTCGTCAAAAAATATTAAAAAGTGCGATAGAGCGAAATGACACTATTATCAGGGGCAGAATAGAATTTTACAGCGATTTATTTGCGGCAGATGCAAAATATCATAAGGCTGGTTACGCAAAATATATATCAGAAAGAAACATATTATCTACAACGCGTAAATTTGAATCACCTAATAAACATCCAAATTCATTGGAAAATGGTTATAAAATTCTGCAGTTTTTGGTAAAAAAACACATTGAATAGCGCAATATATAAGCGAGTAGGAATAATTTAAAGGCAAAAGAAAATTATTGAATCCTGGTTCTTTCTAATAAATAGTTGAATGTTTTGACTTTACATAAATACTTTTCCAAATGTTAATGTTTTAAATTAAAGAGAAACGTTTAAGCTTTAAATTTGTGGAAAAAAATAAATTTTAGTTTCAATTAATTTTGACGAAATTTAAAGTTACATATTAAAATTAATATTCGCCATTTTTTAACATTATTTCGCTATAACTTTTGTCACGACCAAAACTAATAGTCGACACATAAGACTTTTTTATGTAAAAAAACGTGAGTAATCAGGTAGTTTAGGTCCCATAAAGTTATACCGAAATATTGGGTTAGTGAACGCAATTGACAACGCGCCGCCCGCCTATAAAAACCGCTTTTCATAAGTAAAACAGAAAGAAAAAAAAAATTCACGATATGATTGTTTACATGAGCAGAGTATTGCGCGGGATTTGTGAGGGAGGCAGTGACGTCACGCCAATCAGAAAGCGTTTCGCGCATTTAAATAAATACAAATCTTAATCTTAAATTTTTGACTAAAAAACTGTTCTTAAAATTAAAAAAAATGCACCAATACAATATAGTAACTGTATTTGACTATTTTATAAGGTTTAAACACGATTTAGTGTGCTATTCTGTAAAAAATCCTTACATTCTATAACTCTATACAGTATATAGCTAATAGAGCTCTATAAGATAAATATTTAAAGTTCTTATAGAAATCGAAAAAAAATTGTATTCTCTATCTATTTTTCGAGACTTCTATAAGTTATAAAATTATAGCGCAATTGAAACGTCAAATGATTCTAACAGCTTTCAAATAATTTTAAATTTGCTTGTCAAAGTTATCAAATTTAATTAAGAATGATCGCTAATGAGAATAAAAAGAAAAGAAAACGAAATGCCAATACAAGTTTAGAGCAAAATGAAGAATATTTGAGGTTTATGGAGAAAGACAACATATTCCGAACCAATACGATAAATCCTTCAGTTTCTCCCGATTATATTGATAAATGCTGGGCTCAATTAACTCAAAAACTAAATTCTTGCGACTCTGGACCATGCATGTCTACAAAAGAATGGATGAAGGTTAGAATTTTAATATATTTATATGGCCGTTTGCACCATTATTTTGCCGAGATTTTCTCGTTTCAATATTTGTATTATTACTTTAAATATTATTGCAACCTGCCATCATTTTATTCAAATTCTAAAACACGGTTTACAGAGATTCAATGATTGGAAAAACAATACGCGTGCTAAATATAGGAAAATTGTTGAAAGTTGTTTAAAAACGGGCGGGGGTGAAGGAGACGACATAAAATTAACTCCAATAGAAGACCGCGCAATTAATATTTGGGGAAAAGTTGTGGTGACTGGTTCAAATAAAGTTCCAGTTGTTGGTGGATTGCAGGAAGTACTAAGGCCAAAATTGGAGTCATCTGCATTTATGAAAATAAACATTGCACCTGAAGAAATACTAGAAAATGAAATTAATCATACACTAGCAATGTTTGATGCCGAAGACTATTCGGCATCAAATAATGCCAGTAACTCTTCGGCATCAATTAATGCCAGTGGCGAAAATACTGGTATCGCAAATAATATATTAAATAATAAAAAAGGAAAAAAACAAACACCTAAAACGAAGAAAATGCCTAATGAAAATAGATCTGCAGTATTAATCGGTGAAGAATTATTAGCTGAGTATAAAAAAGATACAAATAATCAAGACAATATTATAATAGCAGAAAAACAATTGGAACTAGAGATTGCAAAATTTAAGTTTGAGGTGGCAAAGTATAAGTTTGAAAATCCTGGATTTTCTTTTAACGAAGAGCTATAATAATTTGTTTTGTTTGTAATTTTTTATCGTTGTGAAATGTTGCTATTATTTAAAAAAAAATTCTGTTCTATTCTAATATATTAACAAGAGAACACAATGTCTAACTCAAATAAAAATAAATTCTATTAAACAAGATTTCTTCTAATGTAGTTTGCCCTGGCGATTCTACCCAGTTGTAGTACATTTTCGTCAATATTGCCAACATTTTCAATATTGTCTACTACTTCGTCTTCGCCTTCGTAAGCTATATCTACCTCATCAAATTCAAGATTTGTCCAAATAGCAATGTTGTGCAAAATAACACTGGCATATACAATATATGCTGCTTCTACGGGGTGATAATGCAACACTCTGTGTTGCAAGAGTGCTCGCCAACGCCCCTTCAAAATACCAAAAATACGTTCAATTACGTTTCTAGTTGATCGTAGCGAATTATTGAATAATGCCTCAGGAGTGCCATCTACCACACGTTGAAAAGGAGTAAACAGCCAAGGCTCTAAACCATAACCGCTATCTCCAATCAAAACTGATGTTTTGTCACCATTGGTGTATTCGTCCTTTAAATAATTTCGTAGAGGTTGCACTCTCCAAATTGCCGAATCATGCACTGAACCCGGAAAACGAGCATCGCAAGCTGAAATGTTTCCCTCCGAGTCACCAACCATCATCACATTTATACTATGAAATCCTTTTCTATTTATATAAACATGCGGAGGATGATCCTGATCAGTGATCGGCGGGGAAACGATAGCAATGTGCACCTCTAAAATTACACTTTTCATAAAATTTTTGTTTAACGCTAGTTTTTTCAGCAAGTGTTGTTGGAAATTTTACCCATTCAGGCATTAATACATCAACAATAAGTCGGCATATTTCAGTTATACAACGGCATATCGAAGTTTGACTCATTGCTATCCAACTACACCCACCTACAGCGTGCTGATAAGATCCTTTTGCTAAAAAATGTAAAGTAGCAAGAACTCTTAAATAAATTGGTAAACGGGTTGATCTTCGATCTTCCATTGCATGTGGTCTAATCCAGTCAATTAAATTCCGAGCTAACACAGGGCTCAATCTAAAATTGTTTTTAAATTCGTTTTCGGGCATTTCAAACGGATTTTGTACATCTCGAAGATTTCGGCGATAGAGTCTCATTTGATTTCTAGAAAAAGTTGCATCAAATAATAGACTTTTAAAAGTACAACCATAAATTACCTTCTTTCGTCTTCATCTAACAAAATATAAATAGCAATAGGGATAATATTACGGTTCATAATATAAAATTGTGACAAATAAAGACAAATTTATTGACAACTTGTGTCTTATGGAAGCTATAGATTGTTTTATGGTTACATTTTTGCTTGCCATAACTTTATAGAGACTTTAAGCTATAGAATATTAGTTATAGAGTATATTTTGCTTAGAGAATACGAATTTACTTATAGACTATACGTTATAGAAATATAGCGTTATAGAGAGCAAAATATTTTTACGGAATAACACCATTAATTTTTTTGTGAACATTCCTATACCACTTTGTTAGTTAAATTGTCAAAAGAAACAATTTTAATAAGCATAAAACAAATTTAGGCGATAAATAAGCGTTTGCTTCAATTGGGCAAATAGTGTATGACTGTGCTAAAACTATCTAGCAAAAAGAAATATCAGGTAAGTAATTATTTGATTTTTGAGAGACGTTTAAAGTAATTAGAGGTTATGTCATGAAACCCATATTTTCTTTGCTCTTTGTCGTTATATCAAATTTAATTTGTTCTGTTGTTTTATATTTGTGAACTAGAATGGCGTTAAAACACGTTATCAAGGTTTCCTCCATTAATCAGTTTATTGATGACAATAAAATCATTGAAAAAGGCGAAAATGCATTAGAATCAAATCATGTAATCCGCATGCAGTTTGATGCCGATTTATTGATTGCAAGAGAAGAAGTACATGCAAGCATAAGAAATAAATCATATAATGTTGAAGTAAGTTTGACAAATATTGTCTTAAAAATTGTTTTAATATATTTTTTAATTATTACCTATGTTACAGTCTGCATTAAATAAGTCAGGAGACATTGTTTCGGGATCTTGCGAATGTCCTAAAGGGATAAAATGTCACCATATCGCAACACTCGCTCTTTTTGAACATTACAATATATCTGTGACTGACATATATCTGATATATACACATATATCTGTGATATATATGTTTTATTCGTTGTTTCAACTTTTTATTCAAATTAAATTATATTTTAGGATTTTTTAATTTGGATGGTATAAAATCCATACAATGGGGAAGAACACATGAAAAAATTGCAATAGACACCTTTAAAAGTGTTGTAAAACTTGATGTTCAACCCACTGGAATTTCGCTCACGAATTCAGGACTTTTGGGAGCAAGTCCAATGGAATATTTAACGAAACCCCTTCAGGAAGTAGATCTTTAATTAAAAAGCCTTTATGTAGATCCCGGACATGCTTTACTCGCAAAAGTAATTACACCATTTGGTGCCACACCTACTAACATTTTCCATGTATTCCTATGTTTATATGAACTGTAAGTCAATCTTTGGCTTTCCATACTGGTTGGAATTGCCGAAATTTCGGTGCAGTCAAGAATTATTCTACAATTTTTAAAATTCGAAAATGCAACTGGTAGGCAAGCTTTGTTAGTTTTTCTTGATGGTATTCTTTTCATCAATTGTTTAAACAGAATTTCGTGTAAAGCGTAGATCCATGTCATGACTATATTTGTAACCGTGGCTGTACTGCAATTAAATCTATTGGATAAATCTTCATGAGTTAAATTTAATCGAACTTTCATTAATGTCATTAGCATCTGATCAATCTTAGGCAATATCTTAACCTGCCATCCAGCATAAAATTTTAATTTGCAGTTTTCCATTAATTCAAACAATGTCAAAAATAACGCACTTTTTGGTATTCCGGTATACAATAGCACAGAAGAATCATTGTTTTTAATATGTTCATAACTGAAACGCAGTGTTAAATTCTTGAGTTCTTTTCTCACTTTTTCTAGTTCTTGTTTTAAAAAATAGTTTTCTGCCTCCAAACATGCTCCCGATCCTCGAGAAGTAGTTCTTGAAGAAGATCTTGATGAAGAATCTTCTACATTAGATAATGCACTCTCCCTTCGGGATGTAGTTGGGATCTCCGTATCGGTATCGCTATCATGTACCTCTAGCGGTATCGGTACTTCTACCTCTATCTCATTATTTACATTTGTTGCTTCTATAGCAGATAGATGATTGGCGTCAGAATCTGTTTTGTTCTTTCGTTTACTAAAAATAATAAGACTGATGTTATTTTTAAAATATTGACCTACCTACATTTTAGATAAATCATAATAGTACATTTTGAAAATTTTGTTTCATTTAGTTTTTAAATTAATTAATTTCGAAAATTCAAAAAATTTCTATTAGATTTCAGTAAAAATAACAGGGTAATATCGCAAAACATTCACAGAAATCTAATTGTGGTATTGTAGTTGGAAACGTTCAACAATATCACAATGAAACTTCAGCACAATCTAGTCGGATGATAGTCCCTAATAAACTTTCATACCGTTTTTCTGGAGACTCAAAGTTAAACCTTCGTTCGGCATTATGTTTAAATATAGTTGGTTTATTTTTTCTGTCGTGGTTTACGAAATGGCAACTGCAAATTAATGAATGTTGAGAGGAGGGTGTAAATATTATAACACCCTCCTCATTAGAGGGTGTAAGAGAGATTGGGTGTAAATATTATTATTGTACCTAATAAGAGTTATCCATTTGTTTCTTTCTGTAGGGGCCGCAGGAAATACAAAAAATTTACAGGTCTTCTGCTCACTGTAGTGTTGACACTCGGAGGCAAAACACATAACCATTTTAAGGTTTTTACTTGAATCTATCAATAAAAAAGATATATGTATTACATTTACTCGAGCATTTAACCTATTATTAAGTAAAATTATTGTTTTATTTTATTAAAGCTATGAAAAAGTAGCAATAACAAACAACAACATAACCTCAATATATTTTAAACTACTAAAGTAATAGTAAAACCTTACCTTTAGGAAAATGCTTTATAAAATAGCTTTAAGCACGCACACACTTTGCCAAATTGATAGAGAGTAGTACTTATTTTCATCCACAATAAAAATTATTACAAGGTTTCATTTCTGTAATGTGTGTTTACACGGTGTTTTATTTTGTTTGGAAAGGTTTGTTAAGCTCCTCCTCCCATATGACGTCACGACTTAGGCTGTCTATGGATTAACTGTGGACATGTCAGATCAAAAGCTACTCAGAATAATGCCACGGATGAGAGGGGCGGGAGACTGGTCGAAGCGACTGCTAGGCACCACTTATGCGTCTGTAATACTGTACGGCGCACCGGTGTCGGCCGGATCAACCAAAGTTGGAGTGGTAAAATAGATGCTAAACAAGGCCAGTACTGTTGGGTATATGTAGATGCAACTACAACAGTCTCTACAAAAGCCCTACAGGTGCTGGTCACACTACCTCAAAATAATTGGAAAAACAGCGCCGAGCCGGTGTAATACGTGTAATGTAAACGACACCGCGGATGCATTTCTCCGTCGATTAAAAAATGCACTAGCGTGATAGCGTGGTTAAAAGAACCTCGTCATTATATGACGAAAAAATGACGAAGCCATAATTATATAAAATTATCAAAAAATATAAAGGTCTAGTTATAAAATATATATTGAATATGTTGATGGCTGAGCATGGTCATAGTGTCCTACGTCTGCCACCCAAACTTAACTTCATTGAAAAAGTATGGGCTGCTGTGAAACAGAAGGTGGCTTCACAGAATACTTGAAGAATGTAGTTTTTAGTTTGAAGAATGTAGAACAATTGACAAGAGAAGATTTTAGCAAGGTAGGCGCTAAATAATGGGAGCTATTTGCAATCATGTTTGTAAAATAGAAGCCAAATAGAAACGAAAACAGCCACTACTGGATGATGCCCTGGAAAGATTTATCATCACGGTTAACACTGGATCACCACTGGAGTTACCACTTGTGAAAAATATCCCTAAAATAGGAATAAATGCTAGTAAATGTTCCATCCATATGTGGGCTGGACTTAGCTCGAGCGCGCAACTATTTTTTGCAGCAGTGATTCTTTTTAGACTAGAACAAAAAAAATTAACCGGTGTTCGTAATTTGGGAACAAAATTCTCTTTGTAAAACCGAACCCTTTATCTTCGACTGTAGATTAGCTATCCGATTGAGAGTAAACTCATCAAATCTAGCGCCCGAATTCCGCAAAACGTAAGTACAAAAAGTAAATTATTTACGAAAATCCGAAAGCGCGTCACAGCTTATTTTAATTTTCCTATTTATTAATAAGTGTATTTATTTTATTAAATTATTCAAGGATCGGAAAGTCTCGGGAGCGCCGCTTCGCCGGTAAGTGTTTTCCTTCAGTTTTTGATTTTTTTTTTTAATTATTTTTGTGATTGCAGCCATTCTGCTTCTGCAAGAGTTACCTTTAGAGGGTGGGACAAAAGACGCTCCCGTGTGCCGACTACCGGCCCGAGTTGCCGGCAAAAAGAGCTTTTAGATCAAGCGTTGCCAAGGGGTAGTAGGGGCGCCGAGCCGCGCGGAAGATGAATTTATTTGTTTAAATTGAATTGATATTTATTAATATGTACATAATTTATTAGGTCGCCAGCCAGAGATCATGGGTCTCGGCGACGCCGTTTGCCCAAACGGAGGTAAGTTTGTTACTCCAAATGTGGTCAACCAGAAAGCGTCGTGAACGGTCTTAGGGTTGATAGTCGAGATAGTTTTATGAGAAGCTAAGAGTAGCGGGCGAGTACCAACTACGGTTAAAAAGTGGAGTTACAACTACAGAGAGTGAAGTCAGCTAAGAAGGAAAAACACCAGCGAATTCCAGGCGCAGAGGATAGCTTCATCCCTTCAGCAAAGTGTGTGCGAAAACTGTGCGTGAGTGCGCGAATTTGTTTCGGTTGTGTTGTTAAGCATTTTGGGATTACTTATCTTCGAGTTCAGGTTAGTTGCATGTATCAGATAAATAGAGGTAGGTAACTTTTCAAATGCGCGAGTTATCTCTTATTCGAGGAGCCAGATTTTGCGCGCCGTTTTCAGTGACGGCCATAAATTCCCTTTCGAGACAATATTTTATTGTGTTATTGGAAGTTTAAGGGTCAAATTCATAGATGCCACTCACACTCAACTCACACTTAACTCAATTTTCTCTCTTAACAATTGGGAAGTCATAGTAGGTAAAAAATATAATTTTTAGAAATGTAAAGTACATAGTTCTAAATCTACATTTCTTGAAAAATTTATATTTTTTAACTACCATGAGTGTTAAATTGTTAAGAGAGAAAATTGAGTTAAGTGTGAGTTGAGTTCTGACTGCGGTTATTCCATGTTTTTAATTATCTTGTGTATGACGTAATTAATAAAGATACTATTTTAACGAGAGTATTCAATCATCATAAATTGTGCATTATTTTCCCAACCTCCCACAATTCGTGGACCCATGAAAAAGAGATTTTTAACAATGGCCAGTCGCCGCCAACCGTGAAAATTCACAACAAAAGGGGTAAGTTCATTTTTTTTAAATTTATATATAAATTTAATATATTTTTGAAATAATAAAAGGCGCCGTAACAATTGTAAAAAAATACTATTATTAATTTCTAACAAACTTTTTATTCCAACTTAATATTTAATTATTAAAACTTATAACCTTATATAACAATAAACGTATTTTATTAAGGGGAGGGTTTCACTGTTTTATATATAGCCGTAAAACCGCATGGATTTGCATGAAACTTCAGTCTCTATATTGTGGAGAGTGGTACAGGGCCAGAAATAAAACGCACAACAGGAATTCCAAGCAGGCAGTATATTGAACCAAAAGCACCGCAGTTTCAACCAATTCTTACAACAAGCAAGCCAAAAATCTAAAAAGCGGTGTCTACATTAACACAGGCAAAGCACACGTGGCACAATTAACCACGACAAGTTTAGAGGTTAATTGGCCGCCAGAAAAGCATTCAAATTCAACGATAATTGCGAAGTACTCACCTAAAAAGTCCAGGTCGACGAACCACAAAGGATCTCTCCGATAATTAGCTTTTACAAGAAGTTAACAACTCGAGCACAAACGAATAAAAGAAAGACCGCGTAAGTTTTCGACACCGATTAGGAAAAGGAAGCAAGCAACATGAGTTCGCGCAGGACAATCAGGGCCTGCTGCTAGCTCAGTTGGTTGCCGTACTCGCGGTCCTGCTACAACTGCCCCCCCAGATTTTGTACCCAATACTGGAAAAGTGCTAAATCTAATCTATTCCATTCAGTGGATGTATGGTTTGAAATGCGAGGAGTGAAATTGACCCCTTTCTTCCCCTGAAACGGAATCTACTAAAATAAAAGTAAACGTGGCAATTTTCTTTGCCAAACGATAAGGCCCCTCAAACAACAAGAGGAACTTTTTGGTCACGCCATCCACCGCGGAAGAAACTGGGCTGGCCCTAAGCAAAACTAAATCGCCCACACTGAAATGGTGTGTCGGACTACTTGGACTAGAAGCTGACCGACGCTGAGCGGCGGACATAAGCGATTCTTTAGCCAAATACAGTTTAACATGGTTATCTGACATTGCCAATTTCTTGGGTAGTGCTAGTATTTGGGAAAGTAGATTTGTAGGCGGTTTGCCAAGTTGCAGCTCCACTGGGGCAAATCCAGTGGACTGGTGGACGACATTGTTAATTAGGTATGCAACTCTGTCTGCCTCAAACGCCCAACGGGTATGTTTAGTATGGCAAAGTAACCTGAAAAGCCTACCGAGTTCACGCATAACCCGCTCCACCGGGTTCGCCTGTGGGTGCCTAACCGAACAAAACGTAGCCCTAACCTCGAACCTATTGAGAACTGACGACCACGCCTTTGCCGTAAATTGTGTGCCATGGTCCGTGAGAAGTAGCTTAGGAGCCCCGAACTCTAGAAAGTAATGTTTCGTTAAGCGGTTAAGTATTGCGGTAGTAGTAGCACGTTTGAGGGGGTAAAGTGTCACATACTTTGTGAAGACGTCGAGGCATACGCAAATGCAAGTTGCGCCGCCCCTTGATCTAGGTAGAGGACCAAACAAATCTACAGCGAGCAACTCGCCAGGCCCGGTAGGTATTATGGGCGTTAACGGAAATTTTGGTAGTGTCGAATGTTTTGTGGTTTGACATTCCACGCAACGGGATACGACACGCTTAATGTCTCTCGACATATTTTGCCACCAGCACTCTTGACGTAGTGCGCACCAAGTCTTGTGTACGCCAAAATGCCCTATAGCCACGTGAAACCCCTCCACCAAAGTATCAACTAAAGAAACTGGAATGCAGATTAAAGGTTGCTCCTGTTCTCCTCGGCGATGGCACAGCAAGTCGTCCGAAACGAAAAATCGGAGATCCAATTTTGAATCGGGAACAGCGAGTGCCTGTCGAATAGCCCCCAGTTTTGGGTCTTCCTTTTGTGCCTGAGGAAGCTTGTCCCTGAGCTGCAAACAGTTAGGCGGAAGAGGACTCACGGTAAAGACCTGAAAAAGTTTATTACTTGGGGACGGAAGGCGTCCAGTTGTATGTCTTGAAAGAACGTCCGCAACAAAATTTTCGCGGCCCGGTACGTACTGTATCTCAAAATCATACTCCTGTAACGCTAAAACCCACCTAGTAATGCGAGCTGACAACAACCTACACGTAGCTAAATAGACCAGACTCCGGTGGTCACTACACACAGTAAAATGTGTGCCCAGGAGATATACCCTCCACTTCTGAAGGGCCCAGACGACAGCTAGCGCTTCCTTCTCTGGAACACTGTAGTTACGCTCCCGGGCGAGCAGAAGCCTACTTGCGAAAGCGATATACCGCTTTTTCCCATCGACCCACTGGAACAACGCGGCCCCCAAGCCACAATCACTAGCATCTGTCTGTACTACAAACGGTTCTGAAAAACGAGGGTGCCACAAAAAGGTTTCGTCCGAAAGCAGTGACTTTAGTGACTGAAAAGCGTCCGCCTGTGGCTTGCCCCAGCACCAAACTTGTTTCTTCCGCAGCAGAGTTACCAGCGGCTCCGACTGGGTTGCAAATTGTTCACTAAACGCGCGATCAAAATTGCAAAGTCCTAGAAAAGCTTGCACTTGTTTGACGTTGTTAGGTTGTGGGAAATCCCGTATGGCTTGGACCCGCTCTGGATCTGGCCGGGTACCTTCCTTGCTGACTACGTAACCCAAAAAATTCATTTCCGACCTGAAAAATTTACATTTCTTCAGGCGTAAAGTGAACCCTGCCAAGCGTAGGCGGTCGAACACGGCTTGTAGATGTAGCATGTGCTCGTCAAACGATTGTGAGTATATCAGAAGGTCGTCCACATACGAGACTACAAAGCTCCTAAGCTCCGGACCCAGTACTATATCCATACACCTACTAAAGCTAGCTACGGCGGTCTTTAGGCCAAAAGGCAGGACACAGAACTGGTAGGACTTTCCGCCGTGCAAAAATCCCGTATACTTCCTATCTGCTGGACGGAGAGGTATTTGGAAATACGAGTTTGTTAAGTCTAATGAGGTCATGTATTGCACATGCGACAAATTCCTGATAATATCCTCAACAGGCTGTGGCTGCTCTACGTCAGGTTGCATTATTTTATTCAAGCTACGGGCATCTAGGCAAACTCTTACCGAGGAATCCTTTTTTACAGCTGTAACCAGTGGTGAGCAGTAGGGGGTGTTCGCACGTTCAATAATGCCATGTGCCACCATTTTTTCAATTTCTTGCTGTACCGCAGCACGGTGTGCAAAAGGTATAGGGTAGGGCTTTTGCTGGAACGGTACCTGCGAAGTCAGTTTTATCTCGTGAACATAGAGCTGAGTACGCCCGGGAATACTTGAAAACAAGAATGAATTTCGTTCCAAAATAGCAGCAAACTTAATACGATCGTCACGCACCAAGTCTGCCTTTTCTATAGCGTCGCGAAAATCTAGCGGTTCCAGTGCTAAGCCCTTTTGGTTGGCTGAGGGCCGGCCATGATTAACAGCCATAGCCTTAAACGAAGGGTTATCTGGCGGAGACAAGTAATGTTGACACTGAACGAAAGGGATAGTGTGCCACGATTGTTGTACAAAAACCTGTAGCTCGCTAGCGTCCAAGTCCAATTTAGCGCGTACGCGGCTCAAGAAGTCTACGCCTAAGATAATAGGATAAGTTAAGTTGGGTATAAGCAAAAACTCATGACAGAACGACAGTGTCCCTATCTGAAAAGCCAGCATTACCTGGTGTGTGACCTTTTTTTGCTTAGCCTTGAACGCCCCCGAGACCCTAACACCCGATACCGGAAAAATTGGAATACCTGGATCCAACGTAACAAACTGTTCCCAAACTGTTTGCGAAAGCACAGTGACTTCACTTCCGGTATCCAGTAAAGCTGGTTTAGACACTGCTGCGACCGTGATGCTTACTACTGGCGATTTAATTTTTTCAACCGACTGCTCAAAATCGCACTCCTGCAACAATTCGTCCGTCGGGTTATTTAAGAAGTTAAGGGAAAAGTTGACCTCTTTTATTGTCCGTCGTTTGGACGGCTCCAACTCGAGGCCGGCTGTTGGAGCATCTGTAAGTTTTCCGAACACGTAAGTTCGTTAGGCACGGGCGATTCCTGTGAGTCAATAAGTGCTATTCTTTTTTCCGGAAAGGATTGTTCCCTATCTCTACGAAAATTATTATTGTAGTTGTTATTTTGGGAGTACCTTTGCTGGGTCGACAGTCTACCCGGATTAGACGCCACTGTAGCTGTGCTTTCGGAAGGCTTATTGCTACAAAAATAGTCGGCTTGTCTTAGGCGTTGCAGCGCGTCGGAAAAGTGTGAAGCACCTATAAGCGAACACGAGATGTTAGGGGGAAAGTGTCGCGCTATTGCGGAAACAAGAAAGTTTTCCGGATATGGTGGTTGTAAGTACCGCCCCCTGGCGGCGTATTTCAAAAAATGCTGTACGTAAGATCCTTTGTGATATTTTGTCGACTCTAATTCAAACCTAATAGCCATCTGGCGGTCAATACCCCAAAACTGTTCCAAAAACGCAGACCTAAAGCTGCTATAATCGCGAAAAATCGGCATCATAGCCTGTAACCACAATTGTGCTTCGCCCTTAAAGGCCGTGCGAAACAGTACAGGCAAGTTTTCAGGCACCAGCAAAGTACTGGCTACTACATTCTCTAACATTTGCAAAAAATCTACAGGGTGGAGAGCCTCCGACCCATCAAACACTGGCAGCAGTTTACTAGCGTCCAACAGTGAAGCCGTGGAGGGTAGCATTACATAGTCAGCTGCGACAGGTGTTGGTGTATCGCTAGCCATAGTAACTTGGGCTGGTACTAACGGGCGTGGTATCGAATTATTAGTGAAAAAGTCGCGGTTGTTTGTCACGTTTGAATTTAGACCAGAACCAGCCCAAGCGTTAGTGCTATAGTTAGTTAAGTTTGCTTGTGGCCCCGCATAAGGCGGGCGTTCACAAGCATTTGATTGTCTATGGTACGACGGGTGTCTATAATATACGTTATCAAGTTTTTCTACGACCTCATTATGTTGCGCTTCAAAATTCGGTGTAGCCCATCTACTATTCCTTTGGGGAACCCACTTAGCGGCATCGACGGAAGCCCCTCCTCCATTTGATTTGGGTATGGCCCCTGTGGATCCTTGTAGTCGGATACCGCCGTGCTGCTGCACTTGGTTCCCCGAACCCGTATTCAAACTCACAGTGGATGCCTCCGAGGGGTTTGGAGACAAACTGGCGGGTAATCCGGCCACTGTGGGGTGGTTTGCCGTTGCTCCTGCTCCCGGGTTGTCGTGGTGTTGAGTTGGGTTTGGCACAACAATCGTTGGCGCTTTAGGCGTTGTTATATGTCCACGACGATTTGCGGTTACGCCAGAACGCAGTTGATATTGGTCCCGTGCAACCGGAGTATGGTTTAAACTCATCGTAAGCCGCTGGTTTCCTTAAATTGTCGATTTCTGGCCCCACGTTGGGCGCCAAGTTGTGGAGAGTGGTACAGGGCCAGAAATAAAACGCACAACAGGAATTCCAAGCAGGCAGTATATTGAACCAAAAGCACCGCAGTTTCAACCAATTCTTACAACAAGCAAGCCAAAAATCTAAAAAGCGGTGTCTACATTAACACAGGCAAAGCACACGTGGCACAATTAACCACGACAAGTTTAGAGGTTAATTGGCCGCCAGAAAAGCATTCAAATTCAACGATAATTGCGAAGTACTCACCTAAAAAGTCCAGGTCGACGAACCACAAAGGATCTCTCCGATAATTAGCTTTTACAAGAAGTTAACAACTCGAGCACAAACGAATAAAAGAAAGACCGCGTAAGTTTTCGACACCGATTAGGAAAAGGAAGCAAGCAACATGAGTTCGCGCAGGACAATCAGGGCCTGCTGCTAGCTCAGTTGGTTGCCGTACTCGCGGTCCTGCTACAATATAGAATACAGTAACGCAACGTATGTTCTAAGGTCTTAGAGAAAGAGGTGATGATTTTACTCCAAATATTACTCCAAATATTATATATTAAAACTAAAAATTTGCAGTTCCTCCAATCGTATTTCATGAGCAGCGTCAAAAACCAAAGATCGATATAATTAAAAATGTGGTCATACAGAAAAAGAAACAACCCAACACAGAATAAAAAACTTTAGAAACAATTATATTGCCAGAAAACGTTGCAAGCGTGGTCGAACTAGCGCTGGAAAAAATCAAAAAAAGAAAAGACAAAAAAATAGCAGAAAAAAGTCAACGGTGGAATCAAGATGGTAATTATTATTAATATAAATAGCACATAAATTAAATTAGAAAATATTTTACAGCGTTAAAATATATTATGGGAAAGGGGTACAAACCTCAAGCCCCTTCCCATAAACAGAAAAGAAGTCCTATCCAAGATTCCATAAAAAACGGCCATCGCACCGACATTAACATTACTGTTGTTGGTAATACCATCCACATCCGCACCAGCAACAACAATGAAAAAAAGACCATGGACAACTAAAAAAATCACAAAAATTTTCAACCTTATAGATTCGCTGAATCTATATAATGTTTTAATTAAAAAATCTACATGATTATTGTTGGAGAAAAAAAATACACACGAGAGAACCTGAGCATCGATTAGAACAATGTTAAAAACTGAAGCAGAACGGCCTCCAGCACACAAAAGCCAGCACTCGTATTATGTGCCTGCTTGCCCGTCGGGTAGCGCGCTGCCTATACGTCGCTTGACACAATAATTGCTGGCTTGGCGCTCGGGTGGAGCGCTGCGTATAAGTCGCTAACTTGTCTCTTTTCATCTTTATAAAAAAGAAAAAATGTGTCGTTTAAGGGGGAGTCTATTACAGCTCAGGATTTTTTTCTACCATATTCTAATGCATATAAGATAACTTATGTATTGTATCTATTTATCTCGAATGTTGTGTAAATTAAATATAGATTACTTCAAATGAAAATCAATGTCTTCATAACAGTATATATTTTTTGGTATTACTATAACATGTTTCGGCTAAATAGCCATCATCAAATAGTAGAATTTAACAGATTATTGCAGAGAAAATTATTTTTGACAATAAATAAATTATGAAAATTCCAAATAATACAATTTTAGCATCTTTAGATATCACAAATATGTTTCCAAGTACACCTTCTGAAGAATGTTTTGAAATAATTAGAAATTTATTATTCAAATACACTAACATTTATACTTCTCATATTTTAAATTTATGTAGTTTGTTGGGTATCGCTTTGGAACAATTTTTTTTTCAATTTAATAATGAATATTATAGACAAATCTCAGGTCTTAGTAGGTACCCATACCTAGTAGGTACCCATTCCAATTTGTCACCTTTTTTAGCTAATGTTTTTATTGATAATTTGGAAAATAAAATTTTTAAATCAAATTACTTTGCTAATAAAATAATTTTTTGGTTTAGATATGTTGACGATATTATAATTATGCTACGCTGTCTCGTCCTCAAGATCAACACATTGTAGTAACGTTAGTTGCCTAGTTCTATCACAACAATATTTTCAACTAGAAAGAAAACCTCTAGGTGGCAGCACCCTGCATGGTCGGTTGTCTCCAACGCAGGCGTGCCGATGTCTTCATTACGTTTTGTTGTGCGATCACACACACATCGCCACTGTCAATTTCTAAATAAACCTAGTGAATCCAAGAGAAATCAGTGAAATATTACGATGAGCACCCCAACGGGGACCCCAAGAACACATTCGAACGTTTCCCAAGAAACGCTGAATGACGCTCTTTGCAGAATGGCCGAATTAGAAAAAGACGCCAAAAGCCGTAACAGAAGGGAACAAAATGGCGGAAGAAGCCCGCAACGCCGTGAGCAAAAACGTTCAGTCTCATCGCGTGACAGGAGCTCTAGATCACGAAACCCAGTTTATCATCCGCATCGTCGCTCATCTAGAGCTTATGAATGCCGTCATCGTTCAAGACGCAGATCGTATTCGAGCAATTCCTCCTCAAGTCGCAGGTCGTCCCACAGGCCGACTAGCCGAATCAGCAAAAGACAAAATGTCGCAGACACAGGTTAGTTTCAAAGAGACTTGGAGAGCGTAGCCCGAGAGGCACGTCCCAAGAGCGTTTCTCGAGAAGAACGTCACAAAAATTCTCACAACAAAACCGAAATTGGGGAGCGTGGCCCGAGAGGCACGCACCAATTACCAATAAAGTTGTTTTTGCCTCAAAGCCCCGCTTTACAAAACAACAATTGCCATTCAATGGGTTTGTTACAGATTCTCCGCAACCTGCAGGTGACTCGCCGACCTCGCCGGTGCCTCGCATATAGGTCGACTCAGTCGACCCCCTGCTGACCTTCGTCGGCTCGGACCCAGTCAAGCCTCGAGTGGGACCGGAAATTCTGCCACTGATAGCAGACAATTGGACCGCGATAATAAAATCCGGGATTTCAAACGAAATCCAAGATGAGTTAACCACCAAATATCCGGCCCCAGCTAACTGCAGCTTCTTGAGCGCCCCACTCTGAATCCAGAACTAAAACACACGCTAACCGGGTACACTGTTAAAAAAGATAATTGCTAAATAGCACTCCAGCAACAACTAGAGTCCGCTTTGAGTGCTCTAGGCTAGGCATTTACAGCAACCCTGGCGAGGGAATCCAAACAGGACTCGGACAGCGCCATATACAGGGCCATGGGCAATGCAGGCAGAATCCTGGCAAACTTGAATCATAAACTTTCGCTCACTAGAAGATCCTTCATCCTTCCGAACTTAACGCTGCTGTCCAAAAACGTAGCAACGGAGGGACCAGTCGATACGCTCCTGTTCGGAGGAACGTTCACGGACCGCTACAAATCGGCATCCACGTTGGAAAAGGCTGGCAAGGACATGATAAAGGCCTCCGGGAAGTCAACACCAGACGTCAACAATGGACAGAGCACGACAAAGCCAGAAACTTCGCAGCCACGCAAACAGGCGTTAAACTACAAACCCCCTGCTACAAAAACCAGCTACAACCGTAGCAGGGGGTCACAAGGTCAACGCAAAGTCCGGACCCAGAGCCGCAAGCACTACGAGCATCGCAACCAGCACCACTACCATCGACGTCGTTAAACGAGGTAAATATGCCGGCGGGCCGCCTCAGGTATTTTCGGGACGCCTGGAGTAGCATTACGTCAGATGAATTACTCCTTAAAGCGATAGCAGGTTACAAAATTCCCTTTTTCGGCGGAAGTACACCAGAACTGCCATCCAGGGAACACACCCTGTCAAGTGAGGAAAAGGTAGAATGCGCTAAGGAAATTGAGAACCTGCTGTTCAAAGGGGCCAGCAGGTCCCTGTGCTCCCTGAGATGCAGCCGCAAATCAGTTTGTGTCGCCTTACTTTTTACGAGAAAAGCCTAACAGGGGGAAAAGATTCATTCTAAATCTAAAACGCTTGAACGAAAATATCTCGGCCTCGCACTTCAAACTTGAGAACTGGAAAACAGTAGTTCGCGTTCTATCAAAAAATTGTTATCTGGCTTCTGTCGATTTAGAAGACGCATATTTTTTTATACCAGTTAGCAAAAGTCATAGGAAATTTCATAGATTCTACTTCTCCGGTCAACTTTATGAATTCAATTGTCTTCCTTTTGGTTTGTCAGTAGCCCCATTCATCTTCACCATGGTTGTGAAACCAGTGATAAAATATCCCAGATCGAGAGGCTGGCTTTCGGTTATCTACCTCGATGACATCCTAATCGTGGGAAAAAGTCGTTCACACTGCAATGAAAACGTTTCTGAAACGATTTGCCTCTTAAATAAACTAGGGTTCAGAATAAATGGGAAAAAATCCCAGTTGACTCCGTTTTAGTCTTGCAAGTTCCTAGGACTCTTCATAGACTCAAAAATTTTTACCATCAGTCTAACATCGGAGAAACGGGAAAAAATTAAACATGCAGCCAAACAAATAAAAATTTAGACCTCGATTAAAATCAGGGACATGGCCCAATTTATTGATTATCTAGTATCAGCTTGCCCCGCGATAAAATACGTCATCCTGTACACAAAAGCATTAGAGCGACAAAAATTCCAAGCCCTACAAAATGACTCCACCAGGATCCTCACATTGATCTCAATTGGTGGATCAACAACATCGATATCGTAAACAATCCAATACGGAACGGCAAGTTTGTTCTTGAAATTTTTTCGGAAGCGTCCCTATCGGGGTGGGGCCTCTCGTGTAATAAAGTTCACTCGCATGAATGGTGGAGCGAACAGGAAAAACGCGAGCATATCAACTTCCTCGAGCTCAAAGAAACCTTATACGGCCTCAAGTGCTTTGCTTCGAATCCCAAATCCTGTGAGATTCTCCTCCTAATCGACAATACAACCGCGATTAGTTACATTAACAAAATGGGCAGTATTCAATTTCCAAAACTGTCCAACTTAAGCAGAGAAATCTGGCAGTGGTGCCAAGAAAGAGACCTCTGGATTCAAGCTTTATACATTAAATCCAGTTTAAATGTAGATGCGGACAGGGGGTCCAAAACCGTATCAGAAGAATCGGAATGGGAAATTTCGGACCGCGCATTTTTCAAACTCGTGGAAAGGTACGAGGTACCAAAAATCGACCTCTTTGCAACAAACGTAAATGCAAAATATCCAGCATACATCTCATGGCGGCCTGACCCCGGCGCCACTGAGGTAAACGCATTTACAACGCACTGGGGTGGGACCACGTTCACGCTAGGACTCGAACGCCAACTTCACGTTTCTATTTCTAGTACTACGTTCTACTTGGTTCTACCGTTTTGCTTCGCTTGAAGTCGACAAGTCAAGACCTATCGTATTATAGAATTCTACATGTGTAAGAAAGAGATAGATAGATGAGTGCATAAATCTATATATATTCTGTGGTATAAATGTGCGAGATGCATAAATGTTTGATAAAAAGGTTATTATCGAGATTATTATAGTTTAAAAATGCGGGTTAAAGACGATCATTGGGATGTACTCCTAAATTACTGTGACATTCACCCAGAAATTATTACAAATAGAGTAGTGAGTGGTCTGTCTGGGAGACAAACATTAAATAGTTTGTGGTTAGAGTTAGTGAACCAGTTAAATGCGTTAGGATACGGAGAAAAAACAGTGGAAGAGTGGAAAAAGGTTAGTATTGAAATGTTTAAGCAAAACAAATTTTATTTAATTTATTTCAGACTTTGGCGGATTGGAAAAGTAAGACGAAGCAAAAAGCTTCCAAGATAAATTTTTCTCATAATCAGACAGGTGGAGGACCTATGTCTATGTTAATCCTTTCGGCAAGAGAAGAACATCTGCTTAATTTGATGGGACACACAGCAGTACATGGCGATACCAATTTGGAATTTGGACTATCAAACAGGCAAGAAAATCAACAGCCGAGCAGTTGTCAGTCAGCCAATCAACCAACGAAACTAAACAAACGAAAACTTCCCGATAAACTTTCAATTAATAATGTGCCAATAACTTCTAAGCGGCCCTTTATAATGGTGGGTATTTTATTATTTATACGTTTTAGAAAGAAATATTTTAATTATAAATAAATGTAGAATGTTGTAGCTACCGTACAACTATAAAATTAATATATTTTTCAGGTTAACAATAAAGATCTAAAACCATTTAGAAATGAAAACGACGAAATTGATGGCCACTTCGAAAGTGACTTTACTCGAGTAAGTGTCTAATGCTCGTATTTATCCGCACGACCTAACTTTAAGCTTTACTTAAAATTGACGATTGACATATAAACAAAGGTTTAAACGTCAATTTTTGTTTTTAAGTAAAGCTGTAGGTGTCGGTGAAATCGGTCACATTTGTTGTCAATAAATGATCAAGCTTATACAAAGAATATGCACTTGTTGTAGGAAACGCATTACCAAAATGTGTCATCCACACCATTTACAGAAAAAAAGAAGTTTGCAGATGTGGTCAGTTGTGCAAATAATACTGGTGTTACGTCAACGTCGGCTAGAACATATATAAACTTCCGGTTTAGATACTAAAACACATATTCAAACACCTCAGAAGTCACAAAGTTCCGAACCATCAATTTCCACCATAAGACGCCGAAATAACCAGTCATTAAGCGACCAAGTAACTACTTTAAACAATGAAACACTAAATGTTTTGAAAAGTATTGATATAAATATAAGCAATATGGCCAAAGACTATAAGAGAGTAGCAGACGGTATTGAAACTTTATGCCAAATAATTAGTGATAAGTTTACCTAACTGTGATTTTTTATCTGTTGCACTAATTTTTTTTAAAAAAATGGCTGTTTTTTTAAGTTGTTAAAAAGAGTTTTAATCTGAGTTTTAATCTATGTATTTTGTTTTTATTTAAAGATTTATATATTTAAGTTTATTTGCAATTAATGTTTGTGAGACTGTTATTATTAGTTATTATTAGTTATTGTAAGTTTAAGTTACATTTTTTAAGATTATTTTTTCAAATTATAATTATTTGGAAATGAGAATAAAAATTTATTTCAAATAACAAAGCTATTTATTGCAAATATTAAATTTTACAAGAAATACCTATCTATAAGTCGCCTTCGGGCACCCATACCAACGTGAGCCTGTCCACCTCCAATATGTAGTGGATGAAGCGGTACATCCATAACCGGAAGCAGTGCATCCAAATTTATATCTAAATGAGCTGCAATGCACATGTTATGCAATACAGCACAAGTCGTTATAATTTTTGCGACTTTTTCAGGCTTATATCGAAGTTTTCTCTCTCCCATTATACAACGAAAACGAGTTTTTAAAACACCATTGCACCGTTCTATAATATTGCGTGCTCTTATATGACTTTCTGTATAACGAAATTCAGGTGTTCCCTCCACTGCATTGGTTATAGGTGTCATTAGCCAAGGTTCCTGTGGATATCCAGAATCTCCAAGTAACCATGTATTGGAGTCACCTAAAAACAATATTACAAATTAAGTATAGTATAGTTAAATGTTAAAACTAATTTATATAGTAACAATTAGCAAGTAGCCCTTAGTGTCCCTAACTGTACTTAATCTACAAATTTAAATCTAAATTTGTGTGCATAGTGTAGACATTGTTCAAACAAAATTAAATCTCGTATTATTGTCATTATGTCATATTATTATATTAATACCTTGATTATAAAGTCTCTCTAATTCTTGGCGAATAGATGAATTTCTCCAAACAAAGGCATCATGGCTTGAACCCGGATATCTCGCGTTAATGTTTATAATTTTTAAATCACTATTACAAATCTGTAAATAAAGTCAAACAAATTATTATACACATTAATTATATGCAGGTGCATAATATTTATTTTTTAAAATAATTTATTAGACTAAAAAAACCGCAACCCACAATTTGAACATTTTTGGAATGATATCCTTTCCTGTTAATATAGTTATGTTCTTCTACACTGAAAGCAATAATAGAAACGTGAGTACAATCAATAACACCTATAATACCAGGAAAACGGGTTCGATCCATAAATTTTGTTTTTATGCTGTTAAGTTCTTCACGTGTAACTGGAAACACTATCCAATTTGGTGCCAAATGTTCTTCAATAAGTGAAGAAACTTCATGTACACACTTCGATACCATTTGTTGGGAAATTGATATGTTCCAGCTCTGTCCAACAGTACGTTGATACGATCCGGTTGCAAAAAAATACAAACTAGCAAATATCCTAATAGTAGGATCTACTGATAATAGACTAATTTGTTCATGTTGCATATGCGGAACAAGAATCGTACAAAGGTTGTGAACCATGTCTTTCGTTAAACGAAACAAATCAACAAAAACCCTATCACTTAATGAATAGGGGTCGCTGTTACTTCTCATAACTCTTCGTTCTAAATTTTGTTCATTCATTTGACGTCTTCTTTCGTCTTGTTCCAAAAGAATTTGATTAAACAAATGTATAGGCAACATCTAGAAAACATATTTAATATTAATATCAACTAATATCAATGATTATAAGTTTTAACAACGTTACCTTAACTCCGAGCTTAACTCTTACTTTATTATTCACGTTAATATAAACAAACTCTACTTTTTCACATATATTTCAGTGTTGTCAACCTATAGACATCAAAATTACTAATAATTTGACAGAACTATAGAGTTTTTCCGATCTTTGCCGAAACTCAATTCTATAAAAAAATTCTAATGAACGTAGTTCGAATCGAACTAACTTTCGTATTTGTCTTTAGAATACTATATAAGAATAGAAGCGTGAACGTAGTCTACATCCTGGTCCAATCAAAAATTCTACGCGTTTCCCTCATTCTCACTAGCTTTACGCACCATCAGGAAAATAATCAACGACCAAGCTGAGGGCATTCTTATCGTACCAAATTGGCCATCTCAGGCGTGGTTTCCCCTATTTACCGAGTTACTAACAGATGAACCACTTTACTTAGAACCAAGCATAAATCTATTGTGTTGTCCTTTCAGAAAATGTCACCCTGCGTGGAGACCTCTAACCCATATAGCAGGGAAATTATCAGGCAAGCCTTCAGCCCATGGAACGTACCACAGTCAGCCTTAGACTTCATAATGGCATCCATGGCAGACTCCACGCTCAAACAGTACAGTAAGCCCATCAGGCTATGGTGCAAGTTTTGTCAAGGTGAAAACGTCTCACCCTTTAATGCCCCAAGTTCAGTGGTGCTGAAGTTCCTAGCTGACGCAGCCAAAAACGCTAACAAATACGGCACCCTAAACACCTACAGATCGGCCGTCTCGTTAATCTCCAGCTGGAACGTAGGAGCAGACCCAATAATAAAAATATTTTTTAAAGGTGACTCCACACTGAAGCCCCAGACAGCCAGGTATAAAGAAACTTGGGACCCAGGTACGGTCCTCTCCTACCTAAAAAATCTTCCCCCAAATACGGAACTGAGTCTGGAACTACTATCTAAAAAACTAGCCACCTTATTAATACTAATCACGGCGCAAAGAATGCAAACTATCGCAAAAATCAAGACTCAATACATGGAATGTTCCGAGGAAAAAGCCAACATAAAAATCACAGACAAAATAAAAACTTCCGGGAATCGGACGACTACAACCAAATCTTATCATACCAGCGTTCACACCGGACCCACAACTCTGCCCAGTCAAAATGTAAAATGTTACTTGTAAAATTAATGAAGACAGCGGCACGCCTGCGTTGGAGACAACCGACCATGCAGGGTGCTGCCACCTAGAGGTTTTCTTTCTAGTTGAAAATATTGTTGTGTAAGATCTAGGCAACTAACGTTACTACAATGTGTTGATCTCTTCGGAGGAGACAGCTACCATAATTACGATCGAACTTCACTTAAGGTAAGTTCGTTTAATCGTTTAATTATGCACAATAAATAAAAATTTAGATGATGGTACGAATAATAATTTAGATTTCCTTATAGACTACAATGTGTTATATACTACAATGTGTTATTTCCTTATAGACTACAACCTAACCGTGATTAGGGTAGGTTAACCTAACCTACCCTAACCGTGATTAGGGTAGCTAGACTGGCCAATTCATAGGGATTTACTATTATAGTAGCTAGGTTCAGTAAGTTAGCTAATTGATAGGTATTGATATAGTCGCTCTCAGAATGGAGCGCTGTAATTGTTCGGAATCAACTCAACATCAATCCACTAATCACGCGCTTCTTCGCATTTTGAGACTCTAAAAAGACGCGCATAAGATCACAAGAGTAAATCGATCTACGAGCTTCCTGCACGCTACTCGCCACTCGATGTGTAATTGTGTAAATTCAAACTTCTAAGTGTTGTTATTATTCGAATCCAAACTTTTCCTCAGTGTAATTGCGCGACGATCCGAATTCCTAAACAAAAATACCATGAGCCGGTATTATGGCGCCCAACGTGGGGCCAATGAAGATCTGATGAGCTTCGACCCCAACCCAAGTGCTTCACCCACATCGGATCAAATTTTTCTTACCGAAAATCTGATAGGGGGTAATACTTACCGGCATTTGATAGCTGACATTTAATAGATGCCAGTGGCATCGAGTAAAGAAAAGCTTAACTTACAAAAACTCATAGAAATACTTTTTCTTAACATTTTTTTTTCAAAATACAAAAAATTGTTTTATTTGTTGGAGATGGAGTCAATTGCACTTTTTTCATAACTTTCACTTTAAACACAATCGATAATAATAATTAGCATAACCCCTGCGCAAGGAATACAAGCAAAATCGTTAATGATAATGATTATTAGCATAACCCCTGAGCAAAGAATGCAAACAAAATCGTTAATGATGATTAGCATAACCCTTGCGCAAGGAATACAAGCAAAATCGTTAATGATAATGATTATTAGCATAACCCCTGCGCAAGGAATGCAAAAAAAATCGTTAATGATGATTAATATATCAGAATGGAGCGCTGTAATTGTTCGGAATCAACTCAACATCAATCCACTAATCACGCGCTTCTTCGCATTTTGAGGCTATATTGGTGGTTTGACATTGTCGGGGAGGCACTGTCCACGCGGAACAGATGCCGCCGGGCTGAGCAAAGGGCAAGAGGCAGGGCTAGGCGAGTGGGCAGTGAGCAAAACCTGGCAGCTCACCTTGTGACCTTGGACCATCTGAGGAAAGCAAGGGGGGTTGTCAGGTCTGCGATCACGCGGGACAAGAAGGAGGCGTCATTCAGGAAGTTGATCGACAGCGTCGAGGACGATGTGTGGGGATCGACATACCAGCTGGTCTGCAAGAGGATGGGAAAGCTATCCGCTCCGATCCTATCCAAGATGAAGAATATAGAAATAGCATCCCAGTTGTTCCCGACCCACCCCGCCGCATTGTGGGACAAACCGACAGCTACTGGGGAGTCGAGGAGAGGGTCACGACCGAGGAAGTGGAGAGGGCGGTGGGCAGGCTGGGCAATAAGAAGGCCCCCGGCCCTGATGGTATCTCCGCCGAAGCGATCAAGCTGCTCGTGGTGGACTACGCCGAGAACCTGGCTGGACTGTATAGCAGACTAATCCAGTCAGGCACATTCCCAAATCGGTGGAAGAAGGCGCGAGTGGTTCTGATCCCCAAGGCCGGGAAGAACCCGGAGGAAGAGGGAAGGAAGGGCAAGGCCGATATGCCTGTTGGACACCCTTGGCAAGGTGTTCGAGAGGGTCATTCACGGGAGGATTGTGGGTGCCCTGAAAAGGTCCGGCAACGACTTGGACGAGCATCAGTACGGATTTAGAGCCGAACGCTCTACGCTGAATGCCGTCCAAGAAGTCGTAAGGATTGTTCGGTCGGCAAAGGAAGGGTCATGGAGCAGCAGGGAGCTCTGCATCGTTGTCGCCATAAACGTCCGCAATGCCTTTAACACGGCAAAGTGGACAAAAGTGGTGGCAGAGCTGCAGAAGAGGAAGGTGGACCAGTACCTCATCACGCTCATGATGAGCTACTTGGAGGACCGGGAGCTGGTCATTGAAGGGATGAGTCGGGCAATGACAGCGGGCGTACCGCAAGGATCAGTGTTGGGACCCCTACTGTGGAATGTGACGTATGACGGTGTGCTAAGACTGCAGCTCCCTCGGGACTGCAGTTCTATAGCATACGCTGACGATCTTGTCAACGCCGCAATAGGCAGGGACCTCACGGAGACAAAGGCCAAGGCGGAGGAATTGATTAGGCTAGTCAATTATTGGATGGGGCAGAAGCGGCTGGAGATCGCAGCCCAGAAGACGAAGGCCGCGCTTCTGATTGGGAGGCGTAAAACGACGGGTGTCAGGGAAATCGATTCCCTAGGTGAGACGGTGCAGCTGAAGCCGCACCTGAAGCACTTAGGGATTTGGATTGACAGCGCGGGGAGCTGGATGAAGCATGTCGAGGAGGCGTGTCGCAAGGCTGAGGCAACAGTTCGCGGACTCCGTTGCCTTATGCCCAGGATTGGAGGTGCCGGCGATGTGTCAAGGAGGCTTCTTGCTTCAGTCCATCACTCGGTTTTTTTATATGGGGCCCCCGTATGGGCAGATGCGGTCAGGCTCCAGAAGGTCAGGAACATGCTGGACAGGTCACAAAGAGGCACTCTTATTGGTATCTCTCGTGCCAATAGGACTGTCTCTACCGAAGCGATGCAGGTGGTGGCAGGAGTCCTACCAATGGACCTGTTAGCCAGCCTGCGGAAACAGGACTGGAGGGCTACGACAGCCGAACGTGGGGATAACCAGAAAAGAATGATGGAGGTCTGGCAGCGACGATGGAATGATACTCCAAAGGGCGCATGGACCAGGCAGCTGATACCGGAGATCAGGTTATGGAGGGATAGGTTGCACGGGGAGTTGTCGTACTGCGCCACCCAGTTCCTTACTGGACATGGCCAGTTCAACAGCTACCTGCAACGGATAGGTAAGACTGCGTCCGATCGCTGCTACTCATGCAACGTCCCGGACACCGCCGAGCATACCCTCTTCTATTGCGACGACTGGGAGGATAAAAGGGACAAAGCAACGAGAGCAGTGGGCGTAGATCTCCATCCGGGGAACCTGATCGAGGTGATGCTGCGCGGGCCCGAGGAGTGGAAGGCCATCGATGGGCTGCTTTTGGACATTCTCCGTCGGAAGGATCCGGTCGTCGAGGCGCGATTTCGATTGTAGAAGGAAGAAGAGAAGGAAGGGTTCCATGATACGAGTGGCTTAGCCGTAAGGTCAGCCACTTTCGTATGTTTCGATAGTCATTTACTTCGATGTAATGCCGAAAGGCGGTCCCAAAGTAAATGGTCTATAGCGTCGCAGTTATGGAGGTTTAGTGGGTATACTTCTTGTTCGAGCAAGAAGAAGTCCCACACTCCCCCGCGGAAATGCGGGGGGCCGGTGCTTAACGCATTCCTTCATCAAAAAAAGTCCGCCAAGTTCAGGGGACATTACTACCACAAGTGGACGACATCTCCAGGGGGTTCCATCAGCACCACGTCCGCCGAGTCGAATTCTACCAACCAACAACATCACATTTCAACCCAGAGTCATATAACACCAATCCACAACCGGACAACTACAACCATCATTGGGGGTACACTTTTGAGTTCGCGCTCCAACCACCTTCGACGAGCTCTTGGATCATTCGCGGAAATAGGAACGAGATGTTTACAAACAACCGACTAGTTTCGATCGAAACTCGGAAAGATCCACCAACTTTCAGGATAATATACCAAGGTGTCACTTCTGCCCGGAACGCCACTGGCATAGAGATTGCCCAGTAGCGCAATCAAACAATTCGGGAAACTTCAGAGGGGGCGACGCACGGGCGAACGCTCGCTCCCGGCACAACTACAATTAAACTCAGCAGGCACCGACGCCCATCTCCCGCGCATTACAATTAACTACGACGGCAGACAAGTTTATGCGCTGATCGACAGTGGGGCGTCAGTAAATTTAGTGCGTAAAATCATTTTAAAAGAAACGCACCGATCGGTCAAAATCACGAGGCTTCAATTAGCGGACGCTAACAGCTTCTTAACAACCGAGAGCAGCGTCCAACTTTCATATTCTATCGGATCACCTCAACTCCGCTCCAAATACATCATCGCGCAAAACCTACTGGAAAACATTGTGCTTGGTTACCCGTGGTTTGTGCAGCAAGGGGCAGTCATCAACAAACTACGACAGTGTATACACATCGGTACGTCACAACGCCAAACTATCCGTTGGACAGGGCAAACCCAACCACAACTCTCCACGTCCATGGACTGGACTCGGATCAGTCTGCCACCAGTCGAAACATACCAGTACGAATCAACCCTAAGGAATTTTGCTGAGGTATTTAACGAATCAATGCACCATCCGACAACACGTACCACCGTACATCACATCAACTTAATCAACCACCAACCCTTCCGCATTCCGCCATATCGATATTCCGAAGAAAAAAAGCGACTCATAGAGAAAATGCTTTCAGCCAAAGTCATCAAACCCAGCAAGTCAAGTTATTGCTCGCCTATCGTCATGGTCAAGAAAAAGGACGACAACTTCCGTTTCTGCGTCAACTACCGCCATCTAAACAGTTGTACCTCGGACGAAACAGCACAACTCCCTTTGATCTAGTACACTCTGAGAGACCTCAGTGGGTATTGACCTAAAAAGTGGGTATTGGCAAATACCTCTTAGCCGCGACTCAAAATAATTAACTGCTTTCTCAACTCCGGACGGGGGAACCTACCAATTCACCGTGATGCCGTTTGGCCTCAAAAACGCGCCTGCTACGTTCCAGAAAATGATGGCCCAGGATGTGCAAAGCGGGATGCTTCACCAGTTTGTCATGGACTACCTAGATGATGTAATAATCTACTCCTCAACGCATGAAGAACACGTTAAACATCTACATCTAGTTTTGGAACGTCTACAAAACCATGAGTTACGTTGCTCGGTAACAAAATGCAACATTAGCCAAGAAGAACTACACTACTTGGGTCACGTCGTGTCAGCAAACGGTAACACTCCACAGCAGCGCCACATCAAACAAGTAACGGAATTCCCAATACCAAGAAACAGGAAAACACTTCAAGCTTTCCTAGGAGTAGTTAACTGGCTGAGAGAATATAATCCAAATTTTTCAACAACACTGGCTCCATTGACAGACTTACTACCCCCCAAATCAAAATGGCACTGGAATCACTAACAACAGGATGCGTTCAAGATGATTAAACAAAAACTTTCGCAACCACTCATGCTTAGCAGTTGAGTTATGTTCTACAAACAGACGCCAGCGCAATCGGCATGGGAGCGGCCTTGTACCAAGAAGACCAAGAAGGAAGAAGATTTATTATCTCACACAGCAGCGTACGTTTATCCAAAAGCAAGCGGAGATACCATTGCAACGAGCAATAGTGCCTGGCCGTGATCTGGGACATCCGCAAGTATCGACAATACTTAGAAGACAAGGCGTTTACTCTTCGAACAGACAATCGAGCACTCCTCTGGCTCAACAAGTCAAAGGGTACAAAAGCAAAACTAACTCGATGGTCACTCTTACTACAGGAATTGGCATTCAACATCAAACACTGCGCGGGAATTCGAAACAAACTACCACATTTTTTGTCAAGGAACCCTACAGAAGAATCTAATACAACAGAAGCCACAGATGAAGAACGTCTCCTTCCACCAACACAACCACGACCCCAACCAGAAAACGTAGTGATAATGCAAATAGCAACACTTGCAGAAGAGGTTCGACAAAAGCAACAAACAAGCCCAGATTGCCAAGATATTATACTTCGCTGGCAACTATTGCAGCGAGACGGACCCCAACAACAATAGCAAAGAAACTTTCTTGGACACTATCTAGTAGAAAGCAACGTGCTCTACCGTAGGATGGACAACAAAAAAACCTTGTACGTGCCAATATCATTGAGAGAGAAGCTCTTGCATGAATACCACGACGCGCCATTAGCAGGACATCCTGGGCGGGACGAAACACTGCGATCTATACAGCAACACTGTCACTGCCCAAAAATCTACTAAAATCTACTAAAGCGCAATTACACTGGCCAGTGTAATTGCGTGACGATCCGAATTCCTAAACAAAAATACCATGAGACAGTATTAGTATCTACTACCATAGTACCTAGTAGATACCTATCAATTAACTATTATAGTAGATACATTTTTATTGTCGATTCTTTTCGACAAGTGTTTTTTACACGTGTTTCCATCGTTTTTTAAGAAACTTGCATTCTTAAAAAACGAGCAATTTTTGCAACAGGAAAATGTTCGGTTTTACGATCTTGTCCGCTTTGTGGATAGTAATGCCAAGGGATTGGAAATGTTTCAATATTTTCAAATTATTCCGCAAAATCAGGTTAACGTGGAAATACGTTGCCCACAGTGCAATTCACCGTTGAGGTGCAATACAGATCGCATACGTAGTTTGGGGTGGCGATATGTCTGTTTGAATAAACATAAGACTGAGCCCACCATCAATACATTCTTGAAAAATCCTCGGCTCAGACAGATTGGATCGGACCAAATTATAATCATCATTTTTGAATTTGTCCTTAAGTTGTCAATTAAGGACATTGAAGAACGTTTAGATTTGGCCCATGACACTGTTTTGGCATGGGTCTAATACGTTCGGGATGCTATGGCCAAAATCGCTTAGCACGAGTGTCTTCAGTTGGGCGGAGACGACGACATCGTGGAAGTGGATGAATGAATCGCATCTATTTAAACGCAAATACCAAGTTGGTAGAATTCTACAGCATCAACATATTTGGGTTTTTGGCGGGATCAGTAGAAAAAATTAAGAAAGTTTTTGGTGTTGTGGTACCAAACCGGGGGCGAGACGGACTTCTCGCGAAAATGCAACAATGCATTGATGCAGACAATTTTATCTGCTCTGATAAATGGCGCGCCTATAGAGGTTGCCAGACTTTGTTCGCCGGTTTAGGGCAAGTAAACCATTCAGAAAGTTTTGTCGAGCCGCCACGCGATGATTCCCTAGTTTGGTTTCCTGCTGGTCGCTTCCACCGCGAATGCCTTGACAAGCAGTATGATGGGATTGTGCCACCGCAAATGGAGCCCGTTCGATTCCATACGCAAAATATTAAAAGGAGCTGGCGATCCTTGAAAGTTATCCTTAAACATTGATCCAATGTCGAACATTGTGATCAGTTGGATGTACCGGAATAATACCAGAATGGATGTACCGGAATAATATTTTGGCGGATTACACTCCAGTAGAGAAGTTTTGCCGGCTGATGCGTGATGTAGCACGATGCTATCCAAGTTACCGAAAAAAATTACCCGTCATGCGCATTGTAGTCTGTGTGTGTTTATGCTCATTGTTTTGTTAAAGTTCAACCTTCAACGACCAACAAGCCATTGCCCACGTGTTTTGCGGTTTGTCGAATGTGTTTGACTGCTTGAGTGTGTTTAAGAGATAGATTATTTAAATTATATTCGTGTTTTGTGTTAGAAAGTACGGAGCATTTTAAAATGAGCTTCAAACGGGATTTAATTATATCAGCATCAACCCACCAAGTTATTTATGACGAAAATAATGAAATAATTGTCAACAACGGCAAGGTTTTGATCCAAGATATGAAATGTAAGTAAAAAACTGAAGTAGTAGTACACTGTGTCTATTATCATGTCTATGTTTATTTATTTATTATTATTAATTGTGAGATTTTATTATTTGCAACGTCATTTTGCCATGATACTGCCAGGCCCATTAAAGTAATGTTTAAATTCCTCGCGAATATTGAGTGCAGCGGTCGTTGGCCTACCAAGGTTTTGCCGACTTAATCCATAGACAAATCTATATTGACCATTAGCTTCAGTCTCTGGATCAGTACCCAAGTAAGTACTACTCATTTCCACTTTCAAAAAGTTCTGTAGAACACAGCATGTCTGTGTAATAATACGTGCCTTCTTAGGCTTAAGCGGAATTGTGTTGAGCAAAACGCGAGAAACGTATTCGATAAAATGCCAAAAACATTTTCAACTACTCTACGGGCTCTATAAGCCTATAATTAAAAATTCGCTGTTCTTTAGTCATATTTCGAAACGGATATGGCTTTAAAATATTGCTAGATAGAGAAAATGCAGCATCTGCTACAATGACATGTGGAACTGATTGAGTACGACAAGGTAGAGGTTTATCTTCAGGTATGTTAAGTAGATTTTTTTCAATCGCTCCTGATAGATCACTTTGCCAATACACACCACCGTCAGATAATCTACCATTCATTCCGACATTAATGTAGGTAAACTTATATGTTGCATCCACCAATGCAACCAAAATTATGCTGTGTTGCTTTTTGTAATTGAAGTAGGCGGAACCTTGATTTGTTGGCGCTTTAATAACAATATGTTTACCATATAGTGCCCCAATAACATTTGGTGTCTGCCACAGGATTTCGAATTCCCTTGCGATTTCCAACCAGTTTGCAGCAGTCGTTGGGACCTGAAAAATAAAGTGCTTTCATTTATAAAACTCAAACTATTGATCTCATTAAATTCAACAAACATGATCACATTCCTTTAAATATTCATTCTGCAATTCATGATATATTGCTTCACAAACAACTGATATGAACAATGATATAGCGCTTTCACTTATTCTGTAGTTGTACATTAAGCAGCGAAAGCTCTCTCCTGTAGCAAAATATCTTAGTGTAATTATTAGTTTGTTTCGCGCTGATATGGTTTGTCTAAAGATTGAACGCTTTGTTATTTTGTGTTTTATTTTATACAATAATTTATTAAACGTTCGTTCATCCATTCTTAGATAATTATTATAAGTCTCCGTGTCCGAATTGGATAACTCCTGTACCAGATTCATGTTTCCACGGTTTTGATCGAGCCATGGTTTCACCCACCAGCGTCTCGCCCGTCTTTCAGGTTCATTTCTTTCAAAAAGTATAGCTGCAGCCAGAATAATGCTCGCCGTAGCTACCATTGCTGTTTTACGATGTTCACGGTTCATTATTTTGAATTTCAATTAGGTACACAAGAACAAAATATATACTCAATAATATATACTCAATCACAACGATAGATGTATAAGTAGTATAGATGCAGCTCATAACAACTATTCAAGTGAAGAGGTGTGTTTTAAAACTAGGTGGAAAATAATTATTGCGCATGCCCGACCAGTTCGTTGTAGTATTTACAGCAATCCTTTTTGATATAGCGATTAACGTCATTTTAATTTCTCTGCGTTTGCTGTTAGTTCAGTGTTTCGTTTTTGAGATTGTGTTTTTGAGCGGTTTATTTTTGACTTTTTTGGACGATAAGACTTTATAAGTGTCCTTTGATTGTGTTTTTGGTGAGTTTTGAGTTACATCAAGTTTTAAATTGAGTTATAGTATTTCATAACCTCATTTTTTAGACATGGCTCCTTGCAAATACACGAAGTGTTGGATTTGTAAGAATACGTTGGTAAAGACAATTTCTTCAAAGCCGCATGTGTCGTACCACAGGTAAGTCAATTATTGATATTATAAGACATTTAAAGCAAATAATATTAATTATTTATACAACTTATATGATAGTGATTTTCTATCGTAACTTACAATTACGCAAGAAAAATTTATATTATTTATTTTTGCGGATTTCCTACTAATGTAGAAGTACGAAGATATTGGTTCAATGTTTGCAATTTTACAGAAGGTGTGGACAATGTGAATGGGCTGCATATTTGTAGTGAACATTTCAAAGCCGATTGTTTTCATCCTGCCAAAGGGTCAAAACAACGACTGAAAATAAGAAGTGTTCCTTTTACTTCGAAACGTGAGCGAGCTGGTCCTTCGAATATCTTCAATACTATTCAAAACGTCGATGATGATGTAGCTGACTTGAAGTGTACTCCTTCTAAGATACATAATCATTCAGGTAACTAGAACTTTATTATTAGTGTTGGCAAAATGACCGTGAATTATAAATCAATTTATAAGTCATTAATAGGACATGTGACGAGTCACTTTGGTCACTTTTGCTTTTAATGCAAACTTTCCAACGTACCAAATAACCCATACTTTGTTTAACCAATATAAATCGACAAACTGAATAATGTTACATTTGGTGTTTGTAAAATGACTTTCATTTATGACCATTTTGACCGAAATCCTACAATACAGAAAAACGGGAAATCAGATGTTATAATAAACAGCGAATTGATCCCAAAAATAATTATATTAATTATCAAATAACAATACTCAACTGGACTAACCAGGTGATCACACAAAAAACTGGTAGTGTAGAATATTATGAAGTGATTTCATAAAGCAAGTATGTAAACACTCTGCGTACAAATAATCAGGTTACGACAAATTAACTTGACAACTGTTCGACTCCCGTCGAATAAAGTGCACCTTACACGTCGTTTACCGGTTTAAATGTAATATCGTTGCGGGCTGAAGGCCCATATACCCAAATAGTGCGGTATGTTCGACGCTCGCCAAATAAAGTGCAACTTACCCGTCGTTTACAGGGTTAAAGGTTGTCGAACTAATAGAGAGGCACAGAGCCAGTACAATAAAAATCACTTATCTTTATTATCGTCGGAGTGCGGCTAATGCCGAGATTGTCGCCGGACCCAAGTTTACAGTCCAGGTACTCGATTTAATGCCCCAAATCCCGAGCGAATTTCCCACGTCCAAGAGATCAAATCGGGAGCGATTCCTCCCAGGAAAGAAAAGGTGAAGTCCAACTTAGCCACTTCGCACGGCGAACCAAAAGTTACAAAACGACCGTCTAAAACGGCCAAATCGATAATGCTCTCACAGCTAAAAGGTCGAACCAGAGGAGTTAGAGTGATTCTATTTCATCAAAGATTTACTTACCAAACCAAGCCGGAGTGCGGTTCAAAAATCCCACTGGACAGCCAAATATCGCGCAATTGTAAATTTAAGTATTAAAATCCGACAAATGTCGATGGCTTACAACAAGCACAAAAATTCACTTAAATGACATGATATTACAAGCAAGGCCAGTGGATGCTTTTTCAATAAGTCCGCAAAATGCGTCTGCTTCACTTAAAGACTGAACTTGAAAAGAGCTCCACGAGGCCGGATATTAATGAACTAAAATGGCTGTACCGTAGTAACCTTTGACCCGTACCCGTTCGGATAGGGGGCAATTTCTAACTTTAAACCCATGACCTCTAGTTCTCCTCTTCGCGTGACAGACGTCCAACGACCGCATAAACAAACAAAATAAAGTGCAAAGTTTAGTGTTTCCGACCATTCTGCTATATCCATAGCTCTTAAGCAAATTCCAAAGGTAAATGGCTAATTACATCTATTTAAATTACTCAAAATCGATCAAACTGGCTAAATCGGGGCAACATAACCTCACAACAAATGTAAACATATACTTAATTTCTAGGTTCCAAAACTAAAAATAAACCATAAAGGAGCGTTTCTAAAGCGATTAAATCCTAGGTAAGTTATCGATTATCAATAATAACCAGTTTTATTTACTTTCCTTATTTTTAGGTTCGAATCTCGACAAAAAGGTTACGGTGCAAAACAAAACCGTAACAAATAAAACAAATATGCATCGGTCAGATTGCATAAATGACCGAACAAATCCTAAGTGACCGGTTACTTATGACGGTCATTTATGCAAAAAATGATAAGTGACAGCTAACACTAGTAATTATTTGAACATTGCAAAATATTTTTTTTAGATTCATTCTTAGTCAGTAGCGGATTAAAAATAGGAGAATCACTGAAAGGGGAGAGCTGTGCTCTTGTAGACTCTCGATCTCCGGCCTCCGGCGGAGATCGGAAGCAGATTCGGAAGCAGCTTTTGTTTTGCAAGGATGATGGATTCAGTGGATTTGTAGACATGAGCATGGGTGTAGTACACATGCCAACCGAAAAAGATGACACCGATACACCACCGCCACCGGAAACAAAAAAACTAGCAAGTAATGCTTTAGTCATTTTAGCAGTTGGTTTAAACCAATATTTCAAAATTTCGCTCGGGTACTTCCTTGTAGGCCATCTGAATGGCATTGAAAAAGCCAAGTTACTGAACAAATGTTTCCTATTACTGGATATTCTATCCCCCGGTGTGAAAGCTAACAGCATCACATTCGATGGTGCACCATCAAATATTACAATGTGCCAAACACCTGGTGCAGTATTTGAATATGGGCAAACATTTAAACCTTGGTTTATCAATCTTGTTAATAGAGAAAGGGTCTATTGCTTTTTTGATTACTGCCACATGATCAAGTTGGTAAGAAATGCACTTGAATTTTTTAAAGAAATTCACTCCGAAAATAAATGTATCCGCTGGAGTTATTTTGATAGTTTGCAATGGCTGCAAGAAAAGGAAACATTACAGGCAGCTAACAAACTATCAATTAGGCACATTAACTTCAAGGACAACAAAATGAAGACCAAATTTGCGGTACAAACTTTTAGTAATAGCGTTTCATCTGCGCTTAAGTTTGTACAGAAAATAAACCCACAATTTCAAGAGTGTTGTAACGAAGCGTTTTCCCACGCCTCGCTACTACGAGCGATAACAAATACGACCGATCTTGCGTTAATTACAGCCGTTATGGAAATAATTAGAATAATTCCCGATTCTCGCCTTTATGGAGGTATGTGGAGTTTTTTCTATAAATCCACATCGATAGCAAAACCGTCGTTTTGGTATAAAAAAGTCCTCCGCAAAAGCCGTGTGCAAAAGCAACTCGTTTCCTGATTGGTCAAAAGTATGGTCATCTGCTGTTTTAACCTCGTTGATGACACTCAAAGGTGGTTGTTTTTGCGAAGATTTTAAAACTATAAAATAGAAAATCGACTGGTAAAAGCAGTTCAGTTGAATGCCCAGTTGCAATTCGACAACTTCGCTAAATTTAACATCACCGCCGACACCAGTTCCGAAACCATCACCAGAAGCCAGCCCCGATGACATCTCGGAAGCCGTTCACCAGCTAAAACAATGACGTAAGCTCGCTTTCCATTTTCCCAACAATAATTACAACAACATTACCAGCTAGACTCACTTTCTTCATTAAATACACTTAGATTCACTATTTGGTTATCCTTGCTGTTATGTTAACTTCACTTGTTTTGTTTTAATAAATAGTCACCGTAATTTCTAACTTATACTTGTTGTATTTTCCTTTCGAACCCTGTCGATAACTTCGGCTGTGGACCTACCCCCTTGAGAGTAAATTCTTTAAAATCTGGCACCCGAGCAATTAATTCATGCATTTTTCCATCAGCGGAAAAAACAGCGTCACAAGTGGCGCCCGAGCAGGGACCGTTTTGATTTCACATTGCTATTAATTTGTTATAGACCGTTTTGATTTCACATTGCTATTAATTTGTTATATACCGTTTTGATTTCACATTGCTATTAATTTGTTATATACCGTTTGATTTCACATTGATATTAATTTGATAATTACCGTTTTGACTTCACATTTTTATTATTGACCGCTGTTGTTTGCCCATTTACGGGTCTTGAGGGCCTTCCTCCAGATTAAGCCACCGGTGGTCCGACTGATGATGAAGATGATCGGGAGATCCGATGGACATATCTCTTAAAGAAGTCCGAATTAATTAACGAATTGCAAATCCAAAGTTTACCGACTCATGGCACCGTTTCCGCCATGAGATACCGTTTAATTAGATTTTTGAAGCCGTCGGTGTCTCCCATGCCGACCACCGCCGCCACAACTTTTCCGTTACGCGTGCCCCCTGTTTTCACCACCGCCTCGACTGGTTTACCACCGCCCATTTTTTCCAACACACTGGCGCATCAAGCGTCGGCCCAATCCAGTGGGATTGGTGGAACAGCCTCAAGTCGACCACTTGCCGTCTATTTTTCCGGGATCGAGTGGATACGACGGTGGAATATCCATTTCAATGGTACCACTGATCCCTTAGAGTTTTTAGACCGAATCAAAGAAATGCGTACTATGTACGGACTCACGCAGGCTCAAATTCTTGTGAGGATGCCTCACCTCCTCCGAGAGAAAGCTCTAACGTGGTTTCAGTTAGAGCAAACGCGTCTCGGTACTTAGAATCAGTTCTTCGACAGTTTCAACCGGTATTTCTTACCGGTGGACTACGCTAAACGCGCCTGGGAGGCCGTCCGCAACCGCGTCCATGGCACTCACAAATCCAGCATCGCTTATCTACTAGACATTCGGATGTTACTGCAACGCATTGGCGGAGTATCAGCGGAAGCAAATTTGGATTGTTGCTACGACAACCTTCGCCCCAAATCGCAGCAATTTATCCGCCGAGCCGACTGTCTGACCATGGATGATCTGCTACACCGACTGCAAGAACAGGAGGTCATCCAGAAGAAGTTGAGGAAACCGATACCCGTTCCGCCGAATACCCGACCGCGTCCTTTTACTCCCAGTCCGAGTCAGTTCCCTATCCGAGATTCACCGGTCACATTTGGTAGGACAACTCCGCCGATCCAACCCCTTAACGTTCCCCGCCGCATCAAAGTAACGCCGCATACCTGCTGGAGATGTGGTCAAAGTAGACACCAGAAGACGCAATGTCGAAATGCGTTCCTCAGTTTCTGCTCGCGTTGTGGGACGACTGGAATCCTGTCCAAGGATTGTCGTTGCCCAAGGCCGTCGGAAAACTAGGGAGCAGCTGGATGTCGCCGAGACCGTCCCAGCTGATACCTGCCGCCGTCTCAACCACTGTTTGTTCCGATAACCGATTGTTTATTCCAATCGAGTTAAACCAACATCGATTCATAGCTCTCGTCGATACTGAAGTATGGTATCTTTTGTTGGAGCCGCCGTTACCCAGCTACTATCCGATGTTTGTCCCGTGAGCACCAATTGTAGCACCAGATTAGCTGATGGTACAGTATCTTCGATCGCCGGAGTCATAACGCTAACTACCAAGCTAGGTGCTACAACGGCGCTCGAACCGTTTTTATGTATGCCGACCCTGGTAACTAACGTCATCATAGGCATGGACTTGCTGAAGAAGTACCAGGCTCAAATCAACGTCATCCAGGGTACCGTAGGATTTCCCGTAGGGAACACTATAGAAATTGCCACAGCCCCGTTACAAGCCCAGGAACTGCTCCCAAAACTGCAGTTAAGTCCTGCAGAGGAAAACCGCCTGCAAGCTTGTCTTCACCGAGAACTGCCGCTGTTTACCCGCCTGAATGAAACCACTAGCCTCGCGCAACATCATATCAGACTAATCGACCCGACGCCGATTAAGCAGCGATATAGATCCCAAAACCCTCGTATGCAAGAAATTGTATACAAAGAGGTGGATCAGATGTTGGCTGATGGAATCATCGAACCGTCCAACAGCCCATGGAGTTCTCCCGTAGTTATCGTGCGGAAGAAAAACGGCAAACCTAGGTTTTGCATCGACTTTCGAAAAGTCAATGATGTGACACGAAAGGATGCATACCCGTTGTCGTACATCAACGCCTACAAGATGACGCCAGTGACAATACCCCATCGTGTAGTATTAAATTGTATCAATTGTTGTATTAAAGTGTATTAATTGTTGCATCAATTTATTACTAGATAGCGCACTTAACACACAACAGATCTCTACACTTATTAAGCAGCTACTGAGCAAAGAAGTTTTCTGCCAGTTTTTGTGGACCTAAATTTAGTGTGATAATTCACCAACAGGTGCGGACCATAGCGGTAGAGTTCCCAATAAATTGTAATCGTTCGATAAGTACGTTTCACAATGTCCAGTGATAAGTGTTTTATTTGTGAAAAACTTTTGAGTGAGGGTCCAGTGAAAGTGGTAAAGGAAAAAGGAATAGAAACTTTACGTGATGCTAGTAAAAAAAGAAAAGATAGTAAGGGAGTTGTTTTGGCGGGTAAAACATCTGTAAACATACATGTTTCATGCCAGAAAAGTTACACAAATGAAAAAATAATAGCTGCTTACTTGAAGAAAGCTGCTCAACCAAGCACATCTTCGGGAAAACTAAGATCATCCTGTCACTTTGACTTTAAAACAGATTGTTTTGTGTGCGGAACACGTATTCCTGAAGATTACACAAGGTCACAACAACGACTGCCTCATCATAAACGTAATTTGGTACATCAGGTGATGAAAATAGAGATGAAAGACACAATTATAAAACAGGCTCAACTACGTGGAGATGATTTCGGTGCAACAATTATCAAGAGGATCCAGCCTATAACAGATATGGTGGCTGCTGATTGTCAGTACCATGATAAATGTTTAAAAAATCTGTACAGTAGGCCCAAGGTTAATGAAAAAAAGAAAGTTGGCCCTCATGTTGAAGAGATTGAAAGGGCTATGAATGACATTTTCATTTTTATGGAAAGTAATGACGAGGAATGTCAGTTTTCATTAGACCAGCTAATGTCTCAGATAGAGGGCGACTATATTCCCGAAAGAAAAACTGTAATACAACATTTACTAGAGAGATATGGGGAAGATGTTATCATATCAAAGATCAAACAAAAAACAATTGTATGTTTTAAACATACTGGCCATAAGATTTTGACAGATGCTTGGTACATTGCAAAACGTTTATCAGAACGGGAAGAACGTCTTCGAATAGTTGAAACAGCGGCTGATGTAATTCTTGAAGAGATACGATCAGTACCGTATGCGATGGATTACTATCCTCCTCCAGGTTCTTTCTTGGACGAAAATGAAAGCCTTGTTCCGGAGGTTCTCAAAGTTTTCTTGGAAAGACTAATACTCAAAAAAAAGCGAGGAAATACCGACAAATGGAAAACAAAAGCCCTAGCCATTTCACATAGTGTTATTAGTGCTGTCAGGCCAAGTTCTTTCCTTTCTCCCTTACAAATTGGTCTATCTGCTTTTTTTTATAAGAAGTATGGATCACGAAAACTAATTGATATTGTATCATCTTTGGGATTTTGCGCTTCTTACTCCCAAGCTGTTCGACTTGAAGTGTCAGCAATCATGAGACCATCACTACAAATAAATCCGACAGGTTTCCATCAATTTGTTCATGACAACGCAGATTTTAACACTCGTACATTGGATGGATATAATACCTTCCATGCAATGGGGGGAATACAGTTGATCACCCCTAGAGAAGCTGTTGCTCCAGATCAGAGAATCGTCCGAGTGAAAACAACAATACCAGCTCAACTAGTTGGTGAGATGGGAGCTGTTACCTTGAAATATTTTGAGAAATCAGGTGCAGTTGGCTTGAAGAATATCAACATTGAAGATCTTAAACATCTATTTGTTTCATCTGATATCATCACACCCTCTTTGAAAGACCTGATTTGGCTTTATAGCAAGTGGAAAGATGTGCCCGGGATACCAGGATGGAGTGGTTTTATGGAGCAAATCACAAGTGGTCTTCCCTTTGATAGAACATATGTTGCTTGTCTGCCATTTATAAATTCTTCACCATCTGATTACAATACAGTATATACAGCATTACTGACTTCGATACAACAAAGCAAATCGATGAATCAACAAGCAACTGTTAACACCTTCGACCAGCCTCTATACCTAAAGGCTAGATTTATAGTGGCTTGCCAACAAGGAGATCCCGATTTTGATAATGTCATCATTAGAATAGGTGGGTTTCACCTGCTGATGTCCTTCTTGAAGTCTATAGGCTATTTAATGGATGGTAGTGGGTTGAAGGAGTTGTTCAATTCAATATATGCACTACACTCAACAGAGATAATTCTTACGGGACACGCCTATTCGAGAGCTATTAGAGCACATATGTGTTGGCGAGAGTTTTGTAGCAGGTAGGTAATGATGAATGATGACACCGATTCCAAAAGATGATTCGTATATTAACAGATGTGATACAAAAAAATGTGTGTGTGTGCAAGTACAATTCAAACGGAAGTGACTCGATTAAGCAAGCGTCTCAAGTTACGGCAATGTCAACTAACTAATATGTAAACACGATAGATGGCGGTACGAAATACAATTTGGCATTATATCGCTATCACTATGACTTTACAACACTCCCACTCGATGTAATGACACATATAAACTTAAATCAGCTCGCATGACCCTAGTCCCAAAAGTTCAATGCACTTTTGATGCTTTGGCTCCAATAATCCCTTTGTCAAAATGTCAGCTGGCATGTCGGAGGTTGAAATGTGCGCGATCTTGATCTTCCTGTCTTTTAGGGCTCCGCGCACGAAGTGGTGTCTTACGTCAATGTGTTTACTCCTGGCGTGATATGTCTGATTTTCGGCCAGTTTCTGCGCTCCGAGATTGTCATTGAATATGACGATGTCTGCGAGTGGCTCAAAACCTAATTCCGTAAGGAAATTACGGAGACATATAACTTCTTTAGCGGCCTCACCCAATCCCATGTATTCGGCTTCCGTAGAGGAAAGCGCAACGGTTCTCTGCTTTTTCGCCTCCGTTGTCGGATTGAAGACATTTAATTTTCTTCTCCTTTTGGTTTTCAACCATCTTCTGAAATTCCTTAAATTTTCCGAAAACTTCATCCTTGGATCGCAGAAATCGAACTTCGCAATATCGTGAACTGTCGTCTATAAATGTGACGTAGTATTTGGCCTTGTTGAGCGATTCTGTCCGCATGGGTCCGCATACATCCGAGTGTACGATATCAAGTAACTTCGTAATTCTTTCCGAATGCTTAGGAAAAGGTGTCCTCGTCATTTTTCCTTGGATACATATGTCGCATTTAATGTTGTCATTAGCGTCGATAATGTCCATTCCCAAAACGGTTCCTTGCCTTTGCGCGTTTACGAGGTCCTTGACGTTCATATGCCCAAATCGGCGATGCCAAGTCATTAGTTTTTCCGAAGCACTTCGCGGCGTAGGTTCCGAGAAAATATTACACTCGTTCCGTTTTTCCTCTTGAACATAGTACAGTCCATTTATCTTTTCTGTCACCAATTTCGGGGTTCCACTGCTGTCGACAACCAGAGCCATGTTCTTTTTGAAAATTACGTCGAAATTGTGTTCAGTAATTTTCCCAACCGATAACAAATTAGTGCGTAAATCGGGAACATGCAAAGTATCGTTTAATAAAATGTTGGCCTTCTTACCAAAAACGTCTGCTGATAGTTGAACTATTCCTCTTGCTTTGATTTCCGCTGAAGCGTTGTTTGCCAGATTTAACTTGCCTTTTCCGTTTTCAAAAATATTGGAGAAATCTTGTACTTCCTTACAAAGATGTGAGGTGGCGCCACTGTCCAGGCACCATTTTCGTTCATGATTTCGATTTTCACCTGCTAATGCTGTAGATGGACTTGACAATTCTTCCGATGCACACATACTAACGTTGTCAGACTTAATTGCACTTCTACGATTTTTGCCGACGTCTACTCGGCAATCCGCGGCTTTGTGTCCGATTTTTCTACACCGGTGGCACTGGAATTTGAATTACTTCTCTCGTAGAGGAAGTATTGTATTCATGAAAAAAAAAATTTCTCCAAATTTCACTTTTTTCTACTTTATAGAATGCGTAGATTACGAAAATCATATTCACTAATTTCCGTCTGTCGGTCTGTCGGTCTGTCGGTCTGTTCGTTTCTTTAAACCGCTATATTTTGGAATCTACTGATCCGATTGAAGCAAAATTTGCGTCCTTTTTTTCTACCTGCCCATTGATTAGGTCAAAGAAAAAAAAGTTAGGAAATTCTCAAGGACCTGCGCATTATTGGCCAAAAACATGCCAAAAACAGCAAAATCGGTGCATCCACTTAATCTTCTAAAGTTGCAGACCGATTTTGACCAAATATTGAACATGTGTTTCGTGTATACCCCAAGTGGTGAATGCTTCCAAAAAATCTGTAGTTTTTCTAAGGGTTGATTTTTTATTAAGGGTTGAAGGGTCAAAAAGTTGTAAAAATGCATAAGTTGTAACGTGAATACCTGCCAGGAGGAATATTTTATTTGAACCAAATTTGGCATACATATTAGGAATACATTGAAGAAAGTGCTGGTAAAAGTTTCATCCCCTAAAAATTAACCCTAGTGGCCTGTTGGGTCTTTAAATTAATTGTTCAAAAATTGGCGGTGTTTTTATTCTTATATGTCAGCATAACTCACCATTTTCCGTCAGTAATTTTATATATATTCACATATTGAGTGACTAAAAATAATTTACAACCCTAACTACACACACCCCACCCCCCAAATATACAGTTTGAGTTATATGGATCGGATTTTCTTCATATTAGATTTCTACTATACATTTAAAACAGATTTACGAATAATCTAATTAAAAATAATATGCGACCCTTATTTTACAATTTCAACCCTTAACATACCCTTTACAGTCAAAATGCTCGGATTTCTTTCAAATTTGGTAGTAGTAATTTTAACATATTTAACTTATCATTACTTAGTTAATTTAATTGAAATTAGGCTAGACCTACATTTTACAATTGCAACCTTTAATACCCCCCTCATATTTAGAATTGTCAGATTTATTTAAATTTTAGTATATAAACGAGAGAAGTACTGTGGAATCTCATTTCCAGCGAATTTTTCTTTTGATTCCAAAGGTTCGCGTTTGGTTTTGTTCCAATCCCGACGTTTGTATGCGCCAGAGCCTTTGTTCGCGAATAATGCGTTCTGCGATGCATTCTGAGAATCATTCTTCCGAGCGTCACTTTCTTCAACGATTTTAACGCGTAGCATTTCCGGGCTTGGTAGATCGTCCCGTGACTCAATCGCACACCGAAAATTTTCAAAACTCGGCGGCAAGCTATATAACAACATTATCGCTAGAAGATCTGGATTTATGTGGACTTCCATTTCACTTAACTTGTCGACCGCGTCAAAGAATCGATTTATGTATTCGCGCACATCACTACCTTCTTCCATTCGCTGTAGAGTGAGCTGCTTGAGTAGCGTCGCTTTTCTTGCTGGTCCTTTTGATTGGTAAATGTTCTCCAATTTTAACCACACCTGGCGAGACGTTACGCATCCTTTGATTTGTTTCAATTCCGACGATGAAATAGATAAGATGATGTCCGACTTTGCCTTGTTGTCCAGCTTCACCCACGCTTCCACTGCGTTCAAGTTCTCTTGATTTGGCTTAAGTTCCGGTTTCAAGAATTCACCGTTGACGAACGCCCACGCGTCGTTTTTTACCAACAATGCTTCCATCTGCATCTTCCAAGTATCATAGTTGTCTTTATTTAGGGTCTCGATCCTCGTTAACCCGGACATGTTCATTTTTATTTATTAGCTTAGTACACAGCAATAATAAAAAAAAATTTAACCTTCAAAATTGTCGATTTCAACTTCTCTGTCAATATTCGCGCAAACTATGCCTTTCCGAATATCTGGGCCCATAACCTGTTGGCGAGAGTTTTGTAGCAGGTAGGTAATGATGAATGATGACACCGATTCCAAAAGATGATTCGTATATTAACAGATGTGATACAAAAAAATGTGTGTGTGTGCAAGTACAATTCAAACGGAAGTGACTCGATTAAGCAAGCGTCTCAAGTTACGGCAATGTCAACTAACTAATATGTAAACACGATAGATGGCGGTACGAAATACAATTTGGCATTATATCGCTATCACTATGACTTTACAACAATATGTTGGCCCATGCCACTCTGGCAAAAATTATATTTGAGACAATGGATTTAACTCCAGTCCTTGAAGAAAAACTTGCAGATTTCCTAAACGATGAAGACAGATCACATATTTTGTTAGCAAACGAAAAGGAGTGTGTAGAAGAATTAAAAACCAAGTTTTCTGAAAAGCTTCAAGCTATAGCTAACCGTGGTGCTACTTCAAAGTTATGGATTCAATACTTCGAAATGGTTACGCTTGTTAAACTATTCATTGAAGCTGAAAGAACAGGAAACTGGAATCTCCATCTACAAGTCGTCTACCAAATGCTCCCTTACTTCCATGCTACTGGACATTTTCTGTATGCCAAATGTTGTCACCTCTACCTGCAAGACATGCACAGTTTAAAAGATAAAATGAGTCCTCAGAAATACGAAATGTTCACGGGTGGCGGGTTCACAGTACGAAGGACTAGCAAATTCTGGTGTGGAACATGGACCGACATGACCATTGAGCAGTCCTTAATGAGGATAATGAAAATTGCTGGAGGGCTGACTCATGGTCGTGGGGTTAGTGAAAGTATCCTCTGTAGGTGGACTAAAGGAATGACTTCCCTCCAAAATATTTGTGAGGAAATGGAGAAGATGTGTGGAGTAGCTTTCACTAGCTCAGAACAACATGTGGAAATGAGAGAATCAAGAATTAAAAGGGATACAAGTGATTCGAAAAAGTTGATGGACTGGTTTACGCAACACCATCCTTTTCCTAATGTTGCAGACATCTTATCTCTTACCACTGGTGTTGTAGGAGATAGCACCATTAACTGTCACATGGCCAAGGAGATTGGACTTCGATCAATTAATAGGATTGTGGGTGGTGATTTTGAAACTGTCAAATTCTACAGGAAAGACAGAGTCTTACCACTTGCTACGATGAAAAATGCAATCAAAATAAGTGATGAAACCATCCCCATCAATCCTACGACTATTTTTCAAAGAATCACAATTGCTAAACAATCTGATGAAGAACTTGAAGAATTCTTAAAATATGAGCTGTGCCCTTATCCGTTGCCTCTTTTCGACGACTATGGTATGAGGAAAGGAACCAAGTCTACTTTATACAAGGCATTCACACCAACTGAAGAGGCGAATCTCCAAGGGTGTGTGTACGTCATAGATGGAGGATATTTGCTGCACAGAGTCGTGTGGACCAGGGGTCAAACATTCTCATCCATTTGTGAAAGCTATGTTTCATTTGTCAAGTCCAAGTACAAGGACAGTGCTGTAGTTGTCTTCGATGGTTACCCCCAAGAAGGTACTAAATATGTTGAGCGAGAGAGAAGATCACGCAAACAGATGTCAGTAGATGTCATGTTCGACAAAACAATGATCCCGACAATGCCACAAGAAAAATTTCTAGGCAATATGAAAAACAAAATCCGTCTCATCTCAATGTTAAAAGACAACTTTGCTGCAGCTGGCATTCACACAAAGCAGGCACCAGAGGATGCGGATACTCTTATTGTCACCACAGCAATGGATCTCGCACAGCAGCATAACTGTGTAGTGATTGTGGGTGAAGATGTAGATCTGCTGGTGATCATGATTGGTCGTTGTCGGGGTGTACATTCAAATATATACTTTCTGAAGCCAGGTAAAGGGGCAGTTTCACAACTTATTTTTTCTCCTGAGTGTCATCCAGACCAAGCCATCAGTGATAACATATTGTTCTTGCATGCCATGGGGGGATGTGACACAACTTCAGCCTCGTTCAAAGTCGGAAAAATGAGGTTTCTTCAAACCCTCAAGAAAAACCCTGGCCTAACCAAGACCATTAAAATTTTTAAAGATCCTACGGCAAATTCTGATGCTGTTACTAGTGCTGGTCTTACCTTTTTCACTGCATTGTACAAATTAACTAACAAGGAAAGCGCGTCTTTGAACAAATTGAGGTATAAATGCTACCTTAGATCTGCATACAAAACAACAGCACATTTGGCGTCGCTACCTCCTACCGAAGCTGCAGCACAGCAACATTCTTTAAGAGTTTACTTTCAAGTACAACAATGGCTTGGAAATGAAAAAGATCCTGAAAAATGGGGTTGGAAGAAAACCAAAGGAGGTCTGCAACCAGTAACAACATTACAGCCACCAGCACCAGACGCAGTATTGAAATTAATATCTTGCAAATGCATAAAAACTTGTCAGACTAACTGTGGATGTAGAAAAGCTGGCCTTAATTGTTCCAGTATGTGCCTCAACTGTGAGAGTAGCTGCAATAATATGGCTATTGCAGAAATTGAGGAAGAAGCAGAGGATGATTCGGAGTTACTTGAAGGTAAGTACTAACTACTATTTATTTGTGGGTCAAAATATGTTTCTACTGCTTTCATAATATCTATTCAATATGTTGACAAGTAAGTATTTGAACTTTGGTCTCTTATTTGTTTCAGGAGTTGAAGAACTGGATAGCTACCCTGACGACAGCATGGAACCGGTACCTAAGAGGGCTCGTAGAAGTAAATAGATAGGTACCTTTAAATTGATATTTTTCATATCTATTCAATAAATTGTTGAATATTATTAAGTCAATGATTTTTGTTTCAGACCTAGTAGAACTGAAATGCTGCCTGCTGTAATCCTTCAACCCGGTGACTAAGAAGAGCCGTATTAGGTCATTTATATATATACTGAATTGTAATGAAATTTGCCTCTTTTATTATTTTATCAAATAATGTTTACCCATATAAAATAAAAAATATAAACTAGTGATGTCTTCTGCTATTTTTTTTTTTAATTTTAAAATGCTAATTTCTTCCATATTTCAGCACTCTTTTGCGTGGAAACCATACGACATACGAAAAAATGTTAGGGGACATAAATTATAGGTAATTTTCTCCTCTTTATTTTACTACATAAACATTTTTTGCATAAATAGCTTGCTTTGCAAGTTATAAGCTGAAAACCACTAAAAATCATGATTTTTAGTGTTTTTTTTACGATTTCTCATATTTGCCGATCAAATTTTTGGTGGACAACTTCAGATTCGTGTTCAGCACACCAAAAAACATAAAATAAACTAATCAAAACAATTACACCAAAACTTTCCACTTCAAACTACCGTTTGATTGGACTATAACGCAACGTTTAGATGGGCATGACAGAGTCTATGCTAGTCGGACTCTATCCCCAGCCGAGAAGAACTATTCCGTCACCGAAAAGGAATGCCTGGCCATCATCTACGGGATAGAGAAAATGCGCCCCTATCTCGAGTTATATCCGTTCACCGTGATTACCGACCACCAGTCTCTGCGCTGGCTGCATTCCATCAAAAGCCCCACCGGTCGGTTAGCCAGATGGAGTGTGTTTCTCCAGCAATACGACTTCGACATTCAGTACCGCAAAGGCACGTTGAACCGAGTAGCCAATGCCTTATCCCGACAGCCCATGCCGCATGCTTCTGTTGGCGAAGATGTGGGTGAGTTGTGCACCGTCGAAGTCGCCGGAAATTGCAACTGGTATGACAAACTGATCCAAGCCGTAACCAAAGACCCCGCGAATTTTCCCGACTATCAGACCCGCGAAAACCGCCTTTACCGTCACTTTTGGGACCACACCGACGTGAAGGATTGCGAATTTTCCGAACCCTGGAAACTTTGCGTACCTACACCTCTGCGCAAAGGAGTACTCTCCGAAAATCACGACGCCCCGACGGCTGGTCACCTAGGTATCACTAAGTCGATCAGTCGCATTGCCCAACGATACTATTGGCCCGCCATGTTTAGAGATATCACTAAACATGTGCGGGGTTGCATTCCCTGTCAGCAATTCAAAGCTCAACAGCAAACCACTGCAGGAAAGATGCAGCCGGCAGTCACCTTGCGACCCTGGGAAACGGTAAGTACAGACCTTGTTGGACCCTTACCGCGGTCCACTAAGGGCAATACGTTCCTGGTAGTTTTCCAGGACCGTTTTTCGAAGTGGGTAAACTGCAAACCGCTATCGAGTGCTACCGCTAGTAACGTCACTCGCGCCTTGTTTGACGAGGTAATTACCCGCTTTATGTGTCCGGACTTGGTCTTGAGTTTCTGATTATCAGAAATAAATAATGAGTTAAAATAGAGCAAAAAGTTGATTGATTATTATTATTACTATAATAGTGCCACCTAAGGACCAATTTCGGATATCGGTAAGTTTGACAAAATCGACCTATTTTGGTGTTAGAAATTTTTCATTGAGGTCTGTCGCCTGTAAATAATAATTGTACAACAAAAAATAAAAATTAAGCTTTAAATAACAAATTTTTCATTATCCTAAGATATAATTAGTGGAACCACGTGAACCACGTTCACGCAAAACTCGATTTTTGTCTTCTTTATAATTTAAATATTAGATCACTCTTAAATGTTTAATCCAAATTACCTCCAAATATCTAAATAGTATATTTTAAGCCTGGGAATCGTATTCAAATTAGTCGACTATTTGAGTGCATAAATATCAGCTAATTTAAAATCAAAATTAGTCACTTATTCGACTAGTTAAATGAATCAACTATTCGACTAGTTAAATAGTCGGCTAGTTGAATAGTCGACTAAATGAATCAACTAACCGAATGGGTAAAGCAGCTTCGAGTTAAGCAAAAATGTACTAAATAGTAATAATGGTAGTAATGTCAAAAACTAAATAGTAGACTGTTCAAATGGCCGAATAGTCGTCTATTCAACTAGTCGTCTACTAAACTAGTCAAATAAAGTCAAACCGTTTTCGTTCTGAGCTGTGTGTTCCCAGCTGATTGAGCCTGAATCAAATCATTTGAAGGACATGTGAAAGTTTTACCAGTAGCGGTAGTATATCTTCCAAGCAGCAGCGACACGCCAGTACAAAAATAAAAGATTATATTCATACGACGCTACTGAACGAAAACAAGACGAAAGACATACGTGCATGTAACTGCTTTGTCATTCATATTGATTGTAATGCTGTAATGCGCTGGCACAGCGTAGCAATAAAAAAGTACGTCTAGCACATTCGAAACCAGGGACCACATCGCAAGCAAGTCGACTAAGTAGTGAAACACTCGACCTACTTGAATACTCGGTTAATTTTACTAGTTAACTACTTAAATTTCAATAATTCCCAGGAGTAAATAACATGTAGAGATTTTGATTTAATTTGGATTAAACATTTAAGAAGGATCTAATATTTAAATTATAAAGAAGACGAAAATCGACCTTTGCGTGAGCGTAGTCCCAGCCCTGATTTGGCTAGGTAGTCGTCTGCCTTAAACATTGAACAAACAAATATACCTATTATTTTGTATTTCGCGCGGTAAAATCTATGCGGATTGCGCAATCTCAAGCTAAGATGAGACAACCTAGTCATTCTATCTCACTCAAATCGGGTTTCATTCTCCTACCATTGAAAACATAGCAATTGCGCGATATATGTCTATGCTTTATATATATGTCCATGATTCAATAAACATATGGTTGGCTCGATCGAGGGCCCAAATTCGTCATTTATGCGCAATTCGCACATATCGAACATGCACGATCTTTCTCGATTTGCGTTTAAAATTTAACATTTACAGCTTAGGCGGTATTTACATTTAGCGATTTACTTGAAGCAAAATAATTAAACTTAATCACATTAATGATGTTGATAAATGTAAATAATCTTTAAATTGTTTCATTAGTCAGTTAAAACAACTTTAGAGCGAGTTTTTTTTATTTACATGGGGTTTTAAATAAACTTGCTTTAAATAAAGTTATGAATGCAGACGCTGCTTAAGATTTTACATGACAATTAAAATAAATTTGAGGTTATACTTGTATTTACATTGTTATATTCACGGTGAAAATAAGTGATAATGCCTAGTTGTGCAGTGAGAGTTTGTAAAAACAACAATAAGAAAACCAAGGGCCGTAATATTCGTTATCATCGATTTCCCAAGAAGAAGCAGCTAATTGAAAAATGGCTTGAGGCTTGCAAACTATTAAACAAATAAAAGAATAAAACATTCACTTACTATTTGAAATTCGACTGGTAGATTCCACACTCGAAATTAAACAACCCGACACAGCGACACGTGTTTACATTCAAACATCTTAGAATTCGCGGGTAAATGTTCGGTAGGTGCTATATGTCTATGCTTTACAATTGCGCGATATATATATGCTTTGATTATATACTACTGGATAGCGCATACAACTTTTTAGCCATGAGATAAACAGAGATACCCCGGTCGCCACAAAGAAAAAGAATCGCGTACGGGACCTAACCAATAGAATTACTAGAAAATCATAGCTCCTCCTAGTTCCGTGTGTCAAAATCTTAGTCAGTTTCTTACGTTATGATAGTCGCTTTCTTATGTCTAACGGTTAGACATTTTTTAACTAATGTGAAGTCATAAGCCACGTGACATTGATATATTAAAAAATTATGTAGAAGTCATTATAATTAATTTGATTAACAAATTAATAATATATTAAGTTAATTTAACTATAATTTACATACATTATACGGTTCTTTATTATATGTTATACTCCCACTGTCAATTTTATCTGAGCGCCCTCTCGGGAAGGGGGGAATAATGAATGCTTTTCAGTACTGAGTCTCGCTTCTCCTTTATTACTGTTAGTAGCATGGTTAAAGATTTGTGTGAAAGTTTGTGATTTGTTTTATATTGTTTTTCGCGTGAAGTAAATTCTTTTGTTATTTGATTGTATTGTATTGTGTTATTTGAACTTGATAGTCAAAAACAAATATGTTTTGCATCTTATGTAAAAATAAAAGAGCTCCTACGTATCATCAGTAAGTTTTCTGCTTGATATTTAGTATTTAAAATGTAACTAATATATTATATTGGAATGTAGGTTTCCATCAAATGCAATGGAAGCAAAACGATAGTGTAAAATTATAGGCCAAAAACTGTTTTGTTATAATGGCCGTTGCATTAAATGCACACTGGAAGATACCATTAGCGTATTTTTTTATTGATGGCATAAAAGGACCCGAAATAGCTGTTTTAGTAAACGAGTGCTTGATAAGATTGCATCCAACAGGAGCAAAAGTATTTTCCATTACTTTTGATGGTTGCCCTGCGAATTTAAATATGTGCGTCCTATTAGGATGCAATTTGGATTATGGAACGCCTACATTTCAACCATTTTTTGAACATCCAAGCACCCAACAGAATGTGTATGTGTTTTACGATGCTGTACACATAGTAAAATTGATAAGAAATGCATTTGGCACCTTCAAAACCTTTGTAAATAAAGATAATGAAAAAGTTTCGTGGACGTATTTGGAAAGACTCCACTCTATTCAAGAACAGACGGGGTTGAGGGCTGCCAATAAACTAACGTCAAGGCATATTAATTGGCAGAATTAATGTGCGTTCGATTGGCAACTCAGACTTTTAGTCTGAGTCTTGCAAAGGCGCTGCAATATCTGGAAATTGAAATGCAAAATCAAAACTTTAGAGGCGCACAACCAACATCAGAATTCTGTACTTTATTAAATAATGCATATGATATATTGATGGCCAATCTTACCAATTTCGACTTAAATTAAGCCAGTCTTTAATTTAAGTTAGTCTTATAATATTAAGTCGTCTCACCAACAAAAACAACAACAGGTTTAAAATAAGTTTAGCTTGGTTTCAAACCATAGTAACAGTAATAGTAGTGTAATAAGCGGCACGCTATTTTAGCTATCTGTGGTCACAATTTTACATTATTTACAACCAACGCTCTATTTTTATGCTGATCAAATTTATAACATCACTCTTAACCCTACTTTATAGTTTAAACAACTTGTGCTTGTGGGATCGTAGAAATTATGGAAGGTAATTATGCTTAACTATAAATATTAATAATGATGAATATCATAAAAAATCTAATTTCAAAAGGTAATGCAAAACGAAGTCGAAGCGCAAACTTTAATAAAGATGAAAAACATTTATTGATAACTTTAATTAGTAAGTACAAACACAAAATACAAAACGCCAAAACTGTTGCTGTTTCCAATGCTACTAAAGAAAAATACTGGATTATTGTTGCCAAAGAATTTAATGCAATTGCACCCAACAATCAACTGTACAAAAATCTTGATTCGAGAATCTTAATTCTCTAAAAAAAATGTACAAAAATCAAAAGATGAATGTACGAAAGGATGCGGCCGACGAAAGAATGGCAATGTTAAAAACAGGTGGAGGCATAGCAAAACCTAGTCAAGATTCTTTACGTGAATTAACACTAGCAACAATGAACCAAAAAACTGTGTTTGGCTTAAAAAATAAATTTGATTCTGATTATAACGAGGATTATAACAATGGTTTGTATTTAAATTTGAATGTTTGCATTGTAACTGTAAACTTTGTTTTGTTCCTAGATAATAATGCTAATGATGAAAGTGATGGAAATGATGAAAACCAAAGTATATGTGAAAGCGAAACGATCATTTTTGAAGTAGAACAAGATGAAAATGAGCTTTCGGATAATATGCCACAAAATCCACTACCTACACCATCAAAGAAGCAAACACGAAGAAGACCGCAAATAAATTTAAATTCAAATGACATTGCTAAGGTTTATGGAGAATTAGGCAAACATAGACTAGAACTGGTACAAATAGAAAAACGAATTTTAACATCTAAATTAGAATATAATAGAGAGAAAAATGAATTAGAACTAGAAATATTACGAACTGAATTAGAAATAAAAAAAGAGCATATCAAAAAAATTAAAACTCAAAATACTTCGCATTAGTAATTTTAAAATTTTTATTTTTTGAAAGTGTAAGTATTTTTCTAGTCAATTTTTGGAATGTATTTTTTTTTAGTGAGTACTTTTTTGATTTATTTTTGAATGTGAGTTTTGTGTAAGTACTTTTTTAGTTTATTTTTGGAATGTGATTTGCTTTTGTAAGTTTACTTTTAGTTTATTTTTGAAATGTGATTTTCATTTGTTAGTACTTTTTTAGTTTATTTTTGGAATGTGATAGTTATGTTTAGTTATTAATAAAATAAGTATTTGCAAGATTGTCTCTTTCTTGAAACCCGTCGTTATCTTGATTACGATCATAGAAATAAGGATAAACAATATCTAACAAAATTAGATTATTTATGTCATGTGCATTATCAAAGGCTGGTTCATCATCATTATTTATTCGAGCTATATTATGAAGAATTTCTGTAGCAACAATAATATTTAAAGTTAATTCAACTTTACACCTACTACCATATGCTAATATAGGAAATCGACGTTTCCATATTCCAAATGTGTTTTCCACTACGACTCGGGTTCTTATTTGAGAAGCATTGTTAGTCCAGGAAAAATAAACAAAAATATAGCCTAACTAGGAAAAAATTTGTAACAGGCTGAATTTTTGTATGCACGTTAGTGTGATACATGCCAACAATGTGTGAAAGCTCCCCATCGATTTGATTGCCGCTAGCTTAGTTATACGAGGTCAAAGGTCGCAAAAAACAGTTTTTTGAAAATATTTCAAGTGTAGAAAGAGGCGATGAAAAAGCCGTTTATTTAAAAGATAAACAATCTGTGACTGTTCATCGTGAGTGTCGAAAAGACTATACAAGAAAAAGCAGTATTGTTTCATATAAAAGACGTAGAGATACTGTGGAAGCCAGCACATCTGTTAGTCCACCGTGTGTACGAACAAGGTCTAGTTATGACTATTTTTCCTTTGAAAATTTGTGCATTTTTTGCGGCGAAACTGCTACAGAAGAGAATGAGAAGAAGAAAAAGCTTGAGGTTCGTCATACAATTCGTCATGTATCCACATCTTCGTTTCGAACTTCCATTTTAGAAACTGCTAAAAAGCGTGGACAACTTAATTGCTGTGAATGCCAGGTATCACTTGAAGTGTTGGATTTATTTTATGCGGTTGCCTACGGAAGAAAAAAGAGGTCGTCCAGAAAATGAAAATATTCTCATTGCAATGGAAACTATATTTTCCTATATTGAAAATATCGACGATTGTCAATTCACTGTGAATGAGTTGAAAGATGCTTGCCAGGGCGAACCTCCAACAAACAGAATCATTAAAAGTTAATTGAAGGAAAGGTATGGTTCTCGTATTATAATTACCGAGAAGAAAGGAAGTTCTGCTATTATTTGTTTTAATGATATACAGCATGATATTTTGAGCAAGTCTTGGTACAATAATCGTAAACAAAATGAGAGTGAAGAACGCTTACGAATTGTGAAAGCAGCCGTTGCAATAATTCATGAAGACATAGCTTCTACAATAAGTAATAATCAGTGTTATCCTCCACCAACCCAAATGTTTGATAGTATAAATGATGAAATTCCACATTCTTTGACTTATTTTTTAGAAGAATTAATTTTAAAGAATAAGCGTTGCAACTTGGAACGCTTGAAGTTGTCATGTACTGCTGTCGGCCATGCTATTATGTCGGCAGTTCGCCCCAGGTCATTCATTTCACGACTGCAACTAGGCCTCGCTATATTTTTTCATAGAAGATTTGGCAGCAGACGTCTTATTGATATTATGTCTTCATTTGGTTTGTGTTCATCGTATCAGCAAGTTATGTTATATGAAGATGCAGCAGTTCACCAACCTGAGCCTCAGATTTTACCACTGGAGACAAGAACTTTCGTTCAATTTGCCGCCGATAATGCTGATATAAATGTGCATACAATTGATGGACATAACACTTTGCACATAATGGGCATAATTCAAATTGTCACTCCAAAAAAGTCGTTGTCGCAGATGAGCCCATTCCACGTGTCAAGTCCAGACACTCCGCACGGCAAGGATATATAGAATACCTAAATAAAAATAATTTTCGCTTTGAAATGTCTCAAGTCCTCTTTATGCCGTTTATACATTATCCAGCTAGTAACTACAACACAATTTATACAACTTTGTTAGAAGCTATAAAAAAAAACAAGAGTTATGGCCACAACACATGCGTCATAACATTTGATCAACCTTTGTATACCAAAGCCAGAGACATCGTTGCTGCAGCACCTCCAAACTCAGACTTATCACGAATTATTGTTATACTTGGAGGATTTCATTTGATAATGTCTTATCTTGGAGCAGTTGGCTTTATAATGCAAGGAAGTGGACTCAAAGAAGTTTTGTCAGTCATTTACGCCTCCAATTCTGTTGATAAAATGCTAAACGGCCATGCATACGCCCGAGCAGTCAGGGGTCACACATTGCTCCATCTTGCTTTGGCAAAAATAATGCTAAAAGAAATTGACATTGATAAGGATACTGATGACATTCTTCGAACTACAATTGAAAACGTAATTGAAGGTTCTCTGTCATATGATGATATTGAGAAAGGTGATGTGAGAATTGAATTTGTGCTACGTAAAATAAATGACGCTTCAACAATATCAAGATCGCGGCCCAACTGCAAAATTATGGGTACAATATTTCCAAATGATATCTATTGCTAAAGAGTTTAACAGAGCTCAGCGAATGGGAGACTGGTACTGTCACCTTAATTGCATAAAACAAATGTTACCAGACTTCCATGCTGCTGGACATCATAATTATGCAAAATCTGCTCACTTACATCTCCAAGACATGATGCTACTTGAGCATTCCACTGCACAAAATGTTTTGGAGAGTTTCAAAAAAGGACAATTCACCGTTAGACGATCTAATAAATTTACTTGTGGTACTTGGACTGATATGACTATCGAACAATCGCTCATGAAGTCCATGAAAACAGATGGAGGTGTTGCTAGAGGCAGGAGTACTAAAGAGAGTGTGCTAAGCAAATGGGTGAATGGCATGCATACCATGAATACAGTGTGCGAACAATTAGAGAACATTTGTAATATAAACTTGGACACATCCGATCAACATGTAGATGCTAGAGATTCACGAGTACAGCGGGATACTACTGATGTAACAAAAGTCTTACAATGGTTTTCATGCCACGATCCTTTCCCTCAACTTCCCCACATTATGTCAATATCAACTGGAGCCATCGGTGATGACAAGATTAATTGTTACCAAGCTCGAGAAATTGGGCTTCTTTCTATGGCAAGCATGACAAACTTGACATTCGACAATATTAAATTGAAACGATCTAACAAAATAAATTCTCTTTTGACAGTAACCAGCTCAGTTAAAATACAAGGTGAAAAAGTTGCCATTGATCCACTATTAGTGTTTCAGCGAATCAGTATTACCAAGGAGTTTAAAGACAATATTCGACAATACTTCAAGTACGAGTTAAGTCCATACCCATTATCACTATTTAGTGAGACTGGAATGCGTAAAAATAAAAAATCGTCTTTGTATGAACTACTGCAGCCAGTCAATGATGATATTGATTACACGAATGTAACATACATCGTCGATGGCGGATACCTTCTGCATCGGGTAATATGGAATCGAGAAAGCACGTTTGATACAATTTTCGATAGCTATGTAACTTATGTAAGAAAACATTTTGGCCACAACGTTATTATTGTATTTGACGGTTATAATGATACTGAAAATAACATCAAAGCTTCAGAGCAGCGTCGTCGTTGTGCTTCAGTTTCAACATCCACTAATATTCTCTTTGATGCATCAATGACAGTGCCGACGAGTCAACAACAATTGCTTGCCAATAAAAACAACAAAAGTCGATTCATTTCTAGATGGCTCACACTTTTGCCATGCAACCTAGCACAGCAGACGCAGACGTCATATACTTCCAACTATTGTAGAAGACTCGATGCTTATTGAAGAGGCCATGAATGAGTTGGTTACTACAAGTGCTGAGAAAAACATCCCGGTCAAGTTCTTTGCTGTCTGTTATAAGCATCCTGTCAAAACAGAACTCACAAACTTCAACCATCTAGCATATGCTGCAATAGTGTTTGATATGAAGTCAGACAATCGGACATCTTGGTCCAATTGATTGAGATAATTGTAATATTTTAGTTGTAGACCATTCTTGGTTGCACGATTGCCTCGATATATTGATCTTGGTCCCTCTGGTGAGTGAGAGAAGGGAAGCCAGTCGTTCTTCAAGAACGTGCGGTTGCCAAAACATTCGATGTTCGGCAAGGCGGTACAGATCTTCGTCTGTTCGACGTGCACGTAGCGGATGTCGACGAAGCGCACGCAGCCGAGCCCCAAAACTTCTTTGGCCGTTTGGTTTTTGGTGGTCGATCGGCAATTGGAATTCCAGAAAATCGTACGAAAGGAACGCGCATTGGTAATTTATTAGGTTTGAAAGAAATTATTTTATTTTATTTAAGTTTGAACTAAATATTTACATATAATCATTCATTCGTTAGTTTTGATACCGTCAGATACAACGCGACTGGAAGGACTCCTTAAAGCGATACAAGGTGTCGTACTTCTACTTACGGTAAAGCTACATTTAAAACAGATTTTAAACATTAGCGGCAGGTTATTATAAATGTCCAGGATGGCGTCGAGTATGGGTGGCGATTCTAATCCTCCTGGTAAAAGTTAAAAAGGGGCGGATAAAAGTGCCAAAAAGTGCAAACTCTGTTATCAACCAATGCATTCAGTTATAAAGTGCACATTGTGTGACATCGAAATTCATTTAACGTGCTTTGAATTAATGCACATTAGTTCGGCCTACTTTAGTTATTGTAATAAGTTCGGCAACCACAACAATGTCGAAAAAAACAATAAAAACGGAGAGACTCAAGAAACTCGAACGAAAATGAAGACCCTAACGAATCAGTCGGGTTGAACCGATGATATAGAGAGGCTCCTCACCGAATTCGATGAGGCTGGCGACATGACCGAAAAGCTGATAAACGTATTACAGCAGATCGTACATAGTAAAAATGTTGTTGAAGCAATTCTACAAGAAGGAATTTTCAACCCGCAAGCCTTCTTTGAAGAGTTAAAGGAGTAAAATATTTGGTGATAATTTATTACTATTCTAAATATATTGAAATAGAGAAATTAAATAATGACACAACGAGCGGTTCAGTAGTAAATGCGATGAGAGTAGTGTTCGCGCGTCACAGGATTCCGCTTACAGTAGTATCAGACGGGGGGCGGCAGTTCACGTCAGGGGTGTTTAGGGAATTTTCGCAAAAGTAAGGGGAGCCAGTCGTGTTTTGAGTATAGTTAAAATTATATTTAATAATAATCGAATATACTGTATTGAGCACGAAACATATTTTTTCGGAACACCACGACTCCGAAGGAGGAGTGGTGTTCTGAAAAAATATGTTGAGTGCAACAATGCAGTATATTCTGATAATACTGAATGCAAGAGTGGTATTCAATAGGACTATATAACGAATAAATAAATCTGACATTCATTTGAAGGTTTGTACTATTTTTACATTAGTTATAACATTAGTTATAACTTTTTCGAAGCGCCGAATCACCAAAAAGGGATATATCACGTCGTCAAGCGTATATTCAGTTATCAATACCTGATAACTAGGGATAATGAATCATTCCTATTGGCTAATTTCAAAATGAGTTATATAGTCTAACATATATTCTAAAGTCGGTCCAAAAAGTACGAAGAGTGGAGCAAAAAATAAGTGGCATTTATTTAAAGGATGTTCAATACACTATTACCTATAAGTGGTCTAGCTTAGTCGATACTATTTACATGTTAAGGTTTAATAAAATGTATAGTTTTTGATGTGTACCCATACTATTTTACAACCAGACAAATGCAGTGTGCTGATATCGAAATATACATATACATCGATGTGATCATATTCACGACCGGCGTGGTCCACTGGATACCTCGAGCAAGTTTATTACTCACTGGGTCCAGTGGCGTAACATAAAACTATTTAAATACTTTCAAAATAATAACAATACGATAAAATTTACGATAAAATAGTATATCTAAATATAAATATAATTAAAAACCGTGAATTCTATATTTTGTTTTTACATTTTAAATATTTATTATGAATTATGCTGTTTTAAACCCAATACTGATAAAATAATGATGGAACATTAAAATTAAATAATAATTAAACTGGTGATTTGTTATAACTGTTAATTTTTTTTAAGATTTAAGTTGTAATATTACAACCGAAATTATTCAAGTTTTTTATAAATACTAAAATATTTTTTCAATTTATAATCTATTATGAATGTTGAGTAATATTTCATTACACAACTATTTTGAAACAATTATAAATTTTTTTGATGTAGAAATATAATTTTAAAATTGCATTTTTGTAAAATAGTATGGTTAATTATCGAGTAGTGTGACGTATAGATAGAATTTTTATTCCCAATCATTATTCCACTACAGAAATCTGGTCCCAATTTTTTGAATCTGTGTCCCAATGATTAGCTTCGTATAACTTAGTTTAATTACAAAAATTATATCAACAATAATATTAGTAACAACAGCAATGATAATTTATTTTGGAAACAAAACGAGAGAAGTAATAAAAAAATTAATTGTCAATTTATTAGATATATTAAACCTCGGCTGTGGAAAACAATCGGCTGTGGGTTTTCGTCGTGCCGTTTCAATTTAGTATTAATTTAATAAACTAATATTTACTATTTTGTTATTAATATTATTATTGCTAGTATTTTTGATTTTTTATTGAAAAATCTATTTCTTAATGTAAAATACATTTTTTGTGGATTTGAAATAAAACAAACCATAGTTTTACTAGTGAAACTATTTATTTTTTATTACTTATCGACAGTAATTTGATGTAAGACTAAATTACTGTGAGCGTTATTTTCGGGAGTAAATATACAGGAGACAATTTTCATCCGATAATTTTATTGTAAAAGGTTTTGCTGCTACCAAAATATCTCGAGCAGTCATGAAAAGCAAAGCCATGAAAAAAAAATGCTTCTCATGCTTTGTCTGCGAGAGATATTTTCCAGCAAGCAACAAAAAAACTAGTAAATTAAAAATAAAATTATCTGGATAAAAACTAAATTTTGAGTAAATTTTAGGAAGATTAATAAACGACTCAAACACGTAATTTGTCTTTTTTAATTTAACAATGACCAACGTCAAATTATAAAGTCTACTATTTTAAAAGCTATTATGACTTTTGCAGTGAAAAATGCACTGCTAAAGCATGTGAATAGCTAAGTTGCTAGAAAACAGTACAAATTGCTATATTCTGATTGGTGAATGATTATCAGAGATGATTATTAACCAATAAAAAAAATTTGATATGAATTTTTTTGAAAACCTAAACATATGGCAAATTATTTATTTATTTATTTGGAAATTTAATATCAATTCTTTGTCTTTTTAAATGTTTGTTTTCATTGGTAAACTTATTATGTATTGTTTAAACTTTTTAGTTTCCCGACGAATTCCAAATAAATCGTTCAAGGCGTTTATTGATAAGCTTAAAAAAAGTCAACGCATATTCAAATTGATAATTTGTTTATTTATTTTTCTAATTTTGGCATGTAAAATGTGACTTTTCAAAATCGATTGTAGTTGGCAAACGGCACATTTTACGCAACTGGTGATGTAATGAAAAATATTTCACAACTGGTGATGAAAAGTTCCGAATAAAGCCTACTTGTTTTGATAAAATTCACTAAATTATTAATATCATAAGTTTAAAAAACTCTTTTTTGAGAAGGTTCTTGTAAAAATTAGAAAAAATCTTGTATGCAACATGTTAGGAAATGCTATTTTGTGTAACTCGCGTTATTTTGCAGAACTCGCTGCGCTCGTCCCGCAGAAATCCGCTCGTTACACAAAAAAATGCATTTCCTAACTGGTTGCATAAATAGCTATTATTGGTAAATTTATTTGTTTTACTGTTTAGTTTCTACTATATTTATTTTATATATTTCGATACATTTTAAAACAAAAATTATTTAAAAATGGTAATAATTAAAAAGAACCGTGCAAAAAAATCTGTAGCACAAAAAACAAGAAAAAGCAAAGCAAAAGCTAAACTATTGCGACAAAAAGATAATAAAGATGATGAATCTGAAGAACAAAACAATGTAGATCAAGATAAAAAAAAATGGAAATCAAAAGAAAAAACAAAGAATATAGAGATAAAGAGAGGAGGAATGACAAAAATACAAAATGAAAAAAAAGAGAAGAATCAAAAACCAGAGAAAAAAAAAAGACAAGATGACAAAATTGCTAAAAACGTGAAAAGAAAAGATCCAGCTTATAAGAATGAAGAGAGAGAAAAGGATAAAATTGCAAAAAAAGAAAAAAGAGAAGAACCAGAAATTAGAGAAAAAAAGAGACAAGATGATAAAATTGCAAAAAATGTAAAGAGGAACGATCCACACACATAAAAACAAATATTTAATATAAACATATGCACATTTTTAATTAAATTATTTCAATTTAAGTTTTGAATTAAAACAAAATTCTCAAATTTAAAATTATTTAATTTTTGTTTTAAAAAGTTCATGTGTTTAAAATATATGTATCAGATAAGAATACAATTCTTAAATCAAAAGTTAATTTAGTTCTTTCAAATACTTTTGTAATGTTGAATCAAATATTTCGAATTTTATTATAAAATATAATCTTCATACAAACATATAAAGTTAAATAAAGTTTTAGATATATCAATTTCAATTTAAATATACATTTTATTTATGACTTCAAATCAAACACATGGTATATTTGTAAAATTTTCAAGAATAATTATTTTTACTAGTTTCAATTTGAAACGTCTTCATCTAGAAAGAAGTATATCGTACGTTTAACTTGAATAAGCGCTTGCGGATTTGCTTCCACATACGAAAAATAGTCTTAATAGCGATTCAATTCCCATGATTTACACGTGCTTCGTGGTTTTGTTATTCTTGTGTATTTGTGCTGCAGTAATTGGTTAAAATGAGTCCCATTAAAGAATTGTGGAATTCTTGGGGGTGCACTGAAGACACAATTAATTCATTCATAAGTAAGTACTCACAACTATTTATATTTAATAATTATATTTCGGCGTCCAGTCCGAATATATCACTTATAAACACACTGTAGTATGCGCTTTTCGCGCACCATGCACAAGGTTAAAAGATTAAAAAAAAAGAAAAAAAGCTCCCCCACCACACTCCACGCCTGACCGCAGTGCAAAGCCTCATTGTGTCTTTTGTGCTCCATGCGCTCGGTTCTCACATATCGCTAGTCGAACATAACAATTTAACTAAATATTTTCTCGTAAGAACGATCTAGTAAGTAATTCTCTTACAGGTTGTATTAACAATTTTTCCTATAGAATCATTAACAGCATGGAAAAACCACAGAAACGTAAGAGAAGACATCGAACGCCCCGCAGAAACTCTAGGGATCGTGTAGATACCAAAGATCTTCTGAAACGTCTAAAAGTGTTGGAAAACGAGGTAAACAAAAGGCGCTCGCCATCACGATCGAACAAGCGTTCAACAAGACGTACCCGTTCTAGGAGTCGTAGTCACTTTAGAAGGCGTAGTCGCTCTCCAAGACGTAGTCGTTCTACAAGGCATAGTCGTTCTCCAAGACGTAGTCGTTCTACAAGGCGTACTAGTCTGTATAGGTCTCGTTCAAAATCGCCATTGACACAGCAGTGTGCAGCTTCTGGAAACGAAGCAGGGCACCGGGCTTGCAGCCGGTCACCCTTAATAGACGACTTTCAGTCCGATGCTGACGCATGAAGCGTCGGGGAGACACCCAATAACGACCCTCTGCTTATTAATAACTGTTGGGATTTATCATTCCACCTGACAAACCTCAACAGGTTATGGGCCCAGGCCACACCAATGATCACTAGAAATACGCAGACTGAGAGTTAAATCTGTTGTACGCTTGCGAAACCGAAATCTACAAAAGACGTAACCTAAAAAAAAAGATTCAGACCAATGGCTGATGAAGCAGAAAAATACAGAATCCCATTGTTTGACGGAACCAACTACAGTAATTGGAAATTCCGTGTCGAAACACTCTTGAGTGAACTGAATCTACTTACATACGTTGAAGAAGCTTACACGGACAAGGTTCAATTCGTCGATACCGACAATGAACAACAACGGGAAACATAGCAACGAGAATTGGAAAGTATGAAATTTGACACGAAGAATAACATACTTTCTAATCATTTTTTGCAATTCGACAAATTGATTCGTAATCTACGAGTGACGGGAGGGAAATTAGAGGAATTGGACATCGTCTGTCACCTTTTGCTTACAATGCCTCCAGAATACAATAATGTGGTTACTGCAATTGAAACACTAGCTAGTGAAAACCTAACCGTACCGTTTGTCAAAAACAGGCTTTTGGATGAAGAATCGAAAAGGAACGACACAAAGAAACGCGACGAACTTCCTTCGTCGACGGCATTCGCTACGCACTTCAAACAGAACTTCAATCAAGCACAGAAACAAGGACAAGACAAATCAGCATCACGTTTTCCTTTCAACTGTAACTACTGTAAAAATCGAGGGCACAAATGGTCCGAATGCAGAAAAAGAGAACGCGACATGAAAAACAAGAATTCACAAAGCGCGAATGCAGCGACTGGTCCCGAAAGCGACAACAATTTTTGTTTCTCAGCCACTAATGGAAACCAAGTAAGCGACGAATTGAAATGGTATCTCGACTCTGGCGCAACGGAGCATTTGATTGGCAGCAACATTAAACTGAATAATTACAAGAAGCTAGACGAGCCAGTGAAAATCAAGGTCGCAAAATCAGGCTCATTTTTGGAAACTAATTCAATTGGAGAAATCAAGCTAACGAGTATAGTGAACGGAAAAAAAAAACATCATCACAATAAAAGATATACTCTCAGTGCCAAATTTACAATACAATTTGTTGTCGGTAAGGAAACTTGAAAGGAATGGGTTTCGTGTAATTTTTGAAATCGGACGAGGTATTATAATGAAAGGGAGTCAAATTGTTGCAGTTGCTCTCACAAGAGATACACAATTATATGAAGTCGTTTTCAGAAAACCTGTCTTTGCAAATCTTACCGCAAAGAACTATGAGTACGAAATTTGGCACAAGAGGATCGGACATTTGAATTTCGAAGATGTCAAAAGACTGCAGAGCCAAACCAGCGAAATGAATATCGATTTCTCAAGCACAACGAAGGAGCTATGCCAAGTCTGCATCGAAGGAAAACAGCCAGCCAAGCCACACAATCAGAAAAGACATCGAGCAACACGTCCGCTTCAATTAGTACACAGTGATCTCATTGGCCCCATCAGTCCCACTTCTCACGATTCGAAGAAACATGTACTTACATTCATTGATGATTATACCCATTTCACAGCAAGCTACGTTTTGGATTCGAAAGCAGAAGTCTTGCGCTATTTTAAACTTTATGAAGCCATGGCTACAGCTCACTTCAATGTTAAACTTAGCCGTTTTCGATGTGACAATGGACGAGAATATATTTCCAAAGAAATAAAAGAATACTTTGAAGCAAAGGGAATTCAGTTCGAATTCACAATAAGGTACAGAACAGAACGGCGTTGCCGAACGAATGAATCGTACGATATTGGACAAGGCAAGATGCATGCTACTCAACTGCAAACTCGGGAAAGATTTCTGGTCGGATGCAGTCCAAACTGCAGTTTATTTAATCAATCGGAGCCCGACATCATCACTTAATGGAAAAGTACCAGCTGCAATTTGGTTCGGAGAAGATCTCAACGTCGCGAAATTGAAAGTTTTTGGATGTATCGCCTCGCCTATTTGAAAATACCAAAACAAATTTGGCAAGGTAAATTTGACTCTCGGTCACTTAAATGTTTCTTTGTTGGTTATTGTCCAAACGGGTACAAATTTTGGAGTCCAGAAAATCAGAAAATGTTTTTTGGAAGAGATGCAGTATTCGATGAAACGAAATTTTCATTCGACAGTCTTAGTAACAATCAGTAACAATGAAGGAGAAAATTCAGCTCAAGCAGACGAAGAAGAAATACTTGACCAAAGTGAAAATGAACATCAAAGCAAAGCATCAAATGATGAAACTGCACACAATGAAGAAATTTCAGAGACTCGTAAGCGAAGTACAAGAACGAAAACATTACCTCGCTACCTCGAAGATTATGCTGTTTTAGCACTTCACGCAGAAAGCTTTGTAGATGATGTCCCAACCACATACGATGAAATTGCAATCCGCACCGACAAAAACGATTGGATGCAAGCTGTAAAAGAAGAAATGGACGCGTTAATTGAGAATGAAACCTGGAAGTTGACGACTCTTCCCGAAGGAAAACGAGCAATTAGCAACAAATGGGTCTTCAAAATCAAACGTAACCGTGACGGGATTATCGAAAGTTACAAAGCAAGACTGGTGATTAAGGGTTGTGCTCAACGTCAAGGTTTCGACTACGAAGAGACGTACGCCCCTGTTGCCAGATTGACGACTTTAAGGACTCTTTTGTCAGTTGTTGTTGAAAAGGATTTGATGCTCTACCACATGGATGTTAAGAATGCATTTTTGCATGGACAACTTGAGGAGGAGATTTACATGAACATTCCGGAAGGCTTCGAAGGCAAAAACAATTCTGTTTGTAAACTACAAAAGACACTTTATGGACTAAAGCAAGCTCCGCGAGCATGGAACAAAACTATCGACAGCTTCCTGATTGAAATGAATTTTGTAA
>OY744568.1:5195514-5243002 GCA_963556235.1 Cryptophagus acutangulus
ATTGATATGACGGACCTTATTTTAATGTGTCAACAGCCAATTAGTTTTCCTGATTTTGAATTGAAAACACTTTTACAAACAAGTCCATTGGGTAATAGTTGTAAGGTATGCAACCAGCGATACAATAGTAAGGATGTGGAATAAACCAGTTAACATCTGACCAGCATAGAATACAGACGTCTTTTATTATAAATAACCTAACATGGCGCAGTCGGTACTGAAAAGTTAATTCTTAAATCATCGAACACGGTAATCAATTATTATTAAGTTTTAATTGAATAAAATGAACACTATGGACATAAGAAACATTCAACCTATGGTATTTTCGGGAAACATTGGAGAAAACTGGAATAAATGGATCCAAAAGTTCAAGTTACTCGTGGCAGCTATCGAATATGAAAAAAAGGAAGAAAACGTTCAATGTGCTTTGCTACTCACGCTGATTGGAGAAGAAGGAATTAAAATATACAACACATTCAAGTTTGAAGAAGGTAATGAAAACAAAATTAAAGTTTTAATTGATAAATTTCATAATTACCTGACTCCTAAGAAGAATTTAACTTTTGAAAGACAAAAATTAATGAACAGAAGACAAATGGAACACGAATCTATAGATTTGTGTGCAACAGAATTGAAAAATCTTGCAAATAGCTGCGAATTGGGTGATCTGGAACCTAGTTTAGTTAAGGACATTTTTATAATGGGATTAAAATCTATGGAACTAAAAGAAAAACTTTTGTTAGACGATCCAGCAGAGATACAAAAAGCTGTGGAAAAATGCTTAAGTATTGAAAATTGCAAAAGTAGATGTAAAGCTATCAACGGCTCAAAAAAAGAAGAAATCGACGTAGACGAATTAGAAATTGATGCAGTTCACAAAAATAATGGAAACTCGTATCTCAAACAACGAATGAAACCACATTTCAGGAAGCAAAACACAACAGATAATCAAGGGGGCGAGGAATTCAGCTCAAAATTCAAGGGACAATCAAGCAGTCAAGCAAAGAATAGAGTGAGACGGTATGGTGCTCAATTCGAATGTTTTAAATGTGGAAAAGTTCATGGTTTCGGAAGATGTCCAGCTTGGGGAAAGTATTGCTCTGTTTGTGGATTCAGGAATCATTTCGCAGCATTTTGCAAAAAAGGAAATAATAAGGTAGTAGTTAACCAAATTGATTATTATAATCAAAGTAAGGCTAGTACTAGTAATTATAACAGTAGTGTTAATGAAAATTGTTTATTTGGAACAGATGAGATTGTTAATGATTGCTTGTTTATAGGACACATTGGAACTTTTACACAAGGAAGAGAAACATCATGGGTTCAATCGATAGAAGTAGAAGGAAAATCAGTTTCATTTAAGTTGGACACTGGAGCAATGGGAAACGTTATTCCTGTATCGCTTATGCAAGTATTAAATTTGGATATTGATAATTTGTTGAAAACTAAGGTCAAATTGCACACGTATACATCGGAAAGTATTCCGGTGGTAGGTATGTGCTATTTGAATTGTAAATTCAGAAATGTAGGTGAAAATCTGTTATTTTACGTGGTCAGCCTGAATAGTATGCCTATTTTAGGTTTAGAATCCTGTGTAAAATTAAAATTACTAAAACGTATAGACGCAATACAAGAATATAGTGAAGTAGAATCTGATAATTTGAATATTAAAATGTTAGTCAACAAATTTGAATACTTATTTAAAGGAATAGGATGTTTAGAAAAACCATATAGTATAAAATTAAGAAATAATGTAATTCCTATAATTAGTCAATGTCGTAAAATACCTTTTGCTATTAAAGATAAATTAAAAGAATCATTAGATGAGTTAGAAAAGTGTAAAATAATTAAAAAAACAGACGAATCAACTGATTGGGTGAATCCAGTTGTTATAGTAAGGAAACCTAATGGAAATATAAGAATTTGTCTAGATCCGAAGCATATAAATTTGAGTATAAAACGTCATTATTTTCAAATTCCGACATTAGAGGAATTAACAGCAAAGTTAAGTGGATGCAAATACTTTAGCACGTTAGATGCGACTCAAGGTTTCTTACAAATTAAGCTAGATGAAGCAAGTTCAAAGATTTGCACGTTTACGACACCGTTTGGAAGGTATCGTTTTTTGCGATTACCTTATGGACTGGCTAGTGCACCTGAAGTGTTTCAAGAAAGAATGTCACAAATATTTAATGATATAGACGGGTGTAATATTTATATAGATGATATCATAGTGGCAGGAAAAACCATAGATGAGCATAATAATCGCTTAGCTAAAGTATTTCAGGCGGCCGAAAAATATAATTTAAGATTTAACAAAAATAAATGCAAATTTCTACAAAATGAAGTAATATATATGGGACACATTTTATCAGGTGAAGGTATAAAACCAAATAACTCAAAAGTTGAGGCAATCATAAACATGCCCACTCCTACAAATGTAAATGACGTCCAAAGATTTCTAGGCATGGTGACATACTTGGGAAAGTTTGTCAACAATTTAACGGAAAAAACACAAGAGCTAAGGGAATTAATTAAGAAAGACAATATTTTTGATTGGAATAGTATACATGACAAAGCTTTTGTAAATCTTAAAAATTGTATAGCAAATAATAAATGTTTACAGTATTTTGACGTAAAGGAACATTCGGTTATAAGTGTAGATTCCAGTAAGTCAGGTATGGGGGCAACTCTTTTACAAAAAGGTAAACCATGCGCGTTCATGTCAAGAGCATTAACAGATACTCAAAAAAGATATGCGCAAATTGAAAAAGAGTTGCTTGCCATACTATTTGGAATAGAAAAATTTAGTCAATATGTATTTGGAAAGCCATTCACAGTAGAGACGGATCACAAACCGTTAATAACTATCATAAAAAAGCCTTTAAATTCATGTCCGGTGAGACTACAGAGAATATTGTTGCAATTAAATAAGTATAGTTTTGAGCTTGTATATAAACCCGGCAAGCAACTAATAATTGCTGATACATTATCAAGAGCTTATGAAAATAAATACTTTGACGAAAATATTGACATAGAGATAGATGCACATGTCTCATGCTTATGAATATAAATGTAACAGAACAGAAAAAGAAAGAAATCGTAATGATAGTTAATGAAGATCAAGAATTACAAACTTTAAAGAATTATATTTTGAATGGCTGGCCAGGTAAACTGGCAGATGTAAAGGATATTGCAAAATTCTATTTTAAATTTAAAGACGAATTGTTTCTTGCGGATGATTTGATGTTCAAGGGTGACAAGTTAATAATACCATCGGAAATGAGATCAGAAATATTAGAAAAACTACATTATGGGCATAATGGCATTAGAAAATGCATAGATAAAGCTAATCAATCATTTTTTTGGCCGGGAATGAATAAGCACATACAGGATAAAGTTTCAAATTGTTTTACGTGTCAACATTTTCAAAATACTCAGCTGAATGAACCTATGATATCACACTCTATTGTAAAGATCCCTTGGTATAAAGTAGGGGCAGATGTATTTCACTTCATGAATAATGCATATTTAATCATAGTAGACTATTATTCAAAATTTGTAGAAATTTGTGAGTTAAAAAACGATCAGACATCGCAGAATATAATTGAAAAATTAAAATCAGTATTTTCACGACAAGGAATACCGAGAATTTTGGTGAGCGATAATGGTCCAGAATTTTCCTCACGCTGTTTTAAAATTTTTCAAGATAAGTGGGAATTTGAACACATAACAATTTCACCCAGACATAGCCAGTCAAATGGACAAGTAGAACGAACTATACAGACAGTGAAGAAAATTCTGAAAAAATGTTATTATGATAATAAAGATCCGTATTTGGCACTTTTAGATTTTAGAAATTCATGTATAAATTCAGACACAACACCCTCAAATGTTCTAATGAACAGAAGTTTAAGAGACTTACTTCCTCGAAGTAAAACTTATTTTCAAGCGCATTTTAAAAACAAACAAAAATATGATAATTATCTGGAAAATAGTCAACAAAAACAAAAAATGTATTATGACAAAAGAGGATGTAAAAAGCTAGAAAATTTAAAAGTGGGAGATAAAATTCTTTTTCAATATAAATTAGGAGATCAGTGGGAAAAAGGTGTCATTATTAAAATGTTACGTAATAGATCATATCAATTAAAAACAGAAAAAAATACTGTCATAGTCAGAAACAGAAAATTTATTAGATTGTTAAGCAGTGCTAATGCGGTAAAATCGAGAACAAAAAACCTTGTTTACAATGAAGAAACAAAAGCAAATGAATCAGGTTCAAGATTTGATTTGTCGGAGGTACTGTTTGGTAATTTAATGAAAGGAAATCAAGTAAAAGAAAACACAAGTAGGGAAAATTTTTCAGATAATGGAAATTTGAGCAACGAAAAAATTGTGTCGGAAAATGAAAACTCTGTAAATGTCTCGGAAAAGGACAGTTCTACTGATACAATATCAGAAGATGAACACTTTGAAATTACTAATGAAAATGATTCAAATGAGATAGAATATGAACACTTTGTAAATGTTTCGGAAAATGACAGTACTACTGATACAAAATCAGAATATGACAATTCAATAAATGTTTCTGAAAATAAAGAGACTAGTGAAAATGATACAATGTTATTAAATGATAGGAGTGTGATTTTAGGAACAGATAAAATTAGAACAACGAGAAGAGGTAGACAGGTTAAATTACCAGTTAGATATAGAGATTGTATTTAGTAAATTTAAAAATTAAATATGTATTGCAATTAATTTAGGTTTATATATAAAAGAAATGAAATGTACATAAATGTTAACTAGTTTGTTAGAAAATAAAGTGTAAAGCGTTATATACATACATGTTAAGTGTAAATAGTTTTTAAGAAAATTATGATATTCAGAAAAAGAAAGATGTAAGGTATGCAACCAGCGATACAATAGTAAGGATGTGGAATAAACCAGTTAACATCTGACCAGCATAGAATACAGACGTCTTTTATTATAAATAACCTAACAATAGTGTGCTCAAATATTATCAAACCAATCAAGCATTGGATAATACAAGACGGGGGAGGCTTGTAGATATAGTAGTTAAACATTTGTATAATTACATTATAAAAAAGTATGCATTTGATAATTTAATCAAAAATGGGTCCTAATATTTAATTTGCAGTCGTCTGAAACATGAAGAGTACAGTCGCATCGCTGCAAATTAATTAGTTTGTTTGCGAAGAAAACAATGGGAACATATTATGTTCCAGCCATAAAGAAATGTGATTCTGCCATGAATAAATCGATCATGGCAAAAGGAAAATTAGTTGATAAAGTAAAAAACCTGATTCACAAATGTGAAGATGCTATTCCAAAACGAAAACGAAAATGTAATGAACTACCAATTGAAGATCAACCATCGACATCCAAATTCAGAATTGTGGATGAATCAATGCAACAGGATTGGCTTTGGTTAAAAATAAATAATGAACCCTGGTCAGAAGTTTTCGAAAAGTGGAGCAACACATATGAACTGAGGTGCCAGGTAACGGTAAAATGTACATATCTATTTCGCATTATTAAAATGATTATCTTCATCAAATCTTTCAAATATTCATTGTAGAGTTACTAAAAAAAATGTTTGTTATTTCAAATATGTGTTCTAATATGTGTTTTTATTAACAAATTTAATTAAAGTTTGTTTATGTAATACATTTTTATTCTAAGAATCTGAGATACTTAGAATTTTTCTTGTATTTTTTTTTAATTTTTTGTGATAAAACCATCTCACTAATTGGTTTGTATAAGTGTAAAGCAGTATTTTCTCTTTTTGTGATGAATTTTTTAAAGTTTAATTTGTACCTATACCTTTTAAGTATATAAAACTATATTTTACCCTTTTGTGATAATACTTTTTGAAAGTTTATTTTGTACCTACCTATTAAGTTGAGTAAACATACCTAATATGTTACTTTTTGTGATACAACTTTTTGAAAGTTTAGTTTGTAAAAGTTTATAGTTAATTAACGAAATTTGACTCGTCTTTTGTAAAACTTCAATTTAAAAATATTGTTGAACAATTAAAATCTTATTTTCAGATGTTTTTAGTATATACCTTTTTATTTTAATCGTGTTTAATGATCCTATCATTTTTTCGTTGTTTTTTATAGTTTATTGTTGTTTATTGCAAACAAGTATATTTGTTGTTAAAATATTATGTTTTTAGTTGTTTTAAATAATAAAATGTTATTTGTAAAAACCTGATTTTTTGTAGCACCATTACCTATTCACCGTCTACATTCAAAATGAAATACAATCTTTATCAAATCGCTTCTATTTTTGAAATTAATACAAAGTAGCATTAAATTCAATTTATTATTCAGTAAGATCAAATATAAAATAAACTTAATCTAAATAAATATAAGTATATGATATATAAATATAAGTAAATGAATCAATAGATATATATTAAGACATTTTAATAATAATGTTAAGCATAGTAGTTTTGATTTAACTATTTTGAACGATTTGATTTAAATACTAATAATTTTGTAAAAAATCTTAAATATCATTTCATTAACTATAATTTATACTAAAATCAAATATAAAATGAGCTTATTTTGAAAATAAAATAAATATTAAAATAAGTATATTCATATACTTCTTCTTAATATAGCAATATCTTTAATATTAAAAATATAATAGTTTTATAAAAATATATTGAAATGTTTGAAACATAACTATACAGTATTTTCAAAGTAAATATGATATATGTTTGCTCATATATGAACATATTATATCTTTAATTTAATAGAGTTATATTTATACATTAAGAATATATTTTTATGTGTGCAGCTTATAAAGTTAAGAGAGAGAAAAGGATAAAATTGCAAAAAAAGAAAAAAGAGAAGAACCAGAAATTAGAGAAAAAAAGACACATGATGATAAAATTGCAAAAAATGTAAAGAGGAACGATCCAGCTTATAAAGATAAAGAGAGAGAAAAGGATAAAATTGCAAAAAAAGAAAAAAGACAAGAACCAGAAATTAGAGAAAAAAAAAACAAGATGACAAAATTGCAAAAAATGTAAAGAGGAAAAATCCAACGTATAGGAATGAAGAAAAGAAAAAAAGATCAAGACTATAAGAAAAATCTAAGGAGTTATGAGTATTATAAATTTAGACAACAGTATATAAATACGTTATAGAAACAACAGACATCAATAGAAGTTGAAGCTAAGCAATTATTTATACATTCTATGTAGATGTATATAAGAATATATATCTAGTTAACGAAGCAAATAAATTGCGGTAATTTCCGCAAAAACTAATTTGATTTCATAAGATTTCGAATAGTAAATTTGATTGGACAAAAAATTTGGAAAATTAATAATAGCTTTCACAGCACTATAAATGTGAAAATAAACTGGCTATTTATTTGTGCTAAAAGGTTGTAGCAATTTCTAGTATGGCGATTTTTTAATTTTGTTCTTATAATTTACTTCTTGCGAATATCAAAAAAGTGTATAAATTTTACATAACTTAGTAAAATATATAGTTTTGTTCTGGTATAATTTCAGTACAGCTATAGGTCGGCTTTTCGAATTGGCATGGAATAAACACATGTAAAATAATTAAAATTAGGGATAGAATGTTTTAAATTGTAAAGTACTTTTTCTTCTTACAATAACCAGAATAATACAGTTTATTTAAGCTAATCTAAGAAAAATTACATATTTCCGCGCAATATGGCGGACTTGCGTTGCCAATTCTAGCATCTCGCCTGCACCCCCCTGGGTTGTGTTGGATGTAATAAATATAAATATGTACAGCGCGCGCTAATATAATACCTGTGATATGTGATATTGGAACAGAATAAAGCAGTTGAAGTCGAGCACTGTTAGAGTAATATATTACCCACCCTTTTCTATATTTAACAAGTTGGACTGTTAAATATTGAGTTTAGTTGTGTTTTCACTGTTTTCTGCTTTGTGTTTTTTTGTGTTTTCACTGTTTTTCGTTTGTGTATATATTTTACAATGTATTGTCAAATTTCAATGTGCAACACTCACACCGATGATATGTTAAGTTCGTTTAGATTTCCTAAAGATCCTAAGCGGTAAGTTCACTTCAAACTATATTAATTGTTACTCGGTTAAAATGTATTTATAAGTACTAATTTTAAATATATTTTAGTTGCAAGATTTAGTTGAACAATTGTTGCAATGTCCAATTTCCGCATTGGAAAAATTTACCAATCGAAAAAATGAATGGTGTTCGAATTTGCAGTCAACATTTTACTGACGATCAATTTAGTTTTAATAAAAAAATGTTTTGGGAACAATTTTGATTAGTTCTTTTATCGAGTCTTTTATGTTATTGGCACTTTCTATGTTTTTATTATTCAGCAGTGGTGGATTTCAGCCAGAGCTAAACTCTTACTTTAGATTTTCAGTCTTCTCTTTACTAGATGCATGGTGCATGTATGAAAAAGACAATACCGAGAATTCAGTTCTGGCTGGCCTGGCTTCAATGATTGAACAACCGGACCTAGGTACTGAATAAATCATAAATGTACTTTGCTATTGCTATTTCTTCTTTGTAGAATTGGGCAAAGGCAATAACAATGTCGAAGAAAACTCAATCTATAATTAATGATTTTTTTAAAAAAAAGGCAAAGCACAAGTTGTATTTGCCTAATCACTGACTCCTCTTCTATTTCTACTTCCACTCAATTTGTGAATGATGCCTGTGCATCAACATCGTCAAATAATACTATTGAAGATGAAGAAAAAGTAGAAGATAAATCGATCAAAAAAACCTCAAGTCTTACTCAACAAACTCAAAATAAAAGTAGAAAGTTTTTAATTTCTTGGTGTGACAAATTCCAGTGGATCGAATATTCCCAGGAAAAGGATGCTGTATTTTGCAAAGTGTGCAAAAAAATGTACTTTTAAAAAAATAGTTATTCCTGTATCATACCCTTCAAGAGATGAATCAGTAAATTGTTTTATTTTAAATGGATTTAAAAACTGGAGGAAAGCAACAGAGCGTTTTAATGTACATAAGAAATCGCTTGTGCATAAGTTTTACTGGCATGCTTTTTTAAATGATAAGAAAAACACTAATGTTGAAACGCTTCTAGCTAACGCAAAACTAATAAAAAAAAAAGAGGGCAAGGGTTAGCAATGTATAATTCACTTAAATTCTTAGTTTCGAGTGGAATAGCGATTCGTGGTCATGATGATAAACATTCGAATTATTTAAATCTTTTAAAACTTCGAGCAAATGATATTCCGGAGTTGAAAATATGGTTGTCACGAAAAAATGAATATTGTTGGCTATTGTTAGATATATAATAATGTGTACAGCACACATGCGCTAATATAATACCTGACTGTACAACTTGAGTCTAAAATAAATCAGTTGAACTCAATCACTTGTAGCGTACGTATATTTACCCCTCCACCTATACATTTAACATGGCGCAGTCGAATTATTAACGAACCTAAATCTGCAATCATCTGCAAAGTAACAAGTGCAAAGTAGAAATTAAATAAGTTAATTAACAAGTATGGATGTTAAGAGTTTCAAATCGATGATATTTTCTGGAAAATTATCACAGAATTGGAGAAAATGGAATCAAAGGTACAATTTGATGACATTAGCGTGCGAATACGATAAAAAACCAGAAAATGTTCAGTGTGCATTACTACTTACATTAATTGGAGAAGAAGGAATTAAGATATTTAACACGTTTAAGTTCGAAGACAATGAAAAGGATAAAATCAAAGTGTTAAAACAAAAGTTTGAAAACTATTTTTCACCGAAGAAGAACATAACCTTTGAAAGAAACAAACTGATGAGCAGAATCCAATTGGAGCACGAATCAATAGAATACTTTGCGACGGATTTGAAAAGTTTGGCCAATAGTTGTGAGCTAGGAGATCTAGAGGCAAGTTTAATCAAAGACATATTTATTTCTGGACTTAAATCTACTGAAATGAAAAAAAAAACTATTAATTGACGATTCAAAAACTCTAGAGGTTGCTATTGAAAAGTGTTTAGCCATTGAAAATAGTAAGATCAGATGTAGGGACATCAAAAATGGAAACAAGAAAGAAGAATCCCGAGAAGAGATAAATCAAATTCACAGTGGGTTTGTAAAGAATGTAAGAAAATACTCGAACCCAAGAAAAAACAGCAAACACAAAAATTTCAATCCAGGAAGGTTCCAACCACAACAGTACCAAAATTACAAACCAAAAGACTATCAATGTGGAAGATGTTCAAAACAACATTCATTTGGAAAATGTCCAGCTTGGGGAAAAACATGTTCAAAATGTGGTATTAAAAATCATTTTTCTCAATGTTGCAGAAAAATAAATAAGGTAGTAGTAAACTGTATCGATTCTGATAATTCTGATATGTTTCACAGTGATGAAACTGATAATCAAAATGCAAGCTCTAATGAATTTCTGTATATAGGTGCAATAGATGATAAGAAAAGGGAGACGTCATGGGTTTAGGACATTGAGATCAATGGAGTTGCTATCACCTTCAAACTGGACACTGGCGCATGTGCAAATTGTATTCCTATGGAGCTATTGCAAGTAATAAACTTTGACATAAACAATATTAAACCAACTAAATCAATTTTACATTCATATACATCAGAGATCATTCCAATTAAAGGCACTTGCGAACTAAATTGTAATTATAAAAGCATTTCTGAAAATTTGATATTTTACGTAGTCAATTTAAAAACTATACCTGTACTTGGTCTCGATTCTTGTATTAAACTCAGATTAGTAAAACGAATAGATACAGTTAAAGATAACAATTGTGTAGAAAGTATAACGGAAAAATTTAGTCACTTATTTAAAGGAATAGGCTGTTTAAAAAAACCATATAGCATAACCTTAAATGAAAACGCTATTCCAGCTATAACACCATGTAGAAAGGTTCCTTTTGCTCTTATAGATAACTTAAAAAACAGTCTTAATAGTTTGGAAAAACAAAATATTATTTTAAAATGTAAGGAACCTTCTGAATGGATTAATCCTTTGGTAATTGTTCGTAAACCTAATGGGGATCTTAGATTATGTTTAGATCCAAAAAATTTAAATGCTAATATTAAAAGACCATACTTTCATATACCCACCGTTGAGGAATTAACGTCAGAATTGAGCGGTTGTACATACTTTAGCACCTTAGATGCAACACAGGGATTTTTGCAGATTTTACTAGACAAGAAAAGTTCAGAACTATGTACTTTTGCGACCCCTTTTGGCAATTATCGCTTTTTACGTATGCCTTATGGTCTTTCCAGTGGAACTGAAGTTTTTCAAGAAAGAATGCTTCAAATTTTCAGTAATGTAAAAGGAGTGAAAGTTTTTGTGGATGATTTTATCATATATGGAAAGACCATTGAGGAGCATAATGAACATTTAAAGCAAGTGTTAAAATTAGCAGACAAACATAACTTGAAAATTAATTTAAAAAAGTGTAACTTTTTACGAAAATCAGTACAATATATGGGTCATGAATTCTCAGAAGAAGGCATAAAACCAAGTAATTCTAAAGTAGAATCAATTCTAAAAATGCCGAGCCCACAAAATGTTAAAGATTTACAAAGATTTTTGGGAATGATCAATTATTTAAGAAAGCACATTCAGAATGTTTCTGATAAAACTGAAACATTAAGACAACTGTTAAAAAAAGATTCAATTTTTCAATAGAATTAAAATCATGAAAAATCATTTGATGCACTAAAAAGCTCAATTTCACAAAAAACTTGTTTACAATACTTTGATTCAAAACAACAATCAGTAATTAGTGTTGATGCCAGTAAATCAGGAATGGGAGCTACCCTCTTGCAAAATGGAAAACCTTGTGCATTCGCATCACGAGCATTAACAGATACGCAAAAGAATTATGCGCAAATAGAGAAGGAAATGCTAGCAATTTTATTTGGTGTTCAAAAATTTCATCAATATGTGTTTTGTACTAAATTTACAGTTGAGACTGACCATAAACCACTAATAAGTGTCATTAAAAAACCCATAAACTCATGCCCAGTTCGCTTACAAAGGATGCTGTTGCAATTAAATAAATACAACTTCAATCTAGTATATAAAGCAGGAAAAAAATTAATAATAGCTGACACACTTTCAAGAGCATATCAAAACAAGTATTTTGATGAATTTATAGACATAGAGCTTGAATCTCAAGTATGCTTAATTTCAATAAATATCAACGTATCAGATAAAAAAAAACAAGAAATCATCAAGCAAGTAAAACAGGATCAAGACTTACAAGATCTTAAACAGTACGTATTAAATGGATGGCCGGGTAAAATATCAAAAATAAAGGAAAATGTTAGAGACTATTATAAATACAAAGATGAAATAACAATGGGTAATTATCTATTATTTAAGGGACAAAAACTAATAGTACCAAAAACTCTAAGAGAAGAGATCTTAGATAAATTACATTACGGACATTTAAGTGTACAAAAATGTAAAGAAAAAGCCAATAATAGTTTTTTTTGGCTTGCAATGAACAAGCACATAGAGGAGAGAATCACGAATTGTTTTACTTGTCAGCATTTTCAGAGATCTCAATCAAATGAACCCATGATACCTCATTCCATCGTGAAAATACCTTGGTATAAAGTTGGTGCTGATATTTCTCATTTACATGAAAAAAAAATATTTGTTGATGATAGATTATTATTCAAAATTTGTTGAATTGTGTGACCTAAATAATGATCTTACTTCGGAAAACGTCATAAAAAACTGCAAAGAAATATTTGCACGTTTAGGAATCCCCAGAATTTTCATATCTGATAATGGTCCAGAATTCGCTTCACACATGTTTGCAAACTTTGCTAATAAGTGGGAATTCGAACATAAAACCATCAGTCCTAGACACAGTAAATCAAATGATCAAATAGAAAGGACAATTCAAACAGTAAAGAAAATTCTGACGAAGTGTCATTATGAAGAAAAAGATCATTATTTGGCATTGCTTGACTACAGAAACTCAAACATATACCAAAATCTATCACCGGCAAATATAATCATGAACAGAAACCTAAGAGATACACTTCCAAAAAACAATGTTAATTTTAGATGTAGTTATAAACACAAAAACAAACTTGACAAATATCTTACTGATAGACAGAATAAATCAAAAATGTATCATGACAAAAAGGCTTGCTCCAAAAAACCTTTGCAAAAATTAAAAAATGGAGATAGCATTCTATTTCAATATAAAATTGGTGAAAACTGGGAAAAAGGAGTCATAAAAAAAAAGTTAGGGATAAGAAAATATGTAATAGAAACAGAAAAAGGTAGCAGAATTGTAAGAAATAGAATAGTTATTTATGAAACGACTGGTACCAAACTTCACGACTGGTACCATAATGATTAGTTACGATCCGAATGACATACAAAATTTTATCTGCTTGCGTATATTAAAGAAAAAATTCGAAATAAATTATTTAGCTTTAAAAAAATGTAAAATCTAAAAAATAAATATGTTGCTGACACCTAAACGTCACTAATTATATTCGCACCTTGCACTTCAGATCATTCATAAGTAGTACCCCCCTTTTGTACTATAACTCACACAATTTTAAAAGTAAAAGGAAAGACCCCAGTGTATTACTGGTGGTATTACCTACTATAGCCTCCCCACCTGACTCATTATTTCTTTGTGTGCCAAACTCACACGTTGGCCTTAAAGTGTTCATTAGAAAAATCTGTGAAAATCTAAACATTTGCTTATCATCGTCATGGGAAAACATCGTCGTAGAAGCCGTTCATCTTCAGTGGACAGACTGAAGAAGGAATTTCGTGAATTCCGCGAAGAAATGCTGCAATTTACGCGCGGGAAAACATACGAGCAACGTGAAGGAGGAAATCATCCAAGACAGGAACATTCCAATCGAAATCGGGAGCGTTCTAGATCTCCATTGACACGTAGAGAGTCGGAAAATTCTGCGGATGAGTCCCAAGAAATCAACTGTAAGTCTAACCATAGTTTTGGCGTTGAAAAAATTGACTTAACCCCAACGTTCAAGGGCGTTGTCATTGACGTTGCAAAAATCGACACTTCAATGGCGTTGTCATTGTCTTGGTCGTTCTTTACATTAAGGGGCAGCTCGATATGGTCGCTGCTGTGCGATACAGTTTGGGGGTCCCAATCTGCGCACTATTCAGTTTGAATACCGTTAACAAGGAAAGCATTTTTAGAAAGTTTTCTTAAAATGTACTAATGTAGGGTTACATTAGTGTTCCTAAATAAATAAATAAATTAATGCCTTGGCAGGATTCTGTTTCTCAATTAATTTGAATGTTATTCAAATTATTCATTGGCTTTGTTTCTTTTCTTAGTCGTCCCTGAAGACAACGACAGGAACGTTTCGGAGAGTGAAATTCTACCTGAAGTAGAGGCTGAATCAGCCCCGTTGACACAGGAGGTTCTAAGTCTTTTGGGGGAAACTCACGATGCTGAGACGCTAGAAGAAATTCAAATATTTGAGGACCTGGCCAAGCGCTGGTCAAACATTTTAAGAAATGGCTTATCTCCAGCGGCATTAAAGGCTATTCAAAATAAATATCCAAATATTAAAAATTGTCCGTTGACAAAGGCACCAAAACTTAATGTCGAGGTACGAGCGTCCTTGAAAGAAAAGTCTGTAAGTCGTGACGATCGACTGGCTACATTGCAGTCAAAAATGGGTGTAGCATTTTCTGCACTTGGTCAAGCAGTTGGCGTTTTGGTTAAAAAAGGGAGGGGGGATGAGGCCACCTTGTCCGCAGTCGAGATGATAAGTGACGCTTCCAGAGTTATTTCTGACGTACATCACGACAATTCTAAGACACGTCGTGCCTTAGCATTGCAGGACCTCAATGAAAACGTCAAATCAACCTTAACAGAAGCACCAGTGGACGAGTGGTTATTTGGGACCAATTTGGGTGATCGAGTAGCTCAAGCTAAGGCTCTAGAAAAGTCTAGTTTGGACTTAAAGCCCCCTCTGCCCAAACGTCCTAATTTCAATTTGAAGAAATCTTATGTCAAGTCCGATGTCAAGTCTTTAAACTTCAAAGGTCCGACTCGCCAATCCAGGGACCAAGGGCAAGTCGGACAACAAGGGACCCGATCCAATTGGACTCCCAATCAACGGCCGAATTCGAACTACCGTCAACGAGTTTACACGAATCCCAAGAAACGACCGAGCCCTTACAGGAATCGGAAACAATAAAGGTGAACAAACATGCGGGCAGATTGGCAATTTTTCTCAAGACTTGGGAAAGCATTACAGCTGATCAAGCGGTTTTGGAGTCTATCCGAGGCTACAAAATACCTTTTTCAACAGCTGTTAGACAATTGAGTACACCCAGGGAAACTATCTGGTCAAAAAGTGAAAAAGCAGACATTCAAATTTCAGTTACAGAGCTGTTAGAGTCGGGTGCAGTTCGTGTTTGCTCGCCACAGATAGATCAGTTTGTTTCTCCTGTTTTTCTAGTCCCTAAACCTGACGGTTCAAAACGGCTAATTATAAATTTGAAAAAGCTCAATGATTTAGTAATCACTCAGCACTTTAAATTAGAGGATAGAAAATTAGCTGAAAAATTAATTTGTCAAAATTGTTTTTTAACGTCTCTAGATTTAAAAAATGCATATCATTTAGTTCCAGTGCATAGGGATCATAGAAAATATCTTCGGTTTATTTTTGGAGGTAAATTATATGAATATACTTGCTTACCTTTTGGATTGTGTACAGCTCCATATGTGTTTACAAAAATAATGAAGCCGGTGGTTTCTCACCTTAGAGAAAGAGGTTTTCTTTCGGTAGTATATCTAGATGACCTTCTGTTAATCGGGGATAATTATTTGAACTGCCTTAACAATCTTATAGAAACTAAAAGGTTTTTAATTAAGTTGGGATTTATTATAAATGAACAAAAAAGTCAGATGCTACCTTCACAAAAGTGTAAATTCTTGGGTTTTATTTTTAATTCATCGGATATGTGTCTACATTTACTTATTGATAAACAAAAAAGAGTTCTCAAATCTGTACAAAAATTTTCAACGGTTAGAAGATGTAAAATAAGGGATTGGGCTCAATTTTTGGGGTTGTTGACCTCAGTTTGTCCAGCGGTGGACTATGGATGGACGTATACTAAAAAATTTGATAGAGTCAAATTTTTAGCACTTGGTAGGTGCAACGACGACTATGATGGTTGGTTAGATTTACCAAAATCGCTTAACGACATTTTTCATTGGTGGTTGCGTAACATAAATTTGGCACAGCGACCTATTAGACAATTTGCTTTCGTCTTAGAAATTTATTCGGATGCATCATTATCGGGTTGGGGTGCTGTGGCAAAAAAGTCAAAAACCCATGGGTTTTGGAATTCAGAAGAGAAATCCTATCATATAAATGTGCTGGAACTACTTGCAGCTTATTTTGTTCTAATTTGTTTTGCTTCAAATTTAAACAACTGCGAAGTGCTTTTGAGAGTTGATAACACGACCGCCATATCCTATATTAACAGAATGGGAGGTGTGCAATTCCCGCAGTTAAATGATGTTGCTAACAAGATCTGGAAATGGTGCGAGGAACGCAATATTTGGATTTTTGCTTCGTACGTAAAATCGGCAGATAATTTTGAAGCAGACGCTGAATCTCGCCGTTTACAACCTGAAACAGAGTTTGAACTAAACGAAATATCGGTGGCCCAAATTATTCAAAAATTTGGAAAGTTTGATATAGATCTGTTTGCAACAAGAAACAATAAGAAATGTGATCAGTTTATTTCTTGGTTTCCAGACCCTGAGGCTGGCTGCGTAGATGCGTTTACAGTTAACTGGAAAGACTTTAAGTTTTATGCTTTTCCCCCATTTGCGCTAATAACCCGGGACTTGAGAAAGATTGTGAATGATAATGCACAGGGTATTGTAGTTGTTCCTAACTGGACGGCTCAGCCCTGGTTTCCACTATTTAGGTCGTTACTGACTAAAGATCCAATTTTCTTTAATGCTGATTATAACTTATTGTCTTCTATTGATAGGCAACCGCATCCCTTATGGCCCAGCCTTACCCTGGTGGCGGGGTTCTTATCGAAAAAGCGTTAATATTAAAAAAGGTACCGCATGCAGCTGTAAATATTGTCGCAGCGTCCATTTCTTCATCAACTTTAAAACAGTACGAATCGAGCATTAAGAAATGGTGGTTATTTTCTGGCAGTTGTCTTGAGGAGGCTCTCAATATTACCGTGGATCGAGTTTTGGAATTTTTAACCTTTTTACATAAACAAGAAGCATCATATGGATCACTGAATTCGACCAGGTCTGCGCTTGCTCTTCTTTGTAATAAATCCTTAGGCGAAAATCCACAAATTCAACGTTTTTTCAAGGGGTTGTTTAGACTAAAGCCACCAGAACCGAAATATACCAGTACGTGGAATCCCGCGGAAGTTATAAACATGCTTGAAAATTGGAGTCCTAACGAGACATTAACATTAGAACAACTTTCGTTAAAGTTAGTTTCGCTTATAGCATTAGTAACTGCTCATAGGGTCCAAACCATTCATAATATAACAATAAATAACATCGTTGAAACTACAGAAGGATACGAAATAAAAATTCCGCTGTTAATAAAAACATCCAAGCGTAACAGACCTCAACCAAACCTCCTGTTACCAGGTTTTCCCGAAAGACCGAAAGTTTGCGTTGCTGCTACCCTTCGATGTTACCTAAGCCGAACAAAGGAATTAAGAGACAAAAATTCGAATCGTCTTTTCCTGGCCTACAGAAGACCGTTTGGCGAAGTATCACGGGAAACACTTAGTCGCTGGATAAAGATCACCTTATCCAAAGCAGGAATTGATACTAGTATCTTTAAGGCTCATTCGACGAGACATGCAGCGACATCCCAGGCAAATCGGAAAGGAATATCGTGGGAAATTATAAGAAAAACAGCAGGTTGGACGGACTCATCCGACACGTTCGCTACTTTCTACAATAGACCATTAACGAACAAAAGGGCTTTTGCGCAAGCTATTTTCGAAACCTAAACAGGTATATACTGTATTTTTATTATACATAAATTTCTTAATAATCCAATGGAATTTTATTTTTCAAAATCGAACACTAATCACTATTGCCGCAACAGCTTTAAACATCTACTTATGAATGATCTGAAGTGCAAGGTGCGAATATAATCACAAGATCAAACGAACTTACCTAGTGAAGTTCGATCTTGATTATATGTAGCACCTTGCACGAAGATCACTCCTACCCATCCCCGTTTTTAAACAATTATTGTGCCCGTTAATATTGCGACAATTTACTTTAAAGATAATGAGTCAGGTGGGGAGGCTATAGTAGGTAATACCACCAGTAATACACTGGGGTCTTTCCTTTTACTTTTAAAATTGTGTGAGTTATAGTACAAAAGGAGGGTACTATAGTCTATCCAAAGATAGAAGATCGTTACGTCATGAATGTGAAATAATGACGTACTTAATACCAACCTAAAATTTTTAAAAAAAACTAACATAATCAAAATGAATTTAAGCATAAATTCTTCATTTAGTACTAATATTAACATTGCTATAAGAATAAAGTCATTATATGAGGTATTAAGCGAGAAAATGCGTTAGAAAGTTTTTTTTTTAGGGATTATAGTGGCTTAGGTTGCACCTGGCTAATGAAGGGTTTACCCCCAAAAATTTCACAATTTCACAAATAATCGATTGTGTATTGCTGGCAATCTAGATCGATTGTCAGTTACACTGCTTAAATCATAGCATAAAGTCAGGTTAAGTTTTGTGACTATTGCTATTCTTGTGCTAAGTTTTGTGAGTATTAAGTGACTGTTTTGTCGATAATCGATTCATATAGTCATATCGCTTTGTAATAAAAGTAAGTAATAATTTGGCAACATTCAATACAAATTGCACATTGAAAAATATTGATGTAAATAGACCTTAAGCCTACGTCATATAGCATTAATGACGTAACGATCTTCTAACTTTGGATAGACCGTACTTATGAATGATCTTCGTGCAAGGTGCTACATATAATCAAGATCGAACTTCACTAGGTAAGTTCGTTTGATCTTGTGATTTATTGATATAATCGTATTACCTGATGTATCATATTAGCCTTGAATTGTTCGATTTTCTGGCGTTAATTTGAATAATTGTACAATTGCTACTATTAATGTTTACAATCGTTAATTTGTTTAATTAATTTCTTCATAATTTGTAATAAATTTAAATAAATTTTCAAAAAGTTTTTTGCCATATTTTGCACATTTTGTTAGTTGATTGAAAATTTTATTGAATTTTAATACAGTATTCAGTTTCATTATAGTACTGAGTACCATAATGAATTCATTATAGTACTCAGTACTATAATGTAATCAGCTCGAAAATCAGTATAGTCTTTATTGTCATAATGCATGTCATTATGACATTAAAAATTACACTCATAAAGTTGTCATTTCGAAACGCAAGCAGATAAAACTCATTAAAATACTACATTGTACAAATAGAAACGATAAAAATGCCATAAGCAAAAAGGAAAACGATGAGTGATATAACGAAAGTAAAAAATACTCAGAAAACATAAATCACTCCATCTTAAATTTTGATCTATCAGACATACTATTCAAAAATAACAGTGTCGACTTCAATTTAAATGTAAAAGAAAATGTAAATGTAAAAGAAAATGTAAATGTAAAAGATAGTGTAAAAGAAAATGTGAATGTTAAAGAAAATGTAATGATAAATGTTAATGAAAATGAAAATGTTAATAGTGGTAATACAAGTAACGAGATGCTTGATAGCAATATAGAAATTTCGTCAAATCCATCTGCACAAACAAGTACAAATACTCACTCCTTACAAAAGGAAGGAGATGAAAGACATAGCCGTACAAATACAACTAGAATTGGAAGAAAAACTAAATTTCCTAACAAATATTTGAATTTTGAAATTAATTAAACTAAAACTCGTATGTAAAACTAAACAATAATTCACGAAGCAAACAAACATCTCGTTACCCAAAATACAAAACAATCTAACAGTAGGCACATACAAATAAACTAAAACAAATTGAATACTGTATTCAGAAAACTGTACAATACACCTAATTGACATACTACATAATTGTAATTAGCTAAACCAACCACCAACATCATTTGTTTACATAAAAAGAAAGATGTTGGATATATAATAATGTGTACAGCACACATGCGCTAATATAATACCTGACTGTACAACTTAAGTCTAAAATAAATCAGTTGAACTCAATCACTTGTAGCGTACGTATATTTACCCCTCCACCTATACATTTAACAGCTATCACACGATATTACGGCGGAATTAATCAATTTAATGTCTAATGCAATCTTAAAAAAACTTATGCATGTTGTCCAAAACATACATTTCTCCCTTATTATCGAAGAAAGTACGGATGTAAGCACCCAAGAACAAGTGTCTATCTGCCTAAGGTACATAAACGAAAATTTAGAAACTAATGAAATATTTTGTGGTTTTTACACGGAGAGAATTGTATAGTAATAATCTGCAATTTTTGTATAATAAAAAAATTGTGTTACAAAGTAATTAATATTATACTTATGGTGAACAAATTAGATTTTTCTGGATACTATATAAATATTTTAAAACCAGTAAGTATGCTTTACAATACATTTATTTTCAAACTTACTACATAAATATAGTTACTTATTACAATTACTATTTTTATTTTTTATTTAACCATATAGTGATAATACATAGGTTTTACTATCTGATTTTAGTGTTATTAACCATATAGCTCTATACATATTTAGTATATGTTTGAATTTACTATAAAATATACTACACATTACTTAAACTTATTGTATAAATTGGGGCGTATGCTTATTGTAGTATAATACTACGCGTCGCATTCGCATTGCCAAACTAGTGTTGTGAAAGTGTAGTTGATCGTGTAACGCCTCAGGTCAAAGAGCTTTGAAACAAGTTACAACAAGAAAAAGCACCAGTTATTGTCACAAAGTAGATAGATTTGCGACAACTAGAACAAAGCACTTCCATAGTATACTATTTTAAACAAATGTGGTATGCTATCTAGAACTTGGTGGTGTAATTGCAATGATTATATATATAGCATGTAAAAAGCTAGAACAAGGACGTATTATGTGTGTATGAATAAGTTTTAGTCCATAGGCATAATTGATATGTGTTTTATATCATTTGTATGCCACTATAAACAAATGTGGTATGCTATCTACGAATTGGTGGTGCGTATGTTATGATTTTATATATATATATATATATATATAGCGTTTAAGAAAAGCTAGAACAAGGATGTATGTGTATGTGAAATGCGAATAAGTTTTAGCCCATTAGCACAATTGATACGTGTTTTATATCAAATATGTAGATGTTATTTTTCGGTTCGATCTAAATGATGAGCCATCAAAAAAGTATATATATCACTCATTCAAATATATATATATATATATGTTTTAGAGTTTAAAAAAGCTAGAACAAAGATGCTCTTTGTGCGAAATGCGAATAAGTTTTAACCTATAGGTATAATTGATATGTGTTTTGCATTTTAAATAAATTCAGATATATTTATATGTGTTATTTTCTTGGATCTGTTTAAATGCTGCATACAAAAAAAAGTATGTGTGCTTTTCTGGAACATTGTGATTATTCATCACATCACATTTAATTCGATTGCAAATATATATTTCCTATATATATATATTTATATATACAGATATACAAATTTAAACGTATAGGCCCCTACACACGGACGTAGTTGTCTTAATGCTATAACGCGCGTTCATCAACGCGCAATCATTAACGTGTGTGTGTAGGCAAAAAACTGCCAAGTTATTGAATGCACAGTCCGAATGCACGTCAAGTTAAAATATCTGTCTTTGCTAGATATTTTGAATGCGCGTACATCAAAATACGTGCATGTCTCAACGTGTGGAGGCAAAACTTACAGATTTGCAGGTGAGTTTATCAGTAGCGTCGGTAAGTATTTATTATATTAATCCGAGTTTCAATTATAGTAATCAAAATTTGTCGATTGTAGAACATGTCGGATATAAGAACATTGTGCCGAGATTTTACCCGGGAATTTATAGAACTGTACCGAGCACATCCTTGTTTATGGACATCCTTAGACCAGATCCTCCGACGCATCTTTTTCTTTTCCTTTTTTTCTTTCATCACATAAGCGCACGCCACTGCTACTAACGCCCATTGCTCATTAGACAACGACATCGTGCTATCACTTTAACAACTACATTAAAATTGATGTTAAAGATTGTCAGTCTGTAGACAAATGAAAAGCACGTTAATGGTTGCGCGTTGATGAACGCGCGTTATAGCATTAAGACAACTACGTCCGTGTGTAGGGGCCTTTTGCAAAAATGATTATTAATTTTATCATGCTGTTCAAAGCAAATATACCACTACGCTATATAATAAGCCGAAATGCGAAGCAAGATAAATCATTGTTTATAGTTCGATGCATGGAAATATATTTAAATAAACAAAAGATTCATTCAAAAATTATGCGGATAGTTAGTCTCATTTATTAATTAGACTTCCTCATCAGAAGTTGTGTAAAATTAATTCAAGTGACACAAGTGAATAAGTTATTTTTTTACGGTGAGTACATAATACTGAATTATTCTGTTATTACTTATTTTTTATTCTCCAGTAAATTTATTTTATATTTCATATTTATCTATTTCTGTTGTTTTTTTTTTTTTTTTTTTTAGAGTAAAATGAATAATCTTCTTACAAGTGCTATGTTCGATGCAGATATGATGTCATTTAATGGGGATCTAAATCCCTCACCACAGCCACCACAACAACCATCAAAACGCAAACGATCAAACGCAACAACATCAAACTCTACAAATAAAGGGAAGCAAATCCGTATGGATCAAGCAAACGCTATAAACCTAGAAAGCGACGTGGATGATGCGTTTGAAGAACTATTTTCCGATGTTGGAGCTAAAGAAGTTCCACCATCCTCATCTATGACAAGAAAACTCAACAACGGAGTAGTTACAATTACATCCCCAACTCCAAACGGTGCTACACACTTCATTAAAATTGAAGTTTATGATATGAAGGATATCGAGGGGAAATCAAGCAACGAAATATGGAGGCATGCATCAGTGCGATCGAAAGTGTTTATCAATCGAATTGAAAATCCGCAAACCTTCAACATCATCAACACAATCACTCTGGATTTGGCTAAGAAGATGAAGAATGCAGAAGGTTCCGAAACCAAGTTCATGAAGTTTTAGTTTTTTTATTACATATGAAATAATACTTAGTATATGTTTTAAATTTTAATTTTCGAATTAATATTGTTTAACGGAATGATATATTTAAAATTAGTTTTTATGATAATATAATAATAATACATTACTAATTATTAAAATAAAGAAAAATACTATAGATTTTATACATTTTTTACAACCATTTTTTATAAATATTTTATTATAAGTTTTAGTTTTCTTACGTTTATAATTAAATGTATAAATATGAAATATACTCACCATGTTTTAAATTTTTGAATTATAATTGTTTAACGGAATGATGTATTTAAAATTAGTTTTTATGATAATATAATAATACAATACTAATTATATGAATAAAGAAAAATACTATAAATTTCAAGCACCATTTTATTATATGCAAGCACCATTATATTTTATGAGGAATAATTGGAGGGGTTAATAAAACAGAATTCTACTCACTTAAAATTATAATGTAAGTATATGTAATAAAATTATATAAGTAATTAGTATTAGTATTAGTATAAGTAATAAACTTACAAGAAAAATATAAGTAATTATATATCCGTAATTAATTCTGAAATCAAAAATAATTATAAAAAAAATAAAATAAACAAGAACTTCTCAACCTACCAGCTTAATAGCGGAAACAGCGACTAGGGGGTCATCTACACGATAGTAAATGTAATGCCCCAAGTGCACCCCCAAGCTCACCCCGCCAGGCTGAATGTTGGAGGGAATAGCCCCGACCCCATTAACAAAATAATTGTTTTACCCTGAAAATACAAAAAATATGAAATAAAATATAATTAATAATAATAAAAACAGTGTTATAACTTACTCTTAACGAGGTAGGGAGCTGCCTACATACAACGGCATATAGTAGATTTTCCAATGAGTTTTCTAAAAAACAATTATAATATTATATAATTTGTTAAAAAATATTTGGACCAACTACTACAATATTATATAATTATTCATAATATTATATTCAAAATTTATTAGACATCAACAAACATTTTTAAAATATATAAACTAAAAATATAACTTACCCATGCTTTCGATTCGTATAACGTTCTCACACTAGCAATGCTCACAATAAGACGATTTTTAAAATGAAATAGAAATTTTGAATATATCGATGCTACCCTCACCCTCAAGGCCTCAAATGATACAAGTACCATAAGTATGTGCTAACTAATACAAGTGCCATCCATCACTTGAAAAATTGAATATAAAAAATAAATAAATAAATAAAAGTGGAAAAGCATCATACTTCAGTGAATGAATCGAGAAATGCATGATTTTATTAAAAGATCGATATAATTAAACAGTTTTTTTGAATATCCATACAGAATGATAAAAAAAAACACACGTTCCATTTTTAGAAATCAATAGAAATAGAATAGAATAGAAAATCGAATCATTAATATAATCGAATGTTATAAATAGTCAATGTTTTTTTTTTCTTAATATCCTACATATATGATGATGCCATATTTTAATCAGCTAATAATCTTAAAAAAAACATAAGATTGGTATTCTGCGAAATTGTATGGCATATAAAATCAGCATTCATTAGGTAGATATTCTATAGAATACATCATATCTCAAACATATTTATTCGAGAAAAAGTGGTCAGTTACATTTATAAAATTGAATATAAAACGAAAAAAGTGCTTAAAAATCTGGTTGTCTCCTGTTTCAAGATAACTCATTCTGGATAAATATAATTATAAAAATATTGGGGTATGTACTACAAAAATATACTACATTAATGTTTTGTTTAAATAAAAACAACATAATTTATAGATTTATGAAGAAGAGTGTAAGATATACACCTAATTTTAAAATTCAAATAAATAAACAACACTACGCCACATCATCATCATCAAGGTATAAAGTTTAAAATTTATTTATCGATTTTTTATTCACACCAGAAATAATTTTTAGGGATTATGGAGAATCTATATAAAACATATATAAAATCAGTGGTTGAAGGATGTCAGAGAGATAAGCAAACTCGAGAAACATTAAAACCGCCTACAAAGCGAAACTTTTATGGTGACTACATCAATTCTATTTTAAAAAAAGGTAGTACGACACATATTTTATTAGATCAAAATGAACCGCAATCTAAACATAAAAAAGTTGATATTGCAAATTGTTATTTAAAATATATAAACCAAGTTTTAAATCCATCGGAAGAAACTAATGTGGATAAAAATGAATTGTTTTTAATTAATATAGAAACAGCTTTTAAAAATCGAATGTTGACCAATGCAATAGTAAATGTAAACAAAATTTTGATCCCTAAGCTTTTTCTGCAAACAACACAAAATTTAATTGAAGCTAAAGTAAACGAGTTTAGATCAATTGCACCAATTAAAGCACAATTATGTTTGTGTTGTGAGATGATTCTTCCTAACACAGAAGAACTAAATATTATTTATCTCAACTCGAAATATGAAGTTGTTTATCTTACTTCAGTCATATCCGAATGGTACGACGATGCCACTGAAAAAATTCTAACAAATTTGGATAAATATCAAGAGCGAGATAGTGGGTGGGCTCTACATAAGATACTTCAAATTAATTTAAATATTAACAAATATATTCCATTCACAGTTGGTGGTAAATTTTTCACACTCCCAAAGTATATTCAAGCTCGAAAAGCAGTGATAAATGTTCAATGCGATGATGATTGTTGTTTCGCATGGGCGGTCTTATCAGCAATTCACCCCGCTAAAAATAACCCTCATAGAGTTTCTTCCTATCCAGATTTTAAAAATTTTCTCAATTTGGATAAAATTTCTTTCCCTGTGGGTTTATCACAAATCTCAACATTCGAAAACCAGAATGATATGTCTATTAACGTGTATGCACTGAAGAAAAAAAATGATTGGCTCATTTTAAATGAGTATAACGATGATGAGCATTCGTCAAAGAGAGATGATAATAAAAATATTGAGTATGAAATTCTCCCCGTGTATATATCAAAAAATCATAAAAATTTGCATATTAATCTATTGAAGGCAGAAATTCCCACAGAATCAGGACCTGAAACTACACCAAAATACCACTTTTGTTGGATAAAAAATTTACCCAAATTGGTGACTAGACAAATGACTGAAAACCACCGCGGTTCTCGATGGTTATGTGATCGATGTTTATGCTATTTTTATAGGGAGATTAAATTCAGGCAGCATAAAATTGATTGTTTAAATTCTTCACCTGTTAAGTGTGTTATGCCAAATGATTTCAGTAAATGGTTATATTTTAAAAATTATAAAAATAAAGAAATGCACCCATTTGTAATTTATGCGGATCTCGAATGTCTTGTTGTACCAATCGATATGTGTGAACCTAGCAATTCGCGAAGTTACACGAATGCATACCAAAAACATGTGCCATGTAGCATTTCATATTATTTAAAATGTAGTTTTAATGATAGTTATTCCGAATTAGATTTGTATAGGGGTGAGGATTGTGTTGAATGGTTTGTGAATAAATTAAATAAAATCACAGATAAGGTGGCAGACATATATAATGATAAAAAAGAAATGTTACCACTATCACAAATGGAGGTAGATGAATTCGAATCTGCAGATATTTGTCACATTTGTGAAAACGAGTTCACACCACCCTCAGATTTCGCGCTAGATTCAGAGGAGGAAGATCGGTTAACCAAAGTTAAAGATCATTGTCACCTAACAGGAAAGTTTAGAGGTGCTGCGCATATCAACTGTAATCTTAATTATCAAATTCTTTCAGATGTAATAGTAATTTTTCATAACCTTCAAGGTTATGATGCTCATTTCATTATTAAAAAATTATATGAGAAAAAAGTTATGGGCACTAATGGTGAAATTTATTTAAAAAATCCTGGAAAAATAACTACAATCCCCATAAATAAAGAGAAATACAAAGCATTTACAAAATATAATAATACTAATAATATAAAATTAAAGTTTATAGATTCTTTTAATTTTATGAGCTCATCTCTAGATAAACTATCATCATACCTGAAAGAATATACCATCGTAAAGAAATATTTTAAAAATATACCAAATTCAAAATTAAAACTTTTATTTAGAAAAGGTGTTTTACCTTACGGTTATTTAAATAGCTTTGAGCGTTTTGAAGAAAAAATGTTACCAGATCGAAAACATTTTTTTAACAATTTAACTCAAGCCCATATTAGTGATGGAGAATACGACCATGCTCAAGCAGTTTTTTCTCAATTTGGGTGTACAAACTTGGGAGAATATGCAGACCTATATCTGAAAACAGATGTGTTGTTGTTGGCAGATGTTTTTGAAGAATTTCGATTATTATGTAAAAAAACATATGATTTAGACCCAGCCAATTATGTAACAGCACCCGGATTATCTTGGGATAGTCTATTAAAACTCACCAAAATAAAACTTGAATTGATAACAGACATTGATATGCTATTGTTTATCGAGAGGGGTATTCGTGGTGGAGTAAGTCAATGTTGTGGTAGATATGCTATTGCCAATAATCGATATATGCAAAATTTTGATATTTCACGGTCTGAATCATATCTCATATATTTAGATGCGGTAAATTTATATGGATGGGCAATGTGTCAATCCCTCCCTACCGGTAATTTCAAGTGGGTTGATAAAAGAAAAATCTCTAATTTTAACGTCTTGGATATTCCAGATGATTCGGAAAAGGGTTATATTTTAGAGGTTGATTTAATATACCCAGAAAGTTTGCATGATTCACATGCGGACTTTCCCTTCTGCCCCGAAAATAAAATTCCCTTCAATGGAAAACACAAAAAATTATTAACAACACTCGAATCAAAAAATCAATATATTATCCACTATAGAAACCTGAAACAATGTGTTAATCATGGATTAATTCTTAAACAGATACATCGCATAATAGAATTTAATCAATCACCTTGGATGCGCCCATACATTTTGAAAAATACTAAACTGCGAATGGAATCCACTAATGAGTTTGAAAAAAGTTATTATAAACTCAAAAACAATAGCGTTTTCGGGAAAAGCATGCAGAATGTTAGAAAAATGCGTAACGTTAAATTAGTATCAAAATGGGAGGGAAGTTATGGGGCAGGAAAATTAATGGGTAAGCCCAATTTTAAAGATAGAGTGAGCTTTGATGAAGATTTTGCCGCTATTGAATTACATCAGCTCAAAGTGACGTTCAATAAACCTATCTATATAGGTATGGCTATTTTAGATATAAGCAAGACTTTAATGTATCGATTTCATTATGAGTATATGAAACAAAAATATGAATCTGCAAGTTTGAAACTTTTATATATGGATACTGATTCATTAATATATTCAATAATCACAAATAACTTTTATGAGGATATTCTCCCAGACTTATCGCAATGGTTTGATACATCTGACTATGCGGAAAACAATCATTATAACTTTCCTAGAATTAACAAAAAGGTATTAGGATTATTTAAGGATGAATTGAACGGGGGAATTATGCAAGAGTTTGTAGGTCTTCTTTCGAAAATGTATTCGTATTCTATAGCTAACAAAAATGTAAATAAAGCTAAGGGGGTGCAAAAAGCAGTTGTTCAAAAACTAGCTTTAGAGGAATATAAAAACTGTTTGTTTCAAAATACGTCTACATATAAAACCCAACATAAAATTGTATCAAAACGACATGAAGTTTTTACAATAAAACAAAATAAAATTGCGCTAAATCCTAATGATGAGAAAAGATATATTACTGAAAATAATATAGAAACACTACCATGGGGTCACTATTCTCTGAAAATGTAAGCTGGCAGAGGTTATATCACATTATGTTTAATGTTTATTCACTCAATAATGTATATATTGTATTAATAAATAGTATTAATTTTATTTTATTATTTCGAATTGATTGTAATATATGTATTAAATGAAATAAATAAATCGATGTGTTGCAACTTGTCATATTTTTTATTTAATAAGCATATTCCTAAAACATTTATAATTTGTAAATAATAATTAATAGGTTTTATATTTTGAAATTATTCAGGAAAAAAACGTTGCTCGAAAATTTTCTGACGTTTATCCTTATTGAAAATTATTTCTAATTTCTTTCCGACATCTTTGATACGATTTGCAAATCTTACTCGATCTCTCGCAACCTCCTCCCAAGGTCCTTTTCGTGCTGATTGATAAGCAAACAACCATCGCTCCATAGGGTATAATTTATTTAGATTTGTAGCAAAGCGAACAGTGTTTTTATTTACAACTTTTTCTGAGATTTGTCTTTTCTCAAGTTGAGCGATATTTTTTTTTTTTAATGAACATTCAGAGCAGTTACGTATCATCGGTGGTGGCCCATCAATTTCATCTCTAACAGATTTGTTATGATGTTGAACACAGTGCCTACAACCATAAATGTTTGGATTGCTTCGTAATTTATTTGACAGTCTTTCCCAAACATATTCAATAGACTCTGCGGCAAATGTGGTCAAAAATTCTATTGGTAAACACTCAATTTCCGGAAGCGACATTAATTTAAGTTGTTTGTTTTTATAAAAAGATAATATTGCCTGTCCTACTGTAGGGTTTTCATACATCATAAACCATTTTTGTAAAAGTTGTATGTTTTTAAATGCGCAGTGATTAGTATTAGCATTTGCATGCGCTGACGAACAACTTTGAAACATAAAGTTTGAGTTTCGTAATAATTTTAAAGCTGGACATCCCATATCTTCCAGGTTTACAACATTATTAAAACCACAATTTTCCAACCATTTTTGTTTATCCACCCCTTTTACGTAAATTAATATAGCGCCCTGCAAAGCTTCATGAAGAATATAATTTAAATCCTCATATGGTATACCAACAGTTTGCCAATGTATACTATGATGGTGATTCAAAATCCAATTCTTTGATAGTTTCTCAGAGTTTAAATACTCATAATCGTTTGGTGCACTGAATACAAATACTTTTGCATGTTCAGGGTTATCAACTGGAAGTAATGCTACTTCTTTAAATATAAACTTGTTGTTTTTCATAAAACCTTGAAAATCTGTAATGAACTTCATTATTCGAAACAAAGTATTAAACTAACTTCTGCACTCTACCGCTAATTGGTTTATACTCAATTATCCGATCATGTAAAATCAAACAATAGGCTGTGGTATTCGGCGGGAATCTCTGTTTTGATTCAAACTCTAAACGAATGTCAACTGGGGCTGATTTAAGAGACTCGTTTTGTTGAGCACAATCTATTAAAATTAGCGGAGCAATATTTATGAAATCAGATTTACTTAACAACGGTTCGCTTTCATGCGAGTAATATGCATTTTGAAATCCTGCATACATGTCAAAGAGTAGAGCATACTGATTATGATCAACATCCAAATTCAAGTTTCCGTATGGATATGATTGAGAATTTAAATACAACTTAACATCGCTAACTTGACAATGATCAAACTTACTAACATCAATATTAGGATTATTTTTTCGATTAGTCTGAAATCCAAGAATTACAAATCTCGGTTTTTCTAATTGAGTAGCAGTTTTGATTGTCCAAATTTGTTTTTCTGTTGTTTGAAGCATTGGATATTCATATAACTCCCATGTACGAAAGCTCATAGAAATAGTTGGATCTTTCTCAATATAATGCAGCATATCAGCTTTTTGTTTATCAGAAAGTGTAATATATGGAACCCTCCACTCAATTTTGTTTAAAACAAACTTAAATGCCTCGACTTCTGTTTGAATAATAGCATTTAAATCAGTTCTCGATCTTACAAGAATAAGTTCATGTTTAGCATTCACAATAACTTTAAGATAGTCTTCAGCAAAACCCAAAAGCATATTAAGAGGTATAATTATATCAAAGTATCCATCCCGATTGGTTATTGTAGTATTAGGACTGGCTTTCCACCCAGCATTTTCCAACATTTGGCTTTTGTTAATATTAACAGAAAAATACCCCTTCATCGTGGATGTAATTCCAACATTTTTACATCTATCTATTTCTACACCATTCAATTCATAGCGAATTTCATCAAATAAATGACATATTCCATTGTTTATAATGTTTGTATGTTCCGCAGCGGTACCATCCTCTTTCAACAACCGTCCAAAAATGTGCAAACTGCTTTTGTTTGGTCTAACATATAACTCCTGATTCTGAATCGTTATACGAATTTCATCATTGTTGTTAAACGTGGATGATGCATATGGTTGATGTACATGAATTTCATTGTTAGATACCGAATCATCATACTCCACATTGGAGCGAATGTTTAACATTATTGTGCTTTTTTTTTAGACGAATCGATAGCTCAAGAGTAACTCGAAATGAATTCGCAATGAACAACCGTAAATGTTTGGTGATCACTTTTGTGCAATTCAAGTTTACTTTACAACCGGTGGAATCCTCGTTTTGATTGGAACAACTGTTAGATTGAGACTTTCGAGAATTGCTCTGTTTGCCGGTGTGAGTGCTTTGATTTGTGGTGAGCGAGTGATCATCTTCTTGCATTGCTCCTCTTTAAAATATGTTTTGACAGCGTTTTTTATACATTTATCTCCATCGTAAATGTTGTAAACAATACCCATTTTAATATTTTTTTATGTGTAACCTTACCGTTATGACTTCACCTCTAAAATTAACCAATTTACCGTCTTGATCAAGTATTTGAAGGGTTATATTATCTATCGAACGGGTGTTTATCGGTAAATAGATAACGTTTACAGGTTCTTGAACTATTTTGTATCCAGGTGGTACAGTTGGGAAAAAGTCATACAATGTATGCGCTTGATAACCATTTAAATACGCTCCGCTTGTAATATTGCATTCTACCCGAACTGTATTAACTTTAAGAATATCAACCGGTAAATCTGATTCATGTTGAACGTTTGGAAGTAAAACCTCCTGTTTAAAACCAAGCAATTTATAAATTGAATCTTCCGGAGAAAAGTTTATCGTTTGATTACATTTTAACAAACACTTTAATGTATTATTGTTCGCTTTCATCTTAAAAACGACTCCACTACTCTCTACTTCATTCTTGATATATTCAGCAATATCTGTTAACTCATACGAACCAACAGGTAAAGTAACAATCAAATCACCTATATACATTTTGTTATGATCTATATCTATGTTTGGAATAGAATTAAAGGTTTGCAAACTAACCAAACCTAATTCATAATTTTCATTTTCTGATAATTGAATTGGAGGAAAGTAATTTGTTGATAACACTGATTTAGTATCGGAGAGTGAAATGGTAAACGACATTGTTAGCCGGTAAGATATCAAATGACTCTAAAATAATATAATTATTTATTTATGTATTATTCATATAATTGGTTACACAGAAATTTTAAACATAAATGACCACATACAAACGTATTATAATTTTGATAGGTTTCATAGTTATAATTAACGCTGCCTCCTAGATACTTAACTACTTCGGATGGAGGGCGAAGATTACCAAAACTATCGAAGTATATAACATTACTACCTCGTTTTCGATAGCATACCCAGTGAGTACCTGATCCATTCTTATCGTCTAAGTTTACAATACCACACTCATTTGTATTAACTTTGGTTGGTAAATCGTTTCGCATAAACACTCCACGGAAATTTTTAATCTTAAGCTGTTTTGCATAGTAATAAAGTTCACTATCGGTTAGCGCTCTATCGGGCAGCATCCTTATCAGTTTTTTGGCTTATTGTATGTTGGAGGAATAAATAATCCATAACCCTTCTTATAAGGTTGCATATATAACCCATGACCACCAATTTTCACACTCTCCATTGTCTTATTATGACGTATGTTTTCCTCAAGTAGCTTTTTAGCTGCGCTAGCATCGTTAACAGCTTTAGCAATACCAGCCGCTTCTCCAGCCAATGCCCCAGCTGCGCTTAACCCCGCAAATATGGGAATAAGCAATGGTAGAAATCCACCTGTCTTAGGTATTGATATAACTTTAGGTGTCTTTACATTACTTTTACCTCCAACTGATTTCACCAAACCGTTAACAACATTTAATGCGCACTTGATCGCTTTTTTTGAATCGTATGTTTTTGAAGCTTTTACGGCTTTTTTTGACATGCTTATAAGCTTCCTAAAAGACAACATTTTTTTTTTTTTCGTTGTTTTATTTAAAACTATATTCATGTTTTGAGAATGCCCCATACCAAGTTTAGTTTTTGCTTTCATAGCATTTGCTACAGACCATGCAACCACTTTCTCACCAATTTTAGCATCTTTAGCCAAAACCCGATGCCAAGCTTTGTCAATTAATACCGCATCAGCTTTATGTCGATTAGCAAGACTAGCTTTATTTTGTGAATATGCAATATCATGGTCTTTACAGGCTGCATCTAGAGGATTTATTCCGGGATCACCATTTTTTAGGCGTTTCGATAATTTCGTACCAGGACCACAGTATTGATATCCGGGTACATGCATTTCAAATGGGGTATTATCAATTGCCCAATTGAGTATTCCCGTTCCTTTGACGGTTTTCCGTTTAGTGTTCTTTTTTTTATTTTTAGACCGCATCTTTACACTCTAACGTTCAGTATTCAATTGATTATAATTACAAAGCATAATGAGGTATATAGCCAGTTACACTCAGGATGCGATTCAAACAGCAGCAAGATAAATTAAAAGTTTCAAACTATGATTTGCTAGCAGACAACAAAAAATCGGTTGGAAAAAGACATGGAACATTGTTACCTAACACAATAAGATGTATTATTTGTGGCCCCTCAAACTGTGGAAAAACGAACGTATTATTATCACTGCTGGTGCATAAAAACGGTCTTCGATATGAAAATGTTTATGTTTATTCTAAATCTTTGTTTCAACCTAAATATGAATTACTACGAAAAATATTAGAACCCATCGATGGTATTGGATATTTTACATTTTCTGAAAATGAATGCGTAATACATCCAAATGAAGCTAAAATAAATTCTATTTTCATTTTTGATGATGTTGCATGCGAAAAGCAAAATAATATTAAAGAATATTTTAGTATGGGTCGACATAAAGAAGTTGATAGTTTTTATTTATGTCAAACATATACTCGCATTCCAAAACATCTCATCAGAGACAATACCAATTTAGTAATTTTGTTCAAACAGGATGATCTCAATTTACGACATATTTATGAAGATCATGTTAATATGGATATGAAAATTGTTGAGTTTCAGCAATTGTGTAGATTCTGCTGGAAAGACAAATTCGGTTTCTTAGTTATAGATAAGGATAGGGATGTTAACAGAGGGCGCTACCGTCAGGGATTTGATTGTTTTGTTGAAGTTGGTGAATAATTAAAGATTTTATATATGTAAAAAAGTGTTTAAATACATAAATATATGGTTATATCTCATTCAATCGCTGGTCGTTAATCTTAGATAACGGTTTTATTGAAACGTATTTCAACAAGTTTCCACAAGTATATAACTTGACCTCAAACTTGACTTAAATTTTGAAACTTAACATAATACTTGACATTGAACTTAACTTAAATTATTAAACTTGACGTCAAACTTGACTTAAATTTTGAAACTTAACTTAATACTTGACATTGAACTTAACTTAAATTATTAAACTTGACCTCAAACTTGACTTAAAATTATGAACTTAACTTAAGACTTGACATCGAACTTAGTTACTTACTAACTGGAGTTACTTTTTAAAAAGCTTCCTAATGATGCCGTTATTAGCGAAAATGACTTCGCTAATTATAAGGAAATATTGAAAACATCTAACGGTCATAAACAAAAATATAGGTCTGAAGGTAGAATATCCGCATCAAGGGGGGAAAAATATCGTAAATACATATCCAAATTATTTGAAGATGATAAAAGTGTTAGATCAAAAAAAAGGGTATCGCTCAAAAGAGTCTCTGTAAATGGTTATGGAATACCAAAAAGTTTGAAAATAGAGGATGTACCTCCTAAAACTGATTATTTATATTGGGATAATCCAAATGAACTCGTTGAGCGATTACAATTATTAATCGCTTCACAAACAGCTGGTAACAACAACCATGAAAATGAGATTATATCAATTGTAGAAGAGTTGCGAGAAGCGGGCATTATATATTGATAATTATTTATGATAACTAACTAGTTGCATTTAACATAAAGATCGATACACACTTAATATGAGTGTTGATAAATTTGGTCATCAGTGGACTGATAATAAAAGCTCACTTAGCAGTATGTTATCACATGGCTCCCCTGGAATTGGATTTCTTTTAACACCTGATAAGCATTTTAACATCGATCATAAACTTTTACGAAATGTGGCGAATCCAGAAGTTGAAAATGATGCTGTTAATAAAAGTTATATGGATAATATTATTCAGAAAATTAATAAAACGATCAAAACAATGGTGGACAACATGAATCAACTTAAAATTGATATTGTAGATATGAAAAATATGTTATTAATCACCATTAATAAAAATGAAACTATTTCAATCATATCAGAAAATAATTTTAAGGAATATCAAAAGCTTATAGATCAAACCACTAAACATATTGTTTATTTAGATGCTCAAATAAACTCTTTAAAATTGCAAAATAAAGCTTTATAAAGAATAATTATTTTAATATCATCACACTATTAAATATTAAATCGATAATGCAGGAAGCAAAAGTGCAGTTAGTAAAAGAATTGCATGCTCCTGCTAGAAGGAATTATCATAGAAGGCATGTCATCATTAAGGGTTTGGATGAATCATGGCAGGATGATTTGGTTGAAATGATTCCATACGCCAAAGAAAACCGAAATTACAAATATATGCTAACGGTTATTGACAACTTTTCGAAATATGCTTGGGCTGTCCCTTTGAGGCGGAAATCAGCCGAAGATGTAGCTGGAGCTATGAGGAAGGTATTATCCGGTGGACGTAGCCCTAAAAATTTGCAAACTGATAATGGCAAAGAGTTTTATAATTCAAAATTTAAAGCTCTTTTATCGAAATATAATGTAAATCATTATTCAACCTATAGCCATTTAAAAGCCAGCATATGCGAGAGATTCAATCGCACCTTAAAGGAAAAAATGTGGAAAAAGTTTAGTCTACAGGGTTCATATAAATGGTTGACAATTCTCCCTACATTATTAGAAGAATATAATAACACGATACATAGTACTATTAAGATGAAACCTATAGATGTGAATGATGATAATGAAAAAGATGTTCTGCAAAAGTCATATAATCATTTAAAAATGGTGAATTCTGCTAAGATAAAATTTAAATTAGGTGAAAAAGTACGTATTAGTAAATATAAAGACATCTTCGAAAAAGGGTATACCCCCAACTGGTCAACCAAAATATATACAATAGACAAAATCTTGCTCACCAATCCGATAACATACAAAATAAGAGATTACCAAGAAAATCAATTAGATGGATGTTTTTATAACCAGGAACTATTAAAAGTCAGGAATTCTGATATATATCTCGTGGAAAAAATATTGAAAAGACGGGGTGATGATGTATTTGTAAAATGGTTAGGCTTTGACGATTCGCATAACACGTGGATTAAAAAGCAAAATGTATAAATTGGTTGCGAATAAACAATTTAAAATAAATAACTAAGCAGTTTGTTTCTTTTACATATTTATTCAGTGTTTCATAATAAATTATTTAATTAACAATGGTTGTTCATATCCAACTAACAATCGGGTTAAATAACCAATATCTATTTTCCCATCCAAAAAAAATTCGCAAGCTTCGATAGCTTTATAGCAATCACATTCTTTTTTCTCACACTCCTCAGGGTCAAGTATTGGGTCCAGCTTATTTTGCTCCAAACAATACTCCATAGCGCGAATATTTAAAATGCCCATATGATATTTAACCTTGTTTTCCAAGGTATCCTCAACATCAGCATGGTTTTCATCCAAATTGTGCTTCGAATAGCAGGCCCACATATCGTAACTAAATAGTATAATTAAAAAATGGAAATAAAAAACATAATAATAAACTTACCGATTAATAAAATATGTCACTTTCACACCACGAAAATTATAGGACTTCTTCTCACAAAATATTTTAAGTGAATAATCTAGTGATGTTCTTTTTTATTAATATTTTTTTTTACTTTTATGGAGGTGGGTGGGGGCTTATAATAGATTTTTACTTTTCAAAACAATCTCAATAAAAAAAATCATGGCATGCTGATGAAGTTGATGGAAATATATATTTGCAATCGAATTAAATGTGATGTGATGAATAATCACAATGTTCCAGAAAAGCACACATACTTTTTTTTGTATGCAGCATTTAAACAGATCCAAGAAAATAACACATATAAATATATCTGAATTTATTTAAAATGCAAAACACATATCAATTATACCTATAGGTTAAAACTTATTCGCATTTCGCACAAAGAGCATCTTTGTTCTAGCTTTTTTAAACTCTAAAACATATATATATTTGAATGAGTGATATATATACTTTTTTGATGGCTCATCATTTAGATCGAACCGAAAAATAACATCTACATATTTGATATAAAACACGTATCAATTGTGCTAATGGGCTAAAACTTATTCGCATTTCACATACACATACATCCTTGTTCTAGCTTTTCTTAAACGCTATATATATATATATATATATATAAAATCATAACATACGCACCACCAATTCGTAGATAGCATACCACATTTGTTTATAGTGGCATACAAATGATATAAAACACATATCAATTATGCCTATGGACTAAAACTTATTCATACACACATAATACGTCCTTGTTCTAGCTTTTTACATGCTATATATATAATCATTGCAATTACACCACCAAGTTCTAGATAGCATACCACATTTGTTTAAAATAGTATACTATGGAAGTGCTTTGTTCTAGTTGTCGCAAATCTATCTACTTCACAAGTATCGGTTTTTATTTATAATTTAAATGTTCACATGGTGGAAGAAAGTTGTGAATTTTTTAAAAATGGATGTAAATGAACTTCTTCTAAGTTGGGGCTTTCCTGAACTGATAAACAAATTTCTTGGTAAGCTATAGATTTTATTTTGCTGTACAATTACAATTTATTTATTTTACAAAAAGTGCGATAATTCTATTTCAGAAGAAGAAATTGATGTAAAAGCTTTTCCATTATTGACTGAAGCAACTATTCAGGAATTGATTCCAAAAATAGGAAAACGGCTGAAATTTATGCAGAAGTTTAATGAAACCTTTAAATTAATCGTATGTACCTTTTATTGCACATTAAAATGATTACTATGTATATAATGTAGGACTTTTCTTATAAGAATTTTTGAAATTGTAGAATGAAATTCAACATACAAACGAAGTTAATAATTTAATTGCGACCAACGCCGATATTGAAAGTACTGAAAGTACTGCAAGTAATGCAAGTACTGCGACCCTGAACAGCAATGATTGGGATCAGTCACTTGAAGGGGTACAAATTATTTATACAAGCGAACCCGGGAGCCTTAAACGCAATCTAGAAGATGATTCAGTTTTTTTAGTACCACTAGAACCAGCATTAAAGAAAAGTATAGCACATGATTTTGTTTTGTTAATTCAATCTTATTTTTCTATACAGAATTAGCAAAATTAATTAGTGAAGGCTTTGGAAAAAAATGGTATGTCCAAAACACATTCATTTTAGCTAGTTAAAGTCAGTTCAGAGATTCAAATAATTTTAATGAAATGAGCTTCGACATTCATATTTTTTCTATGGTCTACACTAATTAATTTTTTATGGTTCACTCTGTATTTATGCATACTTGCATAATGCATAATTATTTTAAAGTTTGTTTTTTTTTAGGAAAAATTGATGAAAATTCCCCATCATTGTTTCCTAATGTGTGTATAAATTATTATTGCATTGCAAGTTAGAACAAAATTCTGTTATTAGATAATTTTTAGGGTTTAGCTGGTTTTCTCAATCAGTCGGTAGATGGGACATTTGTTTTGGGTAGAATTGCGTGTGGACTCGACGAATATTGTAGAGGAAAGTTGTCGAAAACAATCGTGGATTATTTATATAATAAATACCCCAATCACAAGTAAATTAATATCGAAGTGGAATTTAACTTACTCATTCAATTCATTTTTCAGAATTCCTCAAGAAGCCTTTTTGCAAGCTGCAATAGAAATTGAAACAGTATTTCAAGGAGAAACAAGAAAATCCTATTTTAATCCGTATAAACCAAAAAGTGACTGTTCCCCAAGAACATTATGCTCCGGAAAATTATGGTCGAGGTATACTAATTTAAAAAAAGTAATTTCTTCTTTATCGAAAGCTGAATCTCTTGGTGATATCGATAATAATGTGGACGGTAAAAATCACAAAAAATCACAAAACACATACATTTGAATCGTAATATTATTTCCTCATTTTCAGATAATAAAGAAAATGTGAATCTGGAAAATAATGAAATATCCATTCAATTTTTAAAATCAAACGTATGTCCTTGGGAAGAAATTCGGCAGCATTGGGATGTATCACATACTAATAGACAAACTATATTAAAAGATTGCACAACTATTGAATATTTTGGTACATTTCCGGCATTAAGACAACCATTGGGATATGAACTTTTATTAATTGATTTTAACAAATTATACCCGGAGAAAGAACACAAATTATATCAAGGCTGGCAATCGTTTTCCACGGCTATTTTAAAATTAGCTACTAAGAAAAACATTTTGAATCAGGTGTCTCATAATAACGGTAAGCATGAGCTAAATAAACTTGACTATTTTATAATTTGTATTAATTTGATTCAAGATGCTGCCGTAATATATTATTTTCCATTATTATTTAATCCGACAACTGTACGTTCAAAGAAAAAAGAAAAAAACGTTCGAGCATCCAAATCTGAAATCAGGGAAAGTTTTGTGGTCTATGTTGAGGTAAGCAATCAGACTCACATTTTAATTACATTTTTAAGTTTTTTTGTTTTAGAATCCAAATGACATACCAGTCGTTTTAGAAGAAAGGCGTAATCATTTGCTGAAAAATAATTTAACATTTCAACCCTGCATAGTTTTTTGCGGGCCCCTTGATGCAATTCAAGCAAGTTACGTTTCAGTGGACGATCAACTGTACTTGCTGGAATCACCGGTAAAAGCACTAGATTTAACATTTAAAATATTTTTCGTGTTAAAACTTGAATATCCAGTGGAAAGTAAACATGTTTGGTTATACGTGCAAAAATATTTATACGATTTAGTTGTAGAAAGCGATAAAACTCTTTGTGGTGTGGAAACACTTCACAACGAAATATTAAACGTAAAGACCGATTAAAAAATTCATGTAATATTAATCGTTTTAAAATTCATTAACATTAATTTGTAAACTTTTTAAAATGCCAACTTGCTATATTTGTCATAAAAATATAAATGATCAAAAATTATTCTTACAACATTTTAAATTTCTTCATAATCTTTCAAGCACAGATATTTATAAATGCGCGGAAAAACAATGTTTAAGGCATTTCTCTTCTCTTAATTCATTTCGAAAACATGTAAAAATGCATGCATTTGATAAAAAACAACCATCAGTTGCAACCAATATATCCAATTCAGTTAGAGATACTATAGATACTGTATCTTCAAGTGTACCGATACTATCACAAAATTATGAATCATCCACAACTCAATTATCTAAATCTGTAAATGAAGAAACTCCAATTCCTGCTTTAGAGACAAATTCTAGTCAACAGTTTTCAGATGTAATAAAACTTCAAAGTGCCAGGATTATTTCATATTTATATAGTAAAAACACTTTGCCAAGAAAGGATGTTCAAGAAATTATAAATAATTTTCAAAATTGTATATTAGCTCCTCTTCAAATATTAAAAGATAAAGTTTTAACTTCAATTTCTCAGAATCAGTTTGAAATAAATAGCATGTTTTTAGAAATAGAAAACATGTTTGTTAATTTAGATACAGAATACTTACATCTTAAGCATTTGGAAGTAACAGGTAATTTTATTAAACCGGAATCTGTTCCAATTGGTCAACATATGCAGATTAATTCAACAACAAAATTAATAGAGCCTAAAATTCTTACTTGTCAGTTTATTTCTCTAAAAAAAGTGTTAAAATGTTTTTTTCAAACTAAAAACGTGTTTGATGATTCATTAAACAATTTAAAAAAGTTAGATAATAACAGTAATATCATTTCAAACTTAACTCAGGGAGAACTTTGGAAGGCAAAAGTTTACTTATCTAAAGATTTAGTATTTCCGTTGTTAATTTATTTTGACGAATTTGAAGTCGGTAATCCTTTGGGATCTCATGCGGGTATCCAAAAATTGGGTGCTGTATATTGCAAAGTTCCTTTAATTTCTTCAATACATCAGTCAAAATTAGAAAACATATTCCTCACACTTTTATTTAACGCCACCGATCAAAAGCAGTTTGGTAACAAGATGATTTTTGCTAAGTTAATCGAAGAATTAAAATATTTAGAATCTACAGGTCTAGTTATTGAGAACAATAATAAGCAAATAAAAGTTTTGTTTAAACTTATCTTAATACAAGGTGATAATTTAGGTGTGAATAACGTATTAGGCTTTACTCAAAGCTTTAGGTCTAATTATTATTGTAGATTTTGCAAAATTATTAGGAAAGACGCAGCAAAACAACTTACACTAGATTCTAACTTACTAAGAACAAAAGAAAATTATCAGGTTGATTTAAACATTGGCGATTTAAATAAAACTGGAATCAAAGAAGAGTGTATATTCAACCAAATACCAAGCTATCATGTAACCGAAAATTACTTCATTGATATTATGCACGACTTACTGGAAGGTGTTTGTAAATACGACATGGCGCTTATTTTATATAACATTGTATTTGTTGACAAACTTATAGATTTAACTATTCTGAATCACAGAATTAATTTCTTTTTTTACGGTTTTGAGTGTAAGAATAAACCGCCTGCATTAACATTTGAAAATATTAAAAATCAAAAGATAAAGATGTCAGCTGCTGAAATGCTATGTTTTTGTCGATATTTTGCTGTAATGGTGGGTCAAGTCATACCAAATCGTAACAGACACTGGAAATTTTATTTAATATTAAGAAAAATAGTAACACTTCTCACATGCAAAGAAATTCCTCTCAAATGGATAAATGATTTAAAAAAACTAATAAAAACACACCATACTCTATATATGGAAATATATGAACAGGAATTAAAGCCAAAGTTTCATTTTATGTTGCATTATCCGAATATAATCAAAATGACTGGACCACCAGTTCATTTATGGTCCATGAGGTATGAGGCTAAACATAAGGAATTAAAAACAATGGCATATGCTGTAGCATCACGAGTAAATATTTGTAAAACCTTATCAATTAAACATCAACTTAAATTAAGCGAGAGATTTCTTTTGAATGAAGGATTTGTTTCTAAAGCAGAAATTGGTAAAGCTAATAATATTCCATGTTACAATATTTTCAATCAGGAAATTTTGTTATCACTAACTGAATTGGGATTTATTAAGAATGGTGCTATGCTAAAGGTATCTTATGTACAAATATGTAACGTTTTCTATAGAGAAAAATATATTATTGTAATATCATGTAAGCCTGAATTTGGATTAATAGATCATATTTTAGTGAATGATCAATCCGAAATTTGTTTCATTTATAAAAAACTTAAAACAATTAATTTTAACGAGCACTATCAAAGCTATGAAATAGATCATACCGATGAGTTTTATTATATCGTCCAAACAAACTTAAAATATTTTGAGCCTGTTGTTTACACTGTTATAGATCATAAGAAGTTTGTAACGTTAAGATATCTCTTAGAAATTTAAGACTTTTTGTTTATTTTATTATTTGAATTATTTTATGTGTTTTGTTCCTTTTAAATAAATAAACTTTAATATTAACAAAAATGTTTAATTTTTTACATTTTATCCAAATCCAAAATTAAAAAATAATATATTTATATACTATTTATAAATATCATATTTGATAATATATTTTATATTTACCATTACTATAACAATATATTATAGTGTGTTACCTAGTAACGGTACTTGTTCGAGTGTTAAACATCTCAATATAGTTTAAAAAACTATTAATATAGTAAAGTTTATAAATCTGGTTTAATATTAGTTAATAAAAAATGTAATAAGATGTAGGATGTTTTATTTTAAAAATTCCTATACAATATAATTTGATTTACCAATAAATATTGTAGTATCTAACATTCAATTATAGTAAAACTAAACATAAATGCAATAGTTACAGTATTAATACAGATTTTCAGAAATACTATAATTTATAGTGTTGTTTAAAATAAAAAGTTACATTGAAATAATAATAACTAAATAGTTAGTATTATTATTTAAGATAGGTGTCCCTATATGTAACGTAAATTATAGTAAATGATAATACATATTTTTTTAAATTTAACATATTTTTCTCTCCGTGTACTTAACGGAAAGCACGACGTCTATTATTTTATTCAAAATTGTATCGGATTTTTTAATTAGATTTAATTTAAAAATTGCAAATTGTAGAGGCATTTGTACAAATGGGGCTGCAAATGTAAGTGGCGCATTTAACGGTCTACAAGCAATGATAAAAAAACAAGAAAGTCGTGCAGTATACGTGCACTGTTTTGCACATTCACTAAATTTAGCGGTCCAAGAAGCCATGTGCATTGTACCTGAAATAAGAGATGTTTTTGAGATATTCAAAGAATTGTTCAATTTCGTGACAAAATCTCCTAAAAGGCTGGCTATTTTTAAACATATCCAAGAAGACAAAGACGGTGACAATATTCCTAACTTGAGAAAATTTTGTCCTACTCATTGGTGTATGAGAATTTCATCTTTAGAAACCATTGAAAAAAATTACGAGTCCTTAATAGAATTTTTTGATTCAATTAGTTCAAGTAATACGTCTGACAGTGGTGCCAAAGCTAGTGAATTCAGCAAGTCACTATCACATTTTAAAACAGTTTTGTATTTAAAAATAATTATAACAACTTTTAAAAAATTTGAAGTTTTAAATAAAATGCTACAAAATCCTAAATTGAGTTACTATTAAATAATCGGTACAACTCATTAAAGAATCACTTGAAACTTTACGCAATGACTTTGGCGTTATATGGACTAACACTTTAAAACTTTGTGAAAAATTGGATATCGAACCATCTCCCATGGCAAGACGCCGTAAAATACCAAAAAAATTTGATCAGAACCGAGACAATGCCACAGTTTTTTCTACTCCAGAAGATTCTTTTAGACCGGTATTTTACCAAATTATCGATCAAGCTATAGGTAGTTTAAATACTAGATTCTCAAATGAATCTACCAAGCACGTATTAAGTACACTGAGAAAATGAAAAAACTATACAAACATATTAAAAAAAATATTGTTGATACAACTATGCAATATTAATATTTTTATTAAATAGTATATTATCAACTATAATAACATTATTGTAATTTTTTTTTAGTACTTTTTACTAATTTGTATTGTTAATTTTGATATTTTATAATACTTGTATTATATAAATTATAAAATTGTTTAGTATTTTTATTTTAAAATACAAATTTGGTATAGTGTACTAAATATAATACAACCTAATATGCAGTATTGTAAAATATACCATATAATATACTAATATACAGTATTGTAAGATTTAAGATACTATGTATTAACAAACTATATAATGCACACGATGTTATTTTTTCATTTCTTATTGACCCTTCATAAGTGAAACAGTCTTGTATCTTGTGCGCTGTGCGTTTGTATTACTTCTCTCGTAGAGGAAGTAAAAAAAAAATTATGAAAAAAAAAATTCTCCAAATTTCACTTTTTTCTACATTATAGAATGCGTAGATTACGAAAATCATATTCACTAATTTCCGTCTGTCGGTCTGTCGGTCTCTCGGTCTGTCCGTCTGTCGGTCGGTCTGTGCATTTCTTTAAAACACTATATTTCGGAATCTACTGACCCGATTAAAGCAAAATTTGCGTCCTTTTTTTCTACCGGCCCATAGATTATATCGAAGAAAAAAAGTATATAAAATTCTCAAAGACCTGCGCGTTATAGGCCAAAAACATGCTAAAAATGGCAAAATCGGTAGATCCACTTAATCTTCTAAAGTTGCTGACCGATTTTAACCAAATATTGAACATATGTTTCGTGTATACCCCAAGTGGTGAATGCTTTTAAAAAATCTGGAGTTTTTTCAAGGGTTGATTTTTGATTAAGGGTTGAAGGGTCAAAAAGTTGTAAAAATAAATAAGTTGTAACGTGAATACCTGCCAGGAGGAATATTTGATTTGGACCAAATTTGGTATACATAATAAGGATACATTGAAGAAAATGCTGGTAGAAGTTTCATCCCCTCAAAATAAGCCCCTACGACCCATTTGTCATTTAAGTTAATTGTTCAAAAATTGCCGGTGTTGTGATTCTTATATGGCAGCATTACCCACACTTTTCCATCAGTTAATTTAGTAATATTTACATAAAGTGTGAGTAAAAATAATTTTCGACCCTACCACACACCCCCACCCCTCTTATATAAACTTTGAGTCATATGGTTCGGATTTTCTTCATATTCGTTTTCTACCATACATTTTAAACATATTTACGAATAATATAATTTAAAATAGTATGCGACCCTTATTTTGCAATTTCAACCCTTAACATACCATCTACAGTCAAAACGCTCAGATTTTTTTCAAATTTGGATCCTAGTAGTAATTTAACTTACTTAACTTATCATTATTTAATTAATTAAATTAAAACTAAAATTTGTTTAAAATTTAGTTCCTAGTTAAAATTTGAAAAGCATTTTTAAATAACCCGATAAATGTTTTTCAGTAAAAGATGCTTCAAAATTCTAAAAATTTGAATAACAAATTTTAATATAGCAACGAGAGAAGTACTGTGGAATCTCATTTCCAGCGAATTTTTTTGACGAGTTTAAACTTGTTACGCACGTGCTATTAATAATATGGAGTCCTTATTAATTGAATGGGGGTTTGAAGAATTCGTACATATTTTTAAAAGTAAGTATTAAATATGTTTCTTTAATTATTTTGGTGTATATAGTAATGCACAAGTTACGTTCAATTTATTAATTTTCTCTTCTTAAATTTATTAATCTTTCGTTCAATCGGCCCATTTATCTTGCCCACTTGGGTTACTCGGCAATAACTTATTACATGAAATCGGCAAGTAGATATCTTTATTTCTTGGAATAGACAAAATTATTATTTGGGGAAGACTTTGTGTCCTTATTTATTTGCATTTAAAATTATTATTAAATATTCGTTTTGATGCCGGCGTTATTTGTCATATTTTTATTAAATATTTCTTATTCAAATATTAAATTGTTGTAGGCAATGATATAGATGATGAAGCTTTTCTTATGCTACGAAAAGATGCTGGTTTAATCAAAGAATTAATACCAAGTGCTGGAAAACGAGTAAAATTTCTAAATAAATATGATGAATATTTGAAAAACATGCAGTAAGTTGAAGTAAATTTCTATTATTTATCTAATTTAAATATCAACCTTTACATATTTAATGTTGCAGGTAAATACGAATAGTAAAATACTAAGTGACACTGATTCAAATACTTCGACTGCAACTATAAGTTCTGAAGATATCGACAATCTTTTAGATACCACCCAGTTTTTAACCGCCAATTGTTTGGAAAATGAAATTGAATTTGTAATTCCGAGTGGCCCACCTCCAAAAAGTAAATATATCTTTAAATAGACTTAAATAGCCGAATAAATAGCGCTTTTGGGATGCTGATGCATTTGACGCATACACTTTTAAATTTAAGAGCCCTCTAATATTCAATTTTATATAATATCAATATCTGATTTATAGAACCGAGAATAGAAGAAAGTTGTTCAGCATCTGACAAAGAAAATCTATTTCCAAATGTATTAAATATTATCTCTAAATACACATATTTTTACTTTTAACGTATGTATTTTAGGGTTTTTTGAGTTTGCTAAATGAAACACCAGAAGGGAAAGTAATTTTAGCAAATAAAGAAAATCTCACCAACTACCACAGGGAAAAATTGTGTAAAATTATAATTGACTATTTATTTAAATTATATCAGTTTCACAGG
>OY744568.1:5243202-5291591 GCA_963556235.1 Cryptophagus acutangulus
AGGAATAATTGCCGAACATCCTATGTTCCACGCACTTTCAACATCCGAATCATCACTGTCTCCTATTTCTGATCAGTTAATTAAGAAACTAATTGGAAATTATTAATTCACTTATTAAATGACAGTAGTAACCAAACCATATGCTACTTGATAAAAATTAATTTATTACATTTGTAATTTATTAATCAAATAGTAATTTTCTTATGTCCTCGATCGTGCAAAAAACCTAATAAGCATTGCGGTCAGTAAGTGCCCTACCGGTATCGGGCGTATTGGAGATCTCGACTACGTCTCGATCTCCAAACACACCCTCCACCGGTAGTATGCACTTACTGACCTTAATACTTAAATAACTATTATACGGTGTTTCAATATATATAAACTAGCGTTCTGAAATCAGCCGCATGGTGTCGCCCTATTCTGCGCAACTGCGGTATTGATAGAGTCGCAGCTCGCAGCGCACCTCAGTGCCGTATACAGTTCGTGGTTTAACTTAACCGTTCTTAACATATGTTCTGTGCCGTTGACAAACACTAACCTAAAACACCATTGTTTAAACTATATTATTAATATGGATGCAAATATTAGAGATATTGTTTCACGTGTTTTGCAAAGTCCTGAACTACGAAATAATTTGGAGAATGCAGTTAGACACCTAAATGCGAACATTTCAACCAATACGTTGAATCGCCGATTTACACACGCCAAACTCATCTTTACCGGTGGTGCAACAACCAGCCCAATCTGTAAGAGAGTAACTGCATAGGCTTTTTCCGAGTATAAGAAATAGAAATACTAATACACTAAACAATATCGATACTCCAAGAGTAGCAAAACGCAAAAGACGTGCAAGTCGAGGTCGAAGTGCGAGTGTTGAATCATTATTCAAAAGAGACGTTATGTTACTTAAAAGTCCAAATGCAATATCTACTTTAAAAGGAGCGTTAAAATCATTTGCTTTTAAGAAAGGTAGGTACAATTAAGTTATAATATAAAGGATATTAGAGTTAATTCTGTTAAATTAAGGTTTCGGCTTATCAAATGTGCAATTTAATTGTAATTGGACCTACCAAGATCTTCTAAACAGTATTGAAAAACTATTTGAAAATCATTTAAACGGGAAACAATTTGAAATTTTGGTACCCATTGGTGGACGATTAATTAAACCAAGTCTTCCTCCGGGAACTGAACTTGATGGCTGTACTATGAAGTCCGTTTTTTACAAAAAATGGTATATATTCGGCCATTTGAACAACTTAATTATATCAACACTGATGTGGAGGACGATGTAGAAAGCTATGATACTTTTACGATTCCAGTCAATGCAAATCAAACAATTCGACCCCCATCAACAGACACGAATTCGGAAGCAGAAGTTGCAAACGCAGAAATAGGAAGAACTTTATCCTTTATGAATATGGTAAGACACACTATTCATTCGTTATTTATCAATAAGGGACTGTGAGCTTGTGTTTAACTGTAACATACAGAGTGGAATCTTGCAAAAGATACCACGTATAACTTTTTTTTTTAAATATAAGAGTATGTTGTGTAACACAACATATGAAATCTGATTTCAAGGACAATCTAGTGCATGTTTTATTTTTTGAATTTTTTGCATGCTTTTTTTGTTTTATTGTTTTTAAAAAAAAATCACTTATAACATTACAAGTGCATTCAGTATACCCTAAGCGACCAGCAACGGCAGCGCCATGATAGTAGCAAAAAATAAAACGTTTGCGCGATTAAACAAATGATTAAAATTTTAAATAAAATGTTATGTCAAATGTCATAACACTTTAAATAAAGAGCTAATTATTGTATTGTAACTTTGTTATGCCGTGTTATTGCTTGTATAATATTGACGTTTTATCATAACATATTCATTTGTTTACGTATCCCAATGTTTTCAATTGTGACCGTCGGTGAAAGTGGCGAAACTTCGCTCCTCCGAGATGGTCGCTTAGCGTAATATCGGGTACAATATCACAAGTGCATCAAAAATTACAAATAATTTTTGGGTATAATATCACAAATGCATAAAAACATACCGATAATTCTTCAAAAAAAAGTGTTACCTGAAAACGAATGAATGCGGTTTTCTTTAGGCAACACCATTTGGTAGAATATTTCCCCAAAAAAATCATTTGATAACATTTAGTTAATTAGTTAATTCTTGTTAAGATGATAATTTGCAACCTGCCGATGAAGATTTGCTTGATGAGGACTTAGAGTTAGCTATTCAAAACAGTTTGAATGACACTGATATTTCACTGGAGTCAATCATTAAACACCTGAATAATCTAGTCAATGTAGTATGCTAGATTAGCGCCTAATCGTGACGCGGCATTTTTTTTTACGGGTGTTGCTGGCGCGTGAGCTAACCGGAGCAAGTGAACCCTATGAAATGAAAAGATGCAAGCGCTCAGGCCATGTAGGCCCATTGCGCTTGACAACTCCTCAGCGAGCATACTCGACCGCGCAAGACTGTCTTGGCGGGGATAAGCAAGGAAGTCGGTAGTGTACGTTAAACGAGAGCAGCGAGACAGGGCTTTGAATTGTATATCTAAAAAAAGTGTAAACGATTGTATTTGAATAAACTCAAGTAAAACCAGTACGAGTTAGTCTTCCTGACAAACCCTTCTACAGATTCAGAAGAGGGATAAAGACAATCGGGTGCTGAAGCAAGGTATAGTGAGTAATTTTCTTGGCATTTTTACACGGCAAAGCGGAGACCGCCATTTTGTTCGATATTCTACGCAATGGAATTGCTTATTTTGCATTCTGCTGGGAAAGTATGCCTCGTTTAGACGAAGTTGAAGGCATGGCAGAAGCCATTCGGAATGCCTCACAGAAAGTGGCTAAGGCTCTCGATTTTTTCATTTCGCTTGAGCAAAGAAGGTTAAATAGACGGCGCTTGAACGAGTTCAATGGATTTCATTTCGCACCGGATGACGAAGCCTACAACGAACATGTGACTCAGGTTGTGCGCGACATGCAGTTGGGTGATCTTATTGCGATTTGTTTGCTATTGAAATTGGATTACGAAGGAAATGCAGAAATACTGGCGAAGAAAATCAGCTTATATGAGGCGAAAAACTTTCGAGAATTAAAAGATAAGCTAGAAGTTTACGGAAGAGTTATGAAGAGGCAACCATCCATCGGTTATACAACCAGAAGTGCATCTACTTCGAGTACTGTGTCACCTCACGTGAAAAATGAGGTTAAATCGGAAAATCAAAGTGTTTTAAACATTGTGCGATGCTATAATTGCGGCGGTAAAGGCCACATTTCTAGCAAGTGCGCTAAGCCGAAGAGAGCACCAGGTTCGTGTTTCACGTGCGGTTCCAGGGAGAACCAAAAGAAGGACTGCACCAGAGTGAAGCAAGAAAATTCAACATTTGAGTCACCCGTCGCGTTAATTGTGGAAAATTCCGAAAGCACTACGATCATTCCCGAATACGTGACGAAGATAAGTATGCAAGACGGTACTGAATTAAACGCAGTAATTGACACAGGTAGCCCAGTTTCGTTGTTGTGTGACACATCTGTACCAGAAAATTGCATAGTAAACCCGCATGTGAGTCTTGATCAGTATCATGGTATTAATGATAGTAAATTGCAAGTTCTGGGCCGATTGTCTCACACAATAACTGTAGAAAGTAATTTTAAGATGGATGTTAATTTTCTGATAGTGCCTAGAAATACTATGTTTCATGCATGCTTGTTGGGGCGTGACTTCATTGCGCACCCTGATGTTAATGTGATATTTGATAAATCAGCTGTTGTTAGTTTCAAGCCGAATTTTCCACTCATTGAAGTACTGCAGATTGAAGTCATGGATAATGATTCCGAATTAAACATTAACCTATGCAAGGAAATTGAGTGGCAAACACGAATTGAGACTGAAAACATTATTCGTAAGAATTACATTGAACCTGTTAGACCTGTCAAACCGCAAACCGATTTGCAGCTTGAAATTGTCGTAAAACCAAACCACCAGCCCGAAGCGACTCTCAGTGGGCGAAAAAGCGACAGTTAAAGAAATAATCAATGATTTGTTGATTAGGGATATCATTAGGCCTAGCAGTTCTCAATACAGCAGTCCTATTGTTTTAGTTAAACGGAAATCAGGCAAGTACCGTATGGCAGTTGACTACAGGGAACTGAATAAAATTACTTTGAAGGATAATTATCCAGTACCTAATATAGACGATCAAATTGATCAGTTGAAGGATAAGCAATACTTCACTCGCTTAGACCTTAAAGACGCGTTTCATCAAATTCGCATAGCTAAAAACTCTTTCAAATTGACATCATTCGTGACGCACTTAGGTCAATTCGAGTTCGTTTTTCATGCGATTCATAAACATTGCTTTTAGACATTTGTTAGACCAAGGGAAAATTATGATATATTTAGACGACATAAAATTATAATATATTTAGACGACACATTTAAACGACATGATCGCGACTCAAACAATAGAAGAGAATTTGTCAATTCTCGCCGAAGTACTAAACACGTTAGTGGCAAATTGTTTGGAATTGAGATTCGACAAATGTGAATTTTTGTTGAGAGAAACTAACTATTTAGGGTATCGGGTAAGCAAAGACGGAATCAGACCGAACGCGGAAAATATTAAAGCTATTAAAGATTATCCATTGCCAGTTAATAGCAAAGAATTGCATAGTTTTCTAGGATTGGTCTCTTACTTTAGAAAATTTATCAACCAGTTTGCTTTGGTATTGAAACCGTTGTATGATGTACTTAAAATGAAAGATGATTTCGTGTGGTCTAGTGAAGCCACTGATTGTTTTGAATTGTTAAAGAATCTCCTATTAAGTCAGCCAGTTTTAGCTATCTATTCACCTTCGGCAGAAACCGAACTGCATTGCGACGCCAGTTCGCACGGTAATGGCTCAGTACTGTTGCAAAAACAAAAATCGGATAACAAATTTCATCCCGTGTTCTATTTCAGCAAACGTACAACTCCTGTTGAAGCGAAGTATCATAGTTTCGAGTTAGAAGCATTAGCAATTGTATATTCGCTAGAGCGTTTTCGAGTCTATTTACACGGTATTAGATTTAAGATAGTAACTGACTGTAATAGTCCAAAACAAACGTTGGAAAAGAAGGAAGTAAATCCGCGAATCTTGAGATGGTCTCTAGTCTTAAGAAATTACGATTACGTACTTGAACACCGTACCGCCGATAGAATGAAACATGCAGACGCGTTAAGCCGCGAATTTAGTATTATGATTGATACGGAAAACACATTTGAGCAAAACCTAAGTTTGTTGCAGGATTTAGATTTAGAAATAGTCGACATACGCAAACGATTAGAAACTAGGGAAGAGAAATATTTTGAGCTAAGTAACGGACTTGTTTATCGTAAAGTGAATAGTAGGTTGTTATTCTACGTCCCTAAGACAATGCAAGAGAACGTCATTAGACAATGCCATGAGCAAGTAGGACATCAAGGTATAAACAAAACATACGAATATTTATCACAAATTTATTGGTTTCCAGACGCGCGCACTAAAGTTCAGAACCATATAGTTAATTGTTTGAAGTGTATAACTTACGCGACTACCGCGAGTCGAATCGAGGGAAAATTACATTGTATTGACAAAGGTAATAAACCTTTCATGACATTGCACATTGATCACTATGGTCCACTTGAAAAATCTGGTCATCGTCATAAATACATATTTGAAGTAATTGACGCATTTACGAAATTTGTTAAACTATATGCGACGACTACGACCAATTCGGATGAAGTGATTCGTCACCTAAAATCGTATTTTGACAATTATAGCAGACCACGCAAAGTAGTATCGGATCGAGGAACCGCCTTCACTTCAAATTAGTTTAAGAAATTTTTGCGGGAGAATGATATTCAGCACGTACTAATAGCTTCGGGCACCCCGCACGCCAACGGGCAAATTGAAAGAATAAACCGTTCTATTACGCCTATCCTTTCGAAATTGTCCAAGAGTACTGGAACATGGGACAAATCTTTGCATGACGTTGAGTTTGCTCTTAACAATTCGTGAAATCGGGCCACGGGTAAATCCCCATCGGAATTATTATTTGGTGCTAAACAATTAGGTATTGTTTCGGATGAATTGTGGGAGCTATTTAAGGAAAATTTGGATGAAGATCGGGATTTAGATAAAATGCGGGAATTAACGAGCGATCAAATAAAATCGGCGAACGATTACAATACGAAGTACTATGATAAGCGCCATAAGACTCCTAAGCAATATGCAGTTGGGTATTATGTAGTAATCAAGAATGTAGATGTTAGCGCGGGCGTCAACAAGAAGTTATTACCGAAGTACCGGGGTCCTTACGTGGTGAAAAGGGTGTTGGACGCAGATCGAAACGTGATTTCGGACCCAGAAGGACACCAGTTGACTCAATTGCCATACGAGGGAGTTTGCTCTCCGGAAAATATGAAAATGTGGAGTCCCAGTACCATCGATTAGCTGCAAGACTTTCGCTCACTGAATGATTTAATTTGATATTTCATGTGTTTATGATTTAATTTGATATTTCATGTGTTTATGATTTAATTTGATATTTCATGTGTTTATGATTTAATTTGATATTTCATGTGTTTATGATTTAATTTGATATTTCATGTGTTTATGATTTAATTTGACATTTCATGTGTTTATGATTTGCACGATAATGTGATATTACGTATGTTCCAAGAGTATGACATGGAGTTTGTCCCACTCAATGTTATATGCTTGAGGGCAAGCAACGGGTCAGAATGGCCGAACTGTAGTTTGCTAGATTAGCGCCCAATAGTGACGCGGCATACTCGACCGCGCAAGACTGTCTTGGCGGGGATAAGCGAGGAAGTCGGTAGTGTACGTTGAACGAGAGCAGCGAGACAGGGCTTTGAATTGTATATTTAAAAAAAGTGTAAACGATTGTATTTGAATAAACTCATGTAAAACCAGTACGAGTTAGTCTTCCTGACAAACCCTTCTACATCAATGACGATAAAATCAGTTGTTTTAATATATACCGAGAAGATATTTTTAATTGTTGTATTAGAGCAATGCGAAGAAAGTCATTTTGACCATTTAACAAAATATCAGTAAAATTCAGTGATATAGAAGGGAATTCAGAAGGAGCCGTGGATATCGAAGGACCTACGCGCGAAATGTTTCGATTGGCTATAAATCACATAAAAAATTGTCGATTATTTTTTGGTGAAGATAAAAAATACATTCTTCTAGATGTACAAGCAATGGACAATCGCGAATATTTTGAGGCAAGAAGATTGATATCACTTTCGCTTATTCATTGAGGACCAGGACCACATTTTTTTTCGGACAGTTTTTTCTCGGTTTTAAATATTGGAATTTCCACTGATTTCCCGACTATTAATGATATTGAAATGGACTTGCAAGAAAAAATTCTGAAGATTGAGGACATAACAGACGTCACATCACTTCAAGATTATTTAGCCAGCGAGCCTATATTTTCTATAGCCGGATACCAGTTCATAAATAATTTGGAAGAAAAATCCAAATTGTTCAAAAGTAATTTGAAATATTATTATATTATATTGCACAAATTTAAAGTGTAACAAATACAATATCTCCGAATTTTGATATAGCGATAGATCATTCCCTTGATTGTACCGAGACTACTTACTTGATATATTCGTCAAGCATTTCTTATAATTGAATACACGAGGGGATAAAGGTGTTATGTCGTATTTAAAAAAAAGTATGTTTCTTGCAGTAAGGAGGGTCTCATTCTCATCTTTCACAGAGCATCATCGAAAATTTCAGAAATTCAAGAACATTCTGTATTATGAATTTCTGAAAATGTCAATGTTGGCATGTGAAAGACGGTAGGTAGAAGGCACCATCATTAACGCAATATTTTTTTAATGCGACGTAACACCATTCAATTACTTGTGGATTCAGTTAAATTTATTAGTCTAATAATTTTCAGATGTCCAATTTTATGGTTTTCACCGAATAAGACCGGCCCTCGAGCAATTTCAAGAAGGTTTGCAAACTTGCGATGTACTACATTTAATTCGACGCCATTCGTCTAAATTCAGGGACGTCATGTGTAAAAATAAAATGAAAATTACAGCTGGTCTCTTGGAAAATATTTTTGAAGTCGAATTCAGTGAATTAGGTAGCTCAAAAAGAACCATAGAAAATCTCATTTTGGAGAGACTTTCTTTTAGACTGTGAAGGTATATTTACCAAATATTTTGTAATACTCGTAAGTATAACAACTATGAATTTTTTTCTTATACGTAATATTGTAGATGATGATAGCGAAATTACTCCGCAAGATATATTTATATTTGCAACTATTGCAGATACAACCCCGCCACTTGGATTTGAGCATACACCTAAAATCATATTTGAACACGACAGTTTTCTGTATCCTAAAGCCAACACCTGTGGTCTACAATTGCATTTGCCAACAATACATAAAACGTACAATGATTTTAAATATCACCTTGCTTTTGGTATAGGCAATTGTAAAGAATTTGCTTTTGCTTAAATAAAAAAAAAAATGCTTTTGATTTTTTGTTTTTTCTTAGTTTTCCGTTTTATTTTTTAAGAGGGAAACAATTATAATTAGTATTACAATAGTTTTAATGTTCGTAAATAAAATGGTATAATTCATTTATATTTTTAATTGTCAATATAGTATACAAGATGTCCCTAATCCGTAAGTAATAGCTTATTCCATTGAGATTATCATTTTCAAGTGGATCGGGGACAATTTCACAATGTTGTTGATATTGTTCTTGTGACAAAATAATATTCGATTTAGGAACTATCACGTTATTTTCTGTTTCAATTTGTGGAAGAGGTCCCAACTCATCTATACCATACAGATTAGGATTCTCCCAAAACAAGAAATCATCGTCGTGCCCATTTCCATCTATAAGAGACACATTCCAAAGCTGCAGCGGTGATCTGAAACTCATGGTACTGAGACCATGGTTGTTCCATTGCATGACAAATTCTTTTAGATATTTTCGAATTCTTGACAAAAAATATAACTTAAGCAATATAGGTCAATTTCACTGTTCTCATTAAGGATGTTTTCTTGTTCCATAATAAAAAACAGATTTTTGTAGTGCTTCGATACAACTCGATTTACTTCAGACCACAAACGTTCGATCCTTTGATTATGAACGGATCGCCCAGTAATAAAACTGCCCCGATTTAAACCTTTTTCATTTATCATGTATCTAGCTACCGCTATATTTTCAGTACCATGGTCTCCACGAACACGACTTGGTAAACCAAAATCAGCAACTCCTTTAGTAAATAGTGAGATTACGGTATCAGCCTTATTATTAGGCATACATTCCAAATAAATAATAGCTCTACTGTATCCATCCACACATCCGTGGTATACAAATCGAAAACTAATTTATTTGTGGTTAGAGTCCATATGCCTTAAAGTATAAAATGTGAAATACAAATGGTTGAATTATTACTAGATGCATACCACAAATAGTTAGCCCCTTTAACATTGTAAACTCTTCGTTTAACAGTTCTTTGCTTCCTCATGGCCCTTCCTACTGGATCGATTTGTTGTAAAACTTCTCTAACTCTAGATGTAGGCACTCGCATATTTCTGGCTCTCAAGCTTCCAAGCACATATACTTCACCAGCGTTTGGTGTTTCTGATAAGATATTTGAAATTGTCAAAAATAATTCGTTGGTATCAATAAAAGCATTGGATATTTCAAATTCATTTTTCATGCAATACAGGAAATTTCTTGAAATATGTAAAATTTTAGATATATTTGACCAATTGAAACCCAGCGATCTTAGATGTAGATTTTGCTGCTTATTTATATCGTATTTGGGTCTGCCTACTTGTCCATTGTTTCTAACGGGAGCTGCTAACGAAACATTGAGTCCGCATTGAGTCGTGTCATCTGCAAATTTAAAAAATTAGATGATTCTAAGGAATCTGAAAATTTCTTCAATTTACCTTCATCTAAAACTGTCCGAAGTGATCTATATAAACACCAGATCGTATTGTATAAAGAAATCAACAAATCTTCAAGCAATACATTTCTTACATGCATAACTAAAGTTCGCAAAGTATGACAATTATTCTCTAATTTTTTACAGCATTCTATAAGATGTTACGGGTTCATCTTGTCGGGTAGCTGAAAGTGCCTAATTAAGTTCATTAGCTTATTATATCGTAGTTATACTTACCGAAACCTTGACTGTATATGCGACTCTATCCGTTCTGGAAGTTCCTGCAAATAAAAGTTGTCAGCCGCGATAGTTTAATACACTATTAAAGTAAGGTTAAGAACACCAATTTGACTCGGTATAAAGTAATTAATGGATTTGAGGGTGCGATTAACTTACCTGATTTATTGTAACGACGACATCAATCGTTCGCAAGTATTTAGCGGCACAGAACGGGTATCTCACGTAGTCCAACACTTTAACGCGAATAGCACTTTGTTATTGTTCTTGGCGGTCAGCTGAGTCGAGTAAAGGTCATTGCCCAAGCGCGGTCTCAGCCATAAATTGACAATTTGCGTAAATCGCAGTGCGATCGGCACAAAATATCCCTAGGCAAATGACGTACGCGGAGATCACGTGATCGAAGCCAAGCCACAAATCGCTCTTGTCTGTTCAATCCTTCTTTGAGTAAAGTCGCAGTTGCGGATTCTGGGATCAGAACAGGTGAAGCCAAAATTGGAAGATTTGCCGAAAGATACTTACTCGCTACTAGTTTTAGGTCTCTGTACCTGTATCGACGTTGTCGGATTTGTTGCGATTTACGCCACCGCCGACCGGTTTCCGCTTAAGTACAACTTTTGTTCGCCTCTTTGCAAATCTAATTTACTACATCGCCTTGATAGTGGTGGCAAGTCTGGCTGGGTGCCAAACCATCACGTTTTCAACCATCAAACGTACTTGTGTTGTACGAACGCATTCTGGTCCAATATCGAGACTTGGCCAACAACTTCTTCCTTCTTGCGGCAGTCCAAAAACAGACGGCGTGTGGCTGCAAAGCGCCTTGTTGGAGTAAAAGGGAGTTCTGGAAGCCACCCACGTGTCGACGAGGAATTCCTTCAGGAATTGGAGGCATGCGCAACACCTTCGTGTAGACAGCTAAGTGGTCAAAACCTAAGTTAATTATTATTTCTGAAGCGCGATTGGGTAACTATTTAGCGAATCGGTGTACAACGTGTGCCCGATGACGGTGTAAAACGTGTACTACGTTATTCCATCATTAGTCGTAAGATTCTTGTAAACGTCGAGAAAGTGCACTTTGTCCTCGTAGAGGCGACTTAACGTAGAATATTTGTATTTCACTTGCGGATGCTCCTGACCTGGAGACACATAGTAGTCGTACTTTGAAATAAATAGTTAATAACGGCGTTCTTCATATATGTAATTATCACACACACATTCATACCGTATCATATCGACACATTTGTATGCATATCGTTCATTTTGTAATAAAACTATTGGTAGATTATTAATCATTTATGTTGGACTTATTGTTCCCGTTTTCAGTTCGCTACGGGACATAAGCAAGTTAAGGTGGGTCACAAAACGGGTGGCGCATTATAAAATTTTGACTCACACCACTCACCGCTGAGTAGCAGGGCACTTAACTTGGTTAAATCCCGGACCCAAACCTTGCCATTTTCCATAGTTAACTTTGGAACGTGACAAAGAATTCGAACATCTAACTGAAACCGGTGTCTAAGAGCCTCTTCATAATCTTGAATTATATCAAACATCAATTGCTCCACTTCCATTTTTAAAAATATTACACGATATTGGTACTATATTCTACATAGTTATTCTTTCTACTAGCACGTTAATAGCACAATTTTCTAAATCCTGATATTATTTAATTTATTATTAAGTTTGCCGACGGTTAAGTGTTAAAGTCAAGCCACGAACTGTATACGGCACTGCGGTGCGCTGCGAGCTGCGACTGTATCAATACCGCAGTTGCGCAGAATAGGGCGACACCATGCGGATGATTTCAGAACGCTAGTTTATATATATATTGAAAAATTATATATTGAAAAATAATATATATTGAAAAATTATATATTGAGAAATAATATTTATATTGAAAAATAATATATATATTGAAAAATTATATATGGAGAAATAATATTTATATTGAAAAATTATATATTAAAAAATTATATATTGCAAAAAAATATTTATTTTAAGAAATACTTTATATATATTCGAATTTTAATTATGGTACAAACGGCGCCTCATACAGTTATATCAGAGACAAGCTAGAGACGATCAAGTGCATAAAAAAACACAGTTGGCATGTTTTTAAGAAAGTGAAGGTAGATGCCGCTAGCAGTACAATTTTGAAATTTATATACTTTTGGAACGATAAAAAACCCTCTCATGTTGAGCGTTCCCTGTGAAACATAATTTCAGACAGCACGGCCACTCTTAAGATTAAATTTGATGTTATAATTATGTATAGAGTTAATAGACCATTACTTGAACTTAAAATTAGAGCCATGCGCATGCGCATCAGCTGACAGACAAACAATGTAAACACTTACTATTTTAAACGCTTAATTTTTATGCATATTTTGTAACAGCATCGTCTTTTCCGCATAACGCAATTGTGTTAATTGAAAAAGTTCCTGGAGCAACTTGGGCAAAAAAATAAAACAATTTCAGCACATGGCTGTGCCAAATTAAAACGGTGGTTAGAATGCCGGGGTCAGAAAGTTAATGAAAAGAAGCAATGTTTAGAAGAAAGATACATCAAAATTTTATAGTAATTCTATATTATTATGCTAATTCTATTTTTTTAGAGTTACTGCTTGTTTAAGTAGTGGTAACACTGGTGCAACACGTTTTCCATCAAGAAAATGTTCAACTTTATAATCTCGTCCGCTTCGTTAATAACAATGCTAAAGGATTGAAAATGTTGGAATATTTCTGAGTCATTCCACAAAATGCCAATTACAATGGGGTTTATGTAGTAGCCGGGAATGAAAATTGCATAATTCGAATTCTCAGGTTTTTAAGAAATGAATATTATTTGATATTGCGGACGCCCACACATACACTAAAACCAGAACAATTATATTTGGATGATAATGTAATAGGATATTTGAGAGACAAATATGCTGAAGTAGCAAGAATTAGAAAATCGATTGTTCTTCTTAACGCTTTCGCAAGTAAGATGATTTTTGAAGAAACACCTGTTGCAAATTATCTCCTCTTGATGACGTTATTAGAATTATTATGCCCTATAATAATCATAGATATCATTGGGTACTTATAGATGTTTGGGAAAACCGTATATTTTTTTATAAAATTGTGAATACAATTGTCGGTCAAATTTTTTAAAATTTATTAAATGTTGCTAAATTTGCCGAAAAATTCTTGAACACCTTTTAGAAAATCTAGTAAAACAATACCCTTTTTGATCAAATTAAATTACAAAATAAATTATTAGTTTTTTATTCAGACGACTCCTTAAAGGGATACAAGGAGTCGTACTTTTACTTACGGTTTGCTGTTGTCTGCGAGCTCAACTACTTTTTTTGTACCTCTCGTATTCCACACACTTTTATCATTTGTTAGTTTTTCTGTTCAATGTTGTACCTCTCTCCTCATGCATACTTTTTATGTAGTATTTATCATTATGCTGCTGTTATCATACTATATGTATTGCTGTACCTCTTACCTCAGGTGCTCAGAAATCTCAGCACGGGCTTTGCGACCCCGAGGTGCCCGAACACGCCCCCGTGTCATTTAGCTAGTTCTCAGCACCCGATATTGTTGTTTACCCCCGATTGGGCAAAAAATCATGTATCCCATATTGTAATAAGTTCGGCAACTACAAAAATAACCGAAAAAAACAATGAAAACGGGGAGACTCAAGAAGGCGACAAAAGCCCCGTGAAATTGAACGAAAAGGACGACCCTAACGAATCAGTCGAATTGAACGATGATATGGAGAGGCAGGCCCCTCACCGAATTGGAAGAGACTGGCCACATGACCGAAACTCTGATAAACGTATTACAGTAGATCGCACATAGTGAAAATGTTGTTAAAGCAATTCTACAAGAAGGAATTTTCGACCCGCAAGCCTTCTTCGAAGTACTGCACGACTATTTCAAATTGCTACAGGTGCTATTGGAACCCTACGGAAGCGTTTGACAATTGGCTCATAGTGGTAAGGGCGAGGGCGACGTTGAGGAGCCAATGGACGAAGACAACACCGATAACTAATTTGTAAATAAAGTACTTTGTTTCGATTAATAAATCTGTTCATGTACCCCTAATTGTTAGTTTTTTTTTGTCGTAGCACACTCTCCAACCCATGCGGTATTTAATTGTAGTTTGTCGACAGAGTTGGCAAAACACACCCTGCAATTTTGCCAGGTTTTTGCACGAGATTGTAGTGAAGCCCTGACGTCTTTTTGATGTAGATTCTCCGATTTAGCACTTTTGTCATGCCATGTGGCATTAGTGTGGTTGCAGTTATTTCTGCTTGAAATCGAAAAGGTAAGTGATTGTTATTATTTATTAAGACGATTCCAAAATTTGAAATAATCACACTTTCCTATCTTGTAAATAATACGTAATAAATCGCAATCTCGATCAAATTAACTTACATCGCAAACAATGGCCCCAGTGGGTGGAAAGTTTAGTAGGTTCATTTCTTGCAGTGGGCCAAAGAATAAGATGGTAAAGAACACATGTTGCCGCATATATCAGATAGATATAGCAAAAAATTACGCATTGAGCAAATAAGTTGTAACCCCATAATATATCAGAACCTTGGAGAATAAAAGTGAGATAGTTCGTGAAACTATCGAAAGGGGTGAAAGAAGACCCTGTTTCCAATCTCCATTGACAATAGAGTAATATGAGGAATATAAGAAAAGCCATAAACATATTATTGACTTAAACTTTGCTGAATATGTTATATTTGTAATAATATAATTGCAATAGCTATTTTATAAATATAAATAGAAATAAATCAATGCAACTTTTATTCTGCCATAATTGTAATGTGGGTGTCATTATTTTGTTGTGACCATATCACCTAAAATTAAATTAAAATAACGATCTTAACGGTATACAACTTGCAACACAATATGATGATTTATAAATCCAACTTGATGCAATGAATTCTGAACGGAAAATAATGTATTTGTTCTGTACGTTCGTTTTCGTTTAGTTATTTTGTTGTGTACGAGAGATAGAGAAATGTATATTTTTGTATTACATTCTTATTTTCGAGAAGGGGCGAATTTTGTGTTTTTGCTCTGCTTTGTCGTTCACGACGCCTTGACCGTGAACGCTCTGCAGTTCGCTTGCTATTTCGTTCGCTCGTTGTACTGTTCGCAACTATTCGCAAACTATCGCAACGACAATGGCCGCCGTACGCCAAGGTAAGTGCATTTTTAGTTTATTATTCGCCAAATCTCTCTATCGGTTATATCTGTATTTTTTGGTCGCAAAATTGATCGGACTTAAAAACACTCCTGTTATTCGGAGGATTCGTTGAGACGGTAGAAATAGTTTAAAATGGGATCCAAACCCGGTTATCGATATTCTTTCAATGAAAATTGACCATTCTGAATACCTTCAGTATATGTTTCTTCACCCTTGAATATAAAAGTATACAGTATTGAGCAACTAACTATGGCTAATGATTCCTCCAATTCGGTGCTATATTTATTTTGATGCAACAGGTTCCGTTGTTGCTGAGCGTAAGGAGTCTGTGCAGAAATCTTCAAAAAAATTTACAATTATAAAGTTTTATACTATTGTGGAGTTATGAGTGTTAAAAATATTAAGTATTTGCCCAATTCTAGAAATAGTTTCTAGCGAGCACGATACCAATACAATCGAACACTTTTTAAATAAATTTAAATTATTCTGTAAATAAAATAAAAAATGGCCTCTTTTTGATTCAGTGGTGAATCAAGTGATACCATTAATGTAGTAAATACCATTATATGATTTATCAAATCAAAAACAATACAATTAGCTGCGGAAGCTGTTGCCGCAGCTACGGCAAAAAATTTGCCACATGCAATCTTGACGGGGCTAGGAAGGGCGGCGGCAACAAAAGCAGCCAAAGTTGCCTCCAGGGAGGCTCTGGAGGCAAGAGCGACAGCAACTGCTGCTGTGATGTGTGATGTAGCCGCGACAAAGCAAGTGTATTTTTTTTATAGAAATGGAAAATTTGAGCTAGTATTTAAGTTTGGCCTGCGCCGCAGTTAAGGAGGCCGAGGCTACCAAGGAAGCAACCATGAATGCCGCAAAAAACGGTTGTGGTAGTTACGGCCGATAATTTGGAAACGGCAATATCGGCGGCGCTAGGAAGTGCGGCGGCAGCGCAAGCAGCCGAAGCTGCCTCCAGGGAAGCTCTGGAGGCAGTAGCGAGAGCAACTGATGCTCTCAAAGGTGAAGCAAAAAGACAAAAAACCAGTTAGTATGATTTTTTTTTAATTTTATTTCAGCATTTTAAAATTATGTACCATAAATCCACAATCAACGGTATATACCTTAAGTATTGTTAAAATTGCTTAAAATTAATAATTTTGTTATGTTTAGGAAAGGATATCACGGTAAAGGTGGCCGAGGTGGATGGAGATTGGAGAGGCTGGCGACTAGTCAGATGTGGCGGAGAAAAAGGCAGAGGTAGAATCACAAAAATTTATTATTATTTCCGTAGTCGGCGCAGTATCACAAAAGTAGCCTACAATTCATTGGTTTCGACCCTTGATGCGAAGTCTGCTATTCATCAACACAAAGTAGCATTATTAAAATAATTTGTACACACAAAGCATTGAAAGCCATTTTCATATTTAGTATTCAACGCTTTAACCCTTAAATGCAAATTAGGATTTTAAGAAAGCTCGATGCTTTTTTAAAAAGATTTATTGAAAATTAAACTAACGACTACAATGTTAGAAAGAACATTAGAATAATGATGCCTATTCTTGCTTAGTACCTATATTTATAACATTTAAGAAATGATGATAAAACTAGTATCTAATATCCTAAAACTGCAAGCTAGTAAGATGTTTACAAGAAGATACATATGTTTATGTGTATTGTCTCTACGTTATCTCGTAACAATACCTATAGTACGTGACAATGTAACACCTCCCTGCCAAAGTTGAAAAATTACGGTTAAACACCATGATTTTTCAATTCGATCTCGCTAAACGGATCTTTGATAATATTTGGGTTAGAATTCTTTTTTTTTTTTATTAAATATGGGTATAAGATTTTCATGAAACTATACATTACAACTAAAATAATGGTTACATATAATATAATGGTATACAAACTAATGTTATTAAAATGGAATTTTACAGGTTCTATTGATTCAATTTGTTGCTTCGTATTTTGTATTTGAATATTTATGTCTTTTAATTCATTAAGATGAACATCGTCCAATTGTAGCGGCACTGACGTTGAATCTTCTATGATGTTGTTGAATTGGTTTGGGATTTTTATATTAGGCAAATTTATATGTTTTATTGATGGATTCGAAGTTTGGTGGGATTTTAAAAGTTCATTTTCGATGTACAATTCACATGATTTGGGAATGGTTATTACATAAGTTCCGTGTAGCACAAATTTATCTTCATTGTCATCACATTTGCTTGATACAGTAGTATCATTATTTGTCACGACAATCCATTTATTATTTGACACTTTTTGAATTTTAGTTCTTGACAACTGACTATTTATTATTTTGCAGCTATTATAGTGATTCGCAAAATTTATTAGGTCCACTTCACAAGGATTATTGTCTGTTGTTGGCGATGTTGTCTCTTCTTCACACAAAAAACGCATTGGATTTGTTTCTTTACATTGTTTATTTAATAATCCAAATCGTTTTTCACTTAGGATAAGGTATTTGGTTTTTGGAATAATTATATTAAATTGATTTTGTTTAAAGATTGGAAGGGCAAATAATTGATAATAGCTATACTTAATTTTTTCTACTAATGGGATTTCTAAAACAAATATAACCTGATTTTCATTAATGTAACCTTTAATATTAATTACTGAGTAATAATTAATTATATTTTCATCTTCTAAGATATAGGGCATTTCACTCCTTTTTATGTTTGATTTTATGTAAGACAATTCTCTCTTAAGTTCATCATAATTTATAATAGATGGATGTAATGTGTTTAATTTAGCAAAAGTTATAGCGTTTTCAATATTGTCTAAAATTTGTGAAATTATTTCAATTTCAGCTAGCAATTGAGTAAAGATTGAATTTGTTATAATAAATGTATAATCTTCAACTGATTGTAATGCAGTCTTTTTCATTGCTGCCTCTATTTGCAAAATTCTACTTTTCAACAGTACTTGATTGTGTTGTAATTTGGACATAGATTCGTTAAATACGTGTAGCGCTTTTTCTGTTAAACTTAGTTGTTGTCCCATAATTGTTTTAACTTTCTGCTGATTATTTTTTAACTGCGAAATTGCCGTATCATATCGGTCTGCATCTGTCTGATCTAGATTGCCTGTAATTGATTTCCAAACTGAGCCTAATCCGTTTATTAGACCTCTTTTTTGTCGGTTATGTTTCTGAACAACTATTTGTTTGAATTTTTCGTTTGTTTGGCTAATTTTATACTCTAACAGATATCTGTAGTTATACATCTCGTTGGCATAACTAAGGCCATATTGTGTATTGTTAAACGAAATATTAAGTTTATGATAATTATTAACTAACTTATTATATTCTAAACTTAAACTAGATAGATCGAAGATTTGGATCAAGGTCCAATGATCGATTGTATTTTGGGCAATTCCCAATCTTAAGGGCAGTAGTCCGGGGTTGTCTGTTATGTGTTTTAGTTCAATGTCTGTGCCTCGCGTGAGGTCCATGGCTGAGGCGATGAAGATCGCGGTGAGTCTGTAACAATGAGTCGTCTTAGGTTTTTTAAATGAACTGTTCTGCCTAAATTCTTACTACTTTTATTCCCTCCTTCTCTCTGTATTATGGCTTTATTCCCCGGTAACATATTAATTATAGTAAAAAGACCATTAAATTTTTCGCCTGTTTTGTTTCTTTTATATTTATAACTTGTCTCGTATACTTTTTGGCCTAGTGCAAATGGATTTTGTGATTTTTCATTTCTTGCGTTTACGACATTTTCTTTGTTTTGTATTAAATTTTCTGAAATTTTGTCATACATAATGCATAACTTTTCTTTATGTTTTTGGAGGTAGTCACTATACATTTGTTTATCATAGAATATGTCAAAAAGGTCCCTCAATTTGGTGTGTCCTAATGTTAATTCTAGTGGCGTTAATTTAGTGCTAGAATGTATGGAGTTGTTATAAGCTATTATTGCATATTTCAATAGTTGTTGGATAGGTTTACAGAAAAAGTGCCTTCTGACAATCATATCTTTCTATAAGAAGATAAATGGGCTATATGGAAAAATGATAGCTGATGCGACTGAGCCCCCTACAACAACATGGGTCATTATTGATCCAGATTTTAAAAACATCAACCTAGGAATACAAATAGCAAACATCCTAAGTACATGTTTCACTGTCTTCAGACAAGATTTATCTGGAGCTACAAACAGAGAAACAAACAGAAATTATAAATTATTATAATAATAATTTATAATTTCATATTAGTAATTTTAAGTTTTTTTTTTGCAGAAGGAGGTATATTTTGCTATTAGTTTAAAATTTCGCACCCAAACCCGATTATCGATATGCTTTCAATAAAAATTGACCATTTTGAATACCTTTAGTAAAAGTTTCTTCACCCTTGAATATAAAAAGTGTACAGTATTGAGCAACTAACTATGGCTAATAATTCCTCTAATTCGGTGCTATATTTTGATGCAACAAGTTCCGTTGTTGCAGAGCGTATGTATGCAGAAACTATTCGGAGGGAGTGGCTAATATATTTATTTTTTTAGTATGCGTCATTTTATGGTATGAAATCCTAAGTAAAATTAATTTAATTAGCAAGCTTTTACAGAGCTTAATTTAAATATAATTCAGTCCACTACATCCTTAGAATCACTTAGTACTTACTTTCGGGGGTCGCACCAATTACAGATATTTTTGGGAAATATTAGTTGATGCAGCTTTAGAGTTAGCTCAAGATCTAGAAGTCGAAGCAATTGTTGCCAAAGTGCTAGAGCACAATTATTAATGAAATCGGGAATGAAATAATCATAATATGCCTGGACAGTAATGCAAAGTCTCAGAACTGGCACTCAACAGTGAGTAACGAAAAAGGCGACAGGCTAGAGGATTTAATTGCCCTGTAACTTATATATAGTGAATAGCCATAACCAACCTACAACTTTTTGCAGTAACCAGGGAAGTAGTAACATTGATGTCACTCTCGTGGGGGAAGGAATACTTGGAAAGGTGGGCAAATGGTCGGTTCTTGAAAACAAGTCACATAGTGACCACAGAGTGATCACGTTTGAGGTTGACATGAGAAACTGCGAAGTCAAAGAAATAAGTACTGGTTATAACTTGATGCATTATGACGCAGACGGGCTTCGAGACTGTTTGTTGCATGAAATAATAAAAGTGGAAAAACTGCAATGGAAACCCACAAGGGAATCCATACAGGAGCGAGTGCTTGCACTTACACAAGCCCTTCAAAACGTTTGTAATAAAACTCTCTATAAGAGAAGAATTTACAGTGATAAAGTCTGTTGGTGGAATGACTCCTTGGATTCCTTTAGAAAAACCCTTAAGGTTGCAATTCGCTCATACAGGAGGGCTCTTCCCAGAGATAGAAATGTTATGCGACAGCGATTAAATATGGCTAAACAAGCCTTTAAATTAAAAATTTATCGAGAAAGAAACAAGCACTGGAAAAGTTTGTCCAAGATGATCTGGGAAGAAACCCTTGGGGCTTAGTCTATAAAATATCGAGCCAGAAAATTAAAAGTGCAGGTGCTCTCTCCTCTATATGTGTAAATGGTGTGAGCACGAATGATTTTGACAATACGTTAAGAGCCATGCTGGACACTCTGATGCCGGATGACAACGTGGAACTTAAAAACGAGTATCATGGCGGAATAAGAGACGAGGCAAATTTGGTAAGGGGTAATACCCAGATAAAAGTGGTTTTACGAAGCGACTCGATCACTGAGGCCATTCAATGCATCAAAAATAAAAAAGGCTCCAGGCTGGGTTCAGATCCCTGGCAAAGTCATTCAAGACTTGAGCCCGATATTTGTTGACTATCTAACAAGACTACTGAACGACTGTGTGATGCTCGGCTATTTTCCGGTAGCTTGGAAAAAAGGCGTGCTAAAAACAATTCTAAAAAGTTCGAATAAAAGTAAATCAGACCCTGGGTCATATAGACCCGTAACATTAATCCCGGAACTGGGGAAAGTATTTGAGCGTATTATAAAAGCCCAACTAGAAAAAGCGTTTGGTGACGAAATGCACCACGAAGACCAGTTTGGTTTCGTGAGGGGTAGAAGCACTGTGATGGCTATTGAAAAGGCGAACACTTATGGCGAACATTAATGCAAAAACCGATAAATATGTAATTGTACTTTTCATAGATATTGGGAGGAGCTTTTAATAATGTTTGGTGGCCCATGGTTGTTAAATTGTTGAATGACAAGGGCACACCGGGACAAATATTATATTTAATTAAAAGTTATTTGACAGACCAATCAATTGAATATAGTAGTAAAACCCATAAAGTTACTAGAAAGTTAACGAAGGGATGCCCACAAGGCTCGGTCCTTGGGCCTTTTTTTGTGGAATTTAATAATGAATAACTTGTTAAATAGGGATTTTGGGGATGTAAACATCACAGCCTATGCTGATGATGTGGCTCTGGTGATTTCAAGCAATAGCAGAGCAGAGTTAGAACATAAGTGTAAAAATGCTGTAGACATCCTAGAAAAATGGGCTGTACGGAACAAGCTTGAAATTTCTGTTGAAAAAACAAAATATATGATGATGAAAGGAAAACTGGCCAGAGACCCTACTGTTAAAGTGCACAATAAAAATATTGAACGCGTCAAGCAATTTAAATACTTGGGTGTAGTCGTGGACTCGTAGAATATATAATCAGTAAATGTAAAAATGTATTACAGGTATTACGCAAAAATATCAGAATAGGCTGGGGAAGACCTCCGGAAACAATTATAACTATAATTAAAAGGGCGATCATACCAATACTGGCATATGCATGCCCGATATGGGGACATAGATTGGGCACAGTCAGAATCAAAAGAAAGCTGCATAGTTTGTATGGACTAATATGTAAAACTTTGACTAATTGCTACATCTGGACCTCAACTGAGGCATCGGGTGTAATAGCTGGCCTCCCACCATTAGAAATGGTGCTCTGAAAATAGTTGTGCTCAATATGAGAGATAAGGTACCTCAAATAAACAATTTAGGTAACCAAATTGTATTCCAACAGATAAATGCACTCTCGGACTTAAAACAACAACTAAGGGACCAAATAATCGAGGCATAGCAGAGAAGTTGGGATGTTTGCGGAAAGGGGAGAATAACACATGCCTTTTTCCCCAGCATTCTAAACAGATTGAACCTGGTATTAAAGACGCAAATGATATTGACGGAACTTTTAACTGGGCATGGCGAATTCAATTCCCATCTCTTTAGAGTGGGTAAAAGAGCGGACAAACTATGCGATATATATAGAATGGACGATGAACCCCTGCATAGACTGTATGATTGCCCCAAGTACGAGGAAGAAAGGCGAGAACTTGCCATGGTCTTGGACAGATGGCCTACTCAATCAAATGAAATTGGTCTCCAAATTGAAGACCAGCCTCTTCAAGACATGCTAGGTAAATTTTGAGAGGTAAAAATGTAATATAATCATTGTTAAACCGTAAAATATAAATTGTTAGAAAGGAAAAAAAGAAATGTCGAGTCAAAATTGTAACAAAATAAAATAGTAATTAAATATTATATAAATAACACCTGTATAATGATCTTCATTGGTGATTGTCATTAACTCTTTTTATTGAAACTGTTTTGTAATCTAGCTTGTTAAACTTGAAACTAATATTATATAACTCTTAGAATAATGTATTTTATGTGAAATATGTAAAAATGTAGAAATAAGGATGACTGTATTGCAAGGAGTTCCTAGTCTTGGATGTATACCTCCAAATTTTTTGTATTGAAACAAATAACGAAGCGATGTAAAAGAGAAAGGAAAATGGTAAGTGGTGGTCGTTGGGACCATTTTCCTTCCCCCCCCCCTTTTTTTTAAAGTCCAGACTCCTATTTTGGGAGAAACTTCCCATCAACTCCGGATCTGAATGTAATATGGATGAAAATGGAACTGAGGACGAATCAGATTAAATATCATCGACTATTCATTTACTATATTCATTGCGCTACTACTTATTTCTTTCAGAAAAATTGTTTCTTTTGTTTTCACCCCAATTACTAGAAGGATTTCTTCTACCTATATATATTCACAATTCACAATAAATTTCGCACTAGTATTATATTTAAATATTTACTTTTTGTCCTATCTAACCATATTTATGTTCCCTCCTAATGCATGATTGCTAGTCAAAACTGTCCTATCTCGCAAAAGTCACATTTCTAGTAATAATTTCATCCTACGAATTGGAATACCGTAAATGTCCTGCTTAATCTTAACTATGCCTAAATTTTTGTATCATTATTACTTTTAATAGGGATGGCCTTCCTAAAAATACTAAAACGGATATATCTCAAAACTGTCTTGTGTCCAGTTAGGACGTTTGAGCTTAGCAGGGCAGCATTATTGATTCATTTTCTAAATATCCTAGTGACAGTAGATTATTGAATTTATATAAAATAAAATTTGATGAAAACGCTCCTTTAGTTTTGTATAATACAACTGATATTTTGTCCAAAATAATATTATTTCCCTTTGAAGATTTTTTTTGTTGCTAATGCACTAATTCATTTATGTTAACATTTTTCTCAAATGCATAATATTCTGATATCCAGTTGCACAGAACCTTTGTTAAAATAGCAATTGCCAAACTTTGATAGTTACAATTTTTGATTTGTTGTCATCAACAATTCTTATACAAAATGTATGCAGTGTTACCGAAAGGACCGACTAATTTAATGTTATGTTTGTACTTAGACAATACGTAGTAGTAGAATTTCCAGAGAAGAAACTTGATGGTATTTTATCAATGAATATTGTTTCGAGTACTTGTTTATACCAGAAAGAAAATAATTGGTATTGCCATTGGCCGCGTTACAAATCCGATCAGCTGAAATGAAATGCAGTTGCTAAACATGCCAGCATAGACAGCAACACTAGTCAAAAATGTGCCGACATAATTAAATACAAGTCAAGTAATTTATTTAAAATTTGTGAAAATGTTACACAATATATCCAAATGTTTTCAATAGGGTATTTGACAAGGTCACCGAAAGGGTCCAAAACCAGCATAATATTAAATTAAGTATTCCTAATAAATGTAGAACAGTAATTAGAATTCCTAAATCTCAATATAATAAGAGAAATCTTAATTACAAAATATACAAAATAGACCGTTCAATCACGTGATCGCCAACGGTCTCCTGATTGGTTTAACGTCATATGTTAGTAAACAGAATATATGAGAGCTTATAGCATAGTATGATTTATGTTTTTGAGCTTGTTATGTGATTGTTTGTAAAGTTTTTGGGGTTATATTTGTGAGAAGCATATATTTCTGAGATACTACATTTTTCAACAATGGAAACCGGGTTTTATAGAGCAGACAGTGCCAATTTGCCAAAAATCGATCCCATTATGGTTGGCTGCTTCTTTAAAAACAATACCGACTTCTATGCAGCAGAGTTTAGAAATGTTAAAACATCAATGTAAGTAATATTATTTGAATATTATTATGTTATCCGAAATCAGTAGTGAAGTAGTCAACAATAAGATATAAAATATGATAAATCATGAGTAAAACTTTATTGTCTGCACAATCGCAATTTATTGTAATTCAACGATAAATAACTATTGTTTTAACATAATCCGACCTCTTCGCTTTCAACTTAACCATAACATATCAGAACAATTAGAAACAGAATCGGCCTGATTGTGTGTGTTGCTTTCTGACAAATTGACTTTTAACAACATATTTACTTTTTTTATGTAAAAACAAATTTAAACTGTAAAATTTAGTTTGCTGTACAAGGTGAACCCTATGTGACTAACTCTCTTGCTCTTGTTTTATTACATGTTGTATTTTTTAGGTCATCAAGACAGTCCTATGGAGATGATGCTATCGGCTATGTACAACTGAAACGAGAAAACAATATTTGCACTGTTAAATGTAAGATTTGCCCTGAACACAAAGTGCGAAACAAATCTTACAATGTTACAATGGTAGTAAATAAAATAGAAAGTAGTGTGACGAGTGTGCAATGCCATGATTGTGCAGCAAGTGAGGGGGGCTGCAAACATGCAGTTGCTTTTTTAATGTGGGTGCACAGACCTAGCGAGGAACCTTCATGTACGTCAACTGAGTGCTATTGGAAGAAATCGAAACTAGCTAAAGTGGGCTCTACATTAAGAAGTATTACAACCAAAGAACTGTCCAAGAATGGGACATCATACAATCCAACCCAAGACAGAGAAATTGGCGAATCCATTTTCTCAGAATGTATAGGTGAAGCTAAAAAACTAAAACTTGACTCTCAGATTATGAAACATTAGCCTGAGTATGAGACTCCACTTGTGAAAACACTTTCTCTACATAATCTGATAATAACACATAGACAAACTAGCAGTGAAAAATTTATAGAATGTATCAACAACAATTTTCTACAATCAACATTTGATGAGATAGAGAAGCAAACCAGGGAACAGTACAAAAGTTCTCTTTGGTATGAGTTGAGATATGGAAGAATAACTGCATCAAAAGCTTACGAAGCTAGTAGATGTAAAACCGCTGGTAGCTTGGTCGCAAACATTATGGGTGCAAAAGTTCCAGACAATGCAGCAATGAAAAGAGACAGAACTCTAGAAGATCTTGTCAGAAAAGTAGTAGAGAAGAAACTTACTAAATTGATTCGGCCATGTGGTTTGTTTATTTCCAGACAGTGTCCCATAATAGCAGCTTCACCAGATGGTATTTCAGAAAATGCAATTTTTGAAATAAAATGTCCCTCATCATCAAAAACATACACAAATTATTTGAAAAATGGAAATTTATCAAAAAAATGCTTAGCACAAGTTCAAATTCAAATGTATGTAACAGGTTACAGAAAATGTTATTTTTGTGTGGCAGATGAAAATTTTGAAACCACTCAAAATGTAGAAATTGTTGAAGTGATTTATGATGATATATACTGCATTAATCTTGTCAATGCTGTAATTCCATTTTGAAAAAAACCATATTTACTCGATATCATGGTATAAGAACATAGGGTAGAGCCACGCGCATATTAGCCGAAGTAGAAAGTGACTAGGTAGCCGACCGTAGTCGAACCTTACTCGAACTAAATGACAACATGCCCGCGAAATTTTAAATAAATATCGGTATATTATAGTTTTCTTTAACTATATATGCGAACAAGTGTGCAATTTCTTTGCGGTGCTCCTAACCTCTGCAGTAGTGTTATTGTGCCAATAATAGTAAGTGATTGTTTTGTTTTTAATTTAATTTATTTTTATTACTTTATTGCTTTTTATTACTTATTTTGGTGGTGTATTTAAAACGTTATTTTTTGCAGATTATGAGCTACACCAAACAATTCACGTAAGTAATAATCGTAAAATTTAATGTATAAATAGTTTATTGTAATTATTTTTTTAGACCACCGAAAATCGAAGAGGAGCCGGCGCCTCCAAATTTCGATAGTTGCCGGAGAACGTGTGTTTATTTTATTTGTAATAATTAATCACTTATTATTTTTATTAATTAATTGTTTAAATAGGCTATTTGGTAAATCGAGGGCGCCGGTTCGCGGATGGTAAGTCTTGCTTATTATTATAATTCAATATACCTACTATTATATTATTTATTTGATTATTTAGGATTTCGGAGCCCAATCAAAGTGGGCTTGGAGAGCGGATCCGTTCTCCACGACGACGCTCTCCACATAGAGGGTAAGATAGAACAGATAAAGTTTATTATATTAAACATTATATATATTTTTATTAATTAAACATTATGTTTATTATATATTATGTCAACATTTAGGACTTGAAATTAATCATCAAAAATGCGAAATTTTTTTCTGCTCTTACAACCAAAACACATATAAATTATTTGAAAATCTTTGTCCTGGAATTCGAATAGTTTCTGAAGATTTAGTATTATTGGGAGCTCCTTTAGTGAAAGAAGCTACTGAATTAGTTTTTGATAAAAAAATAGTCGAACTTAGACGAATGTGTGAACGTTTAGAACACCTTAGTTCACATATGGCTTATTATCTACTAAGACATTGTTTAGCGATACCGAAGTTATCTTACTTGTTAAGAACTATCCCGCTAACTGATTTTGAAAACATTATCAATCAGATTGACCAACAAATTTTTGAAGTTTTGGAGAAAATATTAAATGTTTGTCTAGATCAAAAACAAATTTTGATAGCATCGTTACCAATTCAAAACGGAGGACTTGGAATCAGAAAAGTCAATGACGTCCACCTATCTGCTTTTCTTTCATCTGTGAATGCTTCTTCAGGACTAGCTAACTCTTTTATGTCACACTTTGAGGAGGATGGCTTGACCTGGATTAGTGGATACAATAATGAATTAGAAATTTCGAAAATTTTAAATTCTGACAATATTCCAAATCAGCCATCAATTCAAAAAAATTGGGATATTATTAACACTAATAGAATATGTGAAATTTTGAAATTTGATACAAATTTAGAAAAAGCTCGATTTCTTGCTTCACAATCTAAATTTTCTGGTGCATGGTTAAATACATTGCCTTGCAAAAATTTGGGAACTTTGATAAATGATAATGTTTTCCGCATTTGTGTTGGTTTACGTCTGGGGTGCAATTTATGTGAACCTCATCGATGCATTTGTGGTGAGATGGTTGGTAGTAAAGGAACACATGGTCTCTCTTGTTCAAAGAGTGCAGGTCGGCAGTCTCGTCACCGAGATATTAATGATTTAATTCAAAAAGCACTTTATTCAGCCAATATTCCATCCAAATTAGAACCCGTTGGCTTATTTAGACAAGATGAAAAGAGAGTAGACGGAATGACTTTGATACCATGGTCACATGGAAAACATCTTGTCTGGGATGCAACATGTACAGATACCCTTGCTCCGTCATAGTTATTTAAATCTTCGAACTCAACTAAAGGAGTAGCTAATATTGCGGCAGCCAAAAAAACAAGAAAATATACAGAAAATATTGATGCCGGATATGAATTTCTTCCTTTTGCAGTTGAAACTTTAGGCCCATGGTGCGATCAGGCTGAAAAATTTATTCATTGTCTTGGTAAAAAAATGGTAGATGTGACTGGTGAGGTGTGATCTAAAAAATTTTTAACAGAAAGGCTAAGTCTAGCAATACAACGTGGTAATGCAGCAAGCGTTATGGGAACTTTGCCATCTTCATTGGCGTTGGAGGAAATTTATTTTTTGATTTGATATATGAAATGTTTCATTTGCTATATTTTATTTTAATGTATGAATTCTAATATTATTCTTTTTTTATATATTATATTTTCATAATTATAATTATACAATTTCAGCTGTCTTGAGAGACCGCATCGCGGGAACCGGGTCCGTTCTCCTCAAAGAAGGTAAGTTTATTTCATTGAATTATAATAAAATATATTAATATTTATTTTATTCCTTAGATTGTCAGAGGCCGAAGGAGCAGGTGCTCACAGAAAGTAAGTTATCTTCAAATATATTTTTTTTCTATACTAATCATAATTATACAATTTCAGCGTTCCAGAGAGAGAGACGCGGGAACGGATCCGTTCTCCACGACGCTCTCCATGACGCTCTCCACGACGCTCTCCACGACGCACTCTACGATGCTCTCCACGACGTTCTCCCCCAAGAAGGTAAGTTTACTTCATTGAATTATAATAAAATATATTAATATTTATTTTATTACTTAGATTTTCAAATGCAGGAGGCCGATGGAAAGGGCCACACAATACGGCCGTCGAAAGATGGCGACCGCCATATAAACAGAGGTATTTTTTATTTTTTAAATATTTCAATATTCATAAGTTTACTTTTAGTAAACGTCGGAATCATAGAGCCGGGAGGCAGGAGCGAGGGGGCCGCCCTAAAAAAATTGTTATAAAAAAAAGTTTAACAATAAAAATGTTTTAAATAATCTAGGAATTTTTTCTTACCCAATATCTATCCATATAAAAACAATAATTTATAATTATCCACATTGCAATAAATATGACCTAATAAAGATATCCTAATAAGTTACCTATAATTGACATTACCTAAAAATATAAAATTAGTAATAATTTTTTTTTTTTTTTTTTTAGTAGGGGAAATCCTTCTGGACACCCAACGCTTTGTGATCTAGCGCGCTGGGTAGTGCCGGACTTTTACCGGCTAAAACCCCTACTGACCTACACCATAGAACCTCTAACGTTTACTCTTTCACACTGCAAAAAACTTCATCTATTTTAGCTCCTTCAACAATTGGATTGATATTTTCACATTGTAAGAAGCTTCATCTATTTTAGCTCCTTCAACAATTGGATTGATATTTTCACATTGTAAGAAGCTTCATCTATTTTAGCTCCTTCAACAATTGGATTGATATTTTCACATTGTAAGAAGCTTCATCTATTTTAGCTCCTTCAACAATTCCATATAACTTCTTATATATGATTTAAATAGGATTTTTTAAATAAATTTCCTTTTTTTCACATTTCTATTGTATTTTCTTTTTTTTGATTTAAGATTTTTGTTTAGTTCTCCTAACCTGATATAAGTCCTTGTTCGACTTAAACATTGCAAAACATCCATAGGAATATAAAATTTCTCGTTAATCGCTTGTTGAACACGATCTGCAAGCTTTTGGAAAATCATTGGCTCATTAGACAAAGAAGCACCGTGAAGATTTTCAAAGATTCTATTTAAAATTCGGCACGTCTCTATTAATTGATCTCAAGGATATTTCAATTTCCCACGAGATTTAAAAACTATCCAATCTGGAATATTATTCGAATTAAAATGGCCTGTTTCTGAAGATAAATAGTTATATTTATGTTGAAATCTAAATGCAACATATCCTGCGATATATTTCAATCCTTCATCTTCAATAACAGTTTTATCAAATTCTTGCATTAGATCGATAGAATTTTCAAAATCCAGTAAACGTAGAGCTAATGATAATAACAGACAAAAAATATATTAAAAAAAATCGAGTTTTGTTATTTCAACTGCAAAAAAACAAAAAATAAGCGGAACCATCACCTACTGTAAAAAACAAGCAATATTTAATTCTCACTTACGATAAAGCATGACATACACATTACTACAAAAAAAAAATTACAAACAAATATTAGTAGATAAATTGATTTGATTTTTATTTGATTAGTATCAAACAAAATAAAATCTGAATTTCACAAATTCCATCATAAATGTTAGTACAAATCCAACTATTCAGATATTTGAACCAATAAAATTGATTATAAATTCATCACATTACCAGTATCCTCGCCAGTATTAGTCACAATATCTAATATAACGTCATCTAATTCTGTTGATTCAACTTCGCAGAATGCTAAACCTTGTTTTATTAATTTTTCAGATACTTCTGGTAGGTCTATCGGAGTAGCTAAGAAAGAGGTTTCATCACAATTCCCTTCAGTGTTTCCAGTACAAAATATATCGTTTGAATGCTTCCCCATAACATAATTTCGTAAACGATAACGGAAATTTAAGGCTGATGGATGAGAATTGGCTCCACACATTAATCGTAAATAAGAAAACATTTGCTCCAAAATGTCTTGGTTCAGGCGATATGTGAATATGTATTCAATTTTGAAAGTTTCGCTTTCGATGTTGTACGTTTCCTGTAAATGTTGGAATAATGATGGCAATGCATTGTTGGTCCGTAAAATTCCCTTTTGAAACTGAATGATGCCCTTATGTTTTCCGACTCTTAACTTTCTTATAAATTCAGTCATGTCATTTAATATTTGATCCTGTTGTTCTACATCCATTCCATATGCGTTCAAACCCGGGTGTTGTCCATATTTCATTTTGCTGTTAAATACATTAAACCATTTATTGAAGAGACGCAATACATTAGCAGTTTCTTGCCATTTTTCATTTTCCATAAAATGGTTCATGCCGCACCACTCCAGAGCTTTCGCATTTGATTCCGAAAATATTTGTGTTGCTAATTTTACATTCTGTCTTTCTGAACCTTCTACTGTCAAATGAGAATGTGATATTTTAAATGCAATTTTCGTATCTTTGGTATTCAGTAAAAGCAATTTCTGGAGGCATGACTTGTTAATAACCATTCCATCAAAACAGAATCCATCATCGAATAAATGATTCCTAGCAAGCTTGATCAAATGTGGAACGTCAGCAAATATAAATATTTTTAAATCGCTGTTGCTAGGGTGTTTAATATAACAATTTTCAGTTTCCTTTACTCCAACCTTTAAACTTGACCACAATGAAGAATTAGTGGGCCCTAAATCAGTAACAATAGCCACAACGACATATTCATTCTTGTATAATTCATCAACAACAGCCTTAATTATCTTCGGTGTAAGAGGTTGATCAAAATTATAATATACTGGTTGTCTCCATTTACTAAGAAGACCTCTGGCTAAACCAACTTGAGCAGTCTTATGAGGTCCAACGTTCTGCTGATTTCTTCTATCAATTTCAATTTGGTCAGATAGATAAACCTCATCGAAACAAAGCACAGTCAATTTCTCACAAGTAGACATGGACTCGCCTCTAATCTTCATTATAGGCATTACGTCTGTTAATAGCCCAGGTTGCATACTAAATTTGGATGCCCATCTAACAAGCGTAGATCTAGCTGGCAAAGGTATATGCATCTTGTCTTGCATATAGCGGTAGGCTTTTGCACTTAAACATCGTAGCGAAATGGCACTAGAAATATCTTCCGGAGTCCACTTATGCACCTTCTTTACTGGAGAATGAATTAGCATTAACTGCGTTGGGGTGAAAATCTTTCCGAGGTTTTCATTGGATTTGCTGATCTTTTCTTCCAATTCTTTAACTCGTTCTTTCAACATCAATACTTCGTTTTCCAATTCCATACACTTCTCAGTTTTTTCTTTCAATAGTTGTTCTAACTCTAAAGTTCTTGGTGTTTCTTGATTAAATTCATCTCGAGTTTCAGAACATTGCGTTAAATCTTCGGTCAAATTCCCGGTCAGCTGCTCAGTCGAATCCGTTGAATCCGTTGAAAATGTTTGATTTTCAAACCTGTTAGAATCTGGCATTGTGAGTGCCTGTGTTGGAATCGCATTTTCTACCAATGTGCGGATGCCAGATAAAGGTGTCAATAAAACTTCAACGCGATCCAAAGGTTTGTAGCAATGAACGGAAAAATGTTCCGAACAAACAGTGACTAAATTAAAATTAAAAATTATTACTATTTGCTAGTATTCGATCATGATTATTTTCAACCATAGCATTCAAAAAAAAATTTATTGAATAGCAATCGTTTAACAAATACTTACCATATTTAAGATTCACTGTTTCCACATTACAAGCATCGAGCCATTTCTGGATTAAGTTCTTATTCCTTGGAAACTTAAAATAACTAATACTTTTCCCGATGGTTTTTTTATAATAGTTTTTACATTCTCTCACTGCACAACGAGGCATTTTTGTATTATATGTAGATTAAATAGAATAAAACGATACACAAAACGTAAATCCAAGTGATTATAACCAAATTCAAATACAAATGTCAAATCTAATAGCGTTTTTAAATTGGTGCCCCGGTGCAGAGTAAGTATATCTCTGTCCTGTGTTATCAATACAAGTTAAAACAAGATAGATATATACTCAGTGCACACTACTGCAATACATCAAAAATGCCATCAAATCAAAACAATAACATATGTCAGTTCGTTTTTACCTTCGGTAAACGTCGTGTTCATCCTCGGCTAGCGAGTCAATCTGACAATAAGCGACCAATTTAAGAAAAGTTGTGGCCCTATGTTCTTATACCAAGCTCTATATTAAATAAAAATATACGTGTTTAGATATCAACGAGTTTAGATATCACAGTTTAGTTTCTATGTAATTTATTCTATTTTATTTTCAGATTTTTCAAATAAATAAACTCCTGTAGGTACGTTTCTTGATCAATTTTTATTGTAAAGTATTTGTACTTTTATCTTGTACTTCAATGCATATTGGGTAACATGACCCAAAGCGACTTGCAAATTTTTATTTCTATCATACCTTACTAAATACAACTACAAATTACTTATTTAATAATTGGCCCTTGCAAATTCACTAAGGCTGATGCTATTACAATAGCGTCATCTATGATGCCAATTAAGTTTGTGTTTACAACAGAATGTGGTTTCAACATTAAAAATTCCTTTATACGTCTAATAACCCTTTCGACATGGATTCTCAGACTTGCTACTTCCTTTGTTTTTTTCACCAATTCTTTGGATAACTTGCTGTCACTTGAGACACTTGGTGGTCTCACTAATTGAAAACCTTTCCTCAGCAGCATTTCTTCGATATGTTTGAAGCCCCTATCGGCTAAGATAACAGCTTCAGCAGGAAGATGGTCGAAGAATTCACATGTTTTAACTAAGTGCACATCACTTATTCTTCCACCATAGCCAGGGGAAATGTAACTCACAAGACCATCAGGTGTACAAGCTATCAGATATTTTATAGTGTTACATTTCTTGTAATCAGACCACGTTTGAGCCTGGTGAATCGATCACCAATACAAGTAACATTCTCGTATTTATTTCTAAATGCAATGGGTAAATTTTTTCTTATTGTTATTGTATCTTTGCCAGAAAAGGCTTTAGTTGGTTTGCCAAACTTGGCACAAATTTTGAATTTTTTTTACTTGCGTACGATGTAGAAATTCCAAAATTATCTCTAAAGTATTCTTAAAAGAATGGGATGGACATACGGCATAGGACTTGGAAAACGTCAACAAGGGCGGACTTCACCAGTCTATGTAAAGGGGCAAACTAACACTCAGGGTCTTTCCTATATTCCAAAGAATCATCATTTGAAATCTACAGGTTAGCAATTGCTGTTCATCGAATTAACTTCAAACCAAGGTACTAGTCAGAGCGAGTGTAAAGACACGTCGCCAATTATCACCTTTTGATAAAATTACCTATCCCTTACGTCTCGGGTATATTCACGAGGTGTCTCTTTCTACCTTACGGCCTCCTTACGTCTCGGGTATATTCACGAGGTGTCCCTTTCTACCTTACGTCTCGGGTATATTCGCGAGGTGTCTTTTTCTACCTTATGTTTTCCTTACGTCTCGGGTATATTCACGAGGTGTCTCTTTCTACCTTACGTCTCGGGTATCATTCACGAGGTGTCTCTATATCCCGCGTCTCGGGTGCATTTACGAGGTGCTCCTATTTTTATACGATGTACATTGTATCTGACTCCGACTATTATCTTTATTATCCTCGCTTTAATCCTTATAAATAATTAATTTTATAAAGAAAATCAGTATTTTGTCAGAGGGAGTAGATATGGAAGAAGCTCCAGGGATTTCAGGATTATTTTATACTTTCATTAATTGTTCGTTTTATCGGTATTAACTCCATAAAGAAAAATACTATTTCTTTAGGATGTGTGACATCTCTATTGAGAATTAATTAGGTGGAATATTAACCTTGGACCGTTACGGGTCACAAAAAAGCTCTTCTGCGTGGGATCATGGAAAACGTTACTACTTCGAACACAGGAGACGGGCCCCTCCAGGTGACGGTTTTCTGTGAGCTTGGGGTTTCGTATATAGTCTGTTTAATTGTCCCGAAGGTTTTGTCACATATGATATCCGGAGAAATATATTTTGTTTATTTCATTCGCGTATACATTATGTTTATTTTGAAAGATATGAGGGAACATAGATATAAGTGGGGTACTTCGAGAATCTAAGACTTTTTAGAGTTACATAATGTGTACATCAACGTGGGCAGCTGCAATAACGCAGTATAGTTGAAGCTCTGCCGATGAGCTCTGCACATGACCCCTCTTCGAACACAAGGGAATCATATTTAGCAACAGAATATATATATATTTTGTTATATTTTGTTGTAATTTTTAAATGTTTATTATATATATCTATTTGTAGCTAAATCTCAGGGAGAGCTTCAACTGTGTACACGGGATTTTTAGTACTTTATTGTATACTTTGCTTCACTAATATATTTTTTAAATTCACGATTTCTCTTAAATGATTGTATGTATTTTTTACTTTGTATTTGTAGGCAATTGTTGTAACGTGTATTTTGTGTTGTCTACCCTTCAGAGTGTATATGTGCAATTAAAGTGTACTGCGCAACCAAAGTGTACATGGACTTAAGATGCAAGAGTGGGGGTTAACGGCTCGCTCTCTTGGCTACGGACTATGGAAGAGGATGGTCGTGTCCGTCAATAGAAGACTATTAAGTATTGTAATCCGGTAAATAAAAGCCCTTAAGTTGTCGAAACAAGTGTGTCGAGTATTCTTTATTTTGAGTACGGTCCAGTTTAGTTAGTTGTTAGTCTGAATAGTCTAAAGCAGTTGATTATTCAAGTGACGCGATCCTCGTGGCCCACTATTCTACGAAAGTTAGGTTATACCGCTCAAAAATCCTACATCAGAAGTGGGATCGATTCAATTCAATCAAGATGAATAATCCTGAAAACGACGGAGCCAGCAGCAACAATGGAGAGCCACTCTCGATGGAACAGCTCATCCAAACAACGGTACGAGCTATTATGGTTTATGAAGAGGGTGAAAGAAGTAGATCGCCTAGACAAAGTGTCGCTAAGCCAGGTTTCACTAACAGAGAACTTAGTGCTTTGTTGCCAGAGTTTGATGGTAATTCCGATGCTAATATTTGGGTGCAACGGGCTGAAACTATCCAGGCGACCTACGAAGTGGACGATCGGGTGATGCAATTGATTGTGGCAGGCAAGTTTACAGGTGCTGTCAAAACTTGGTTTCATTCGAGAATTGAATTTATTACGATGCCATGGACTTATCTAAAAGAAGAGCTATTAGACATGTTTGGGTGTCGGCAAGACAGACTAGTGGCAATGCGGAAATTTGAGGCACGATTATGGCGCAAACAAGAAAAATTTTCAAGCTATTTTCATAATAAAGTCACCTTGGGGAATTTAGCAGGAGTCAATAACAACGACCATATGATTGAATATGTGATAGATGGTTTCGACAATTATGTACTTCAGAGCCAGGCCCGGATGCAAAGTTTTCGCACCTTGCAGGATCTTAGCCGAGTGATGAACAACGTAACACAAAGCGACAGAGATGCGACTTCACATTCGCGCTCAAGTGTTCCACAACGATCTACAAACCACACCGTTACATCCACATATCGTCAGAACCCAGTGAATAGTGCAAGTGGGGTAGTTTCGGGGCCTATTCGTTGTTTTAATTGCAGTTTGAGTGGCCATCGCGCATCCGAGTGCACAAAACCCAAACGAGTTGCGGGATCTTGCTTCAAGTGTGGCAAAATAGACCACCAATTTAGAAACTGTCCGGACCGAAGAAATCCGAGTGTAGCCGAAGCTGATACTACAACCCATATTGTTCAAACTCCAGGTATAATTAAATCCCCATATATGATTAGCTTTTATTTTGATGTTGCAAATTTTATTGGGGTTTATTCCCAAGTTGTTATTGACGCATTAGTTGATTCGGGTAGCCCGATAAGCTTAATTAAACAATCATACGTACCGAAATTTTTGATTAGAGAATTGCCCGATCAGTTTTGTGGATTCACTGGAATCAATAATTCTCAGCTTAATATTCTCGGACAATTTGAAACAAGTATTGTTATTAGTGACATTAGAATGTGCGTTAAATTTTTTGTAGTACCGGAGAACACCATGAACTGTTCGAGCATTCTCGGTCGAGATTTTATCAATTCACCTAATATTAAGTTAGATTTCGCTGACACATTGAAGGTTCGGAAAGCTGAACCGGATGCAATTGCCGAAATTATGAACATCGACATCGACCAAAATCACGAGAAATCTGTATCGTCGTTAAATGTAAATCCCGACTTGCCTCACTGTGTCTCTTCCAGAATAGAAAGCATGTTTAATTGTAGTTATGAATGTCGCGATCGAAATTCGCAGGGGAATGAGTACGAAATGAATATTGTCTTAAAGCACGAGCAACCAATCACTTTTCGCCCGCGACGTATATCGTTTGCGGAACAAAATAAGTTAAGATGCATCATAGATGATCTGGAGAGGGAAAACATAATTCGGCCTAGTAATTCACCGTATGCTAGCCCTATTGTACTGATTCATAAAAAGTCCGGTGATTTAAGATTATGCGTTGACTACCGTGAATTGAATAAGATAACAGTAGGGGACAATTTTCCCACTCCATTGATCGATGACAATCTAGATCGTTTGAAGGACAAAGAGTTCTTTTCTTGTCTTGATTTAAAAAACGGATTTTATCACGTCAAAATGGCTGAAAGCTCTATCAAGTACACCTCGTTCGTCACCCCCTTTGGTCAATACGAATTTTTACGAATGCCGTTCGGGCTCACTAACGCTCCTCGAGTGTTTCAGAGATACATCAATTTGATATTTAGAGATTTGATTCGGGATCATAAGATCATTGTTTACTTTGACGACATTTTGGTAGCCACGTCGACACTAGAAGAACACTTTGACATATTACAGGAAGTTTTTCAGTCAGTTAAAGTTCACGGGTTAGTATTTCGATTAGACAAATGCTCCTTTTGTTATTCCGAGATAACGTACTTAGGGTACCGCGTTAATAAAAATGGCATTAGACCATCGGTTGAAAATGTTGGGTCAGTGTTAGATTATCCGATACCAAGAAATTCAAACGAAGTTCATCGATTTGTCGGCCTTGCGAGTTATTTCAGAAGGTTCATCCCAAACTTTTCCACGATCGCTAAGCCTCTTTACGACTTAATTAAGAAAAACGTTAGTTTTAAATTTGGGGACGTGGAATACCAAGCGTTACAAACTTTGAAAAATCTATTATCCACAGCGCCAATTTTAGCGATATATTCTCCACAAGCTGAGACCGAGCTACATTGCGACGCCAGCGCTTCTGGATTCGGATCCATTCTGTTACAAAGACAAGCTCATGGTAAATTCCAACCAGTATTTTATTTTAGTCAACGGACTACAGAAGCTGAATCTAAGTTCCATAGTTTTGAGCTGGAATGTCTGTCGATTGTTAATTCAATTAAGCGGTTTCATGTTTACTTGTACGGAATCCCATTTAAAATTGTCACGGATTGTGATAGTCTTAGGCTGACCCTGAGTAAAGTCAATGTTAATCATCGAATAGCGAGGTGGGCAATGTTTCTTCAAAATTACCAATACACTATTGAACATCGACCGGGCAAGCGCATGAGTCACGTCGACGCGTTAAGCCGCTGCCATATTGTTCTAATTTTACAAGAGAACACGTTCGATCAAACGTTGGCTCTCAGCCAGAGTAGAGATCCTATTATATGTAAAATTCAAAATAACTTAGAAAAAGCCGAAAGCAAGTTATACGAGTTACGCGAAGGTCTTGTTTACCGAAAGGTTAATCGCAATAAGTTGTTGTTTTATGTTCCGAAGGACATGGAGTCTAACGTTATTCGAGCATGTCACGATGATTTAGGCCATTTGGGTACCGAGAAGGTATTACGACATCTTACCCGAGTATATTGGTTTCCCGATGCAAAAAGTAAGATTAATAAATATATCGCGAATTGTCTCAAGTGTTTACAGTATGACCCTTTGAGTGGTAAACGAGTCGTTCGACAAATGAAACTCCGAGTCGATTGTTGGAAAAGACCAACGATTTATGTCGAATCACCTTAGAGTCATTTTTTGAAGTTCATCGCGATTTAGAAGATACGCGAGAAAAAGCGGCAGAAAATATACGGAAATCTCAAAAAAGTAACAAAAACTATTACAATGCACGGCATAAAACTCCTAAGATCTACGCGGTTAATGATTTTGTCATGATTGCTAATCATGATGTTACTCCGGGTGTCAACAAGAAGTTGATACCGAAATTTAAAGGGCCCTACACAGTGAGAAAGGTACTAGATAACGATAGATATGTGGTTGGTGATATCGATGGTCATCAGTTGACGCAACGGCCATTTGAGACGGTAGTTGGACCTGATCAAATGAAGGCCTATATGTTAGACTGCTCTGTTGAGGCTATTATATTTACATTTAAGAATTTATGTTTTGAAGCCATTCTGTTGAGGCTATTATGTTTTGAAGCCATTCTGTTGCGGCTATTCTTATGTTGACACTTAAGATTTGTGTTTAAAAATTGTTCCGTTTAACCGTAAGTTAGGGAAGGTGTTGTTTTGCACTTAGTGGTGACTGAAGTTCGAGGTCGAACTTGATGTCAGGTTGGCCGAACTGTAGGCAATTGTTGTAACGTGTATTTTGTGTTGTCTACCCTTCAGAGTGTATATGTGCAATTAAAGTGTACTGCGCAACCAAAGTGTACATGGACTTAAGATGCAAGAGTGGGGGTTAACGGCTCGCTCTCTTGGCTACGGACTATGGAAGAGGATGGTCGTGTCCGTCGATAGAAGACTATTAAGTATTGTAATCCGGTAAATAAAAGCCCTTAAGTTGTCGAAACAAGTGTGTCGAGTATTCTTTATTTTGACTACGGTCCAGTTTAGTTAGTTGTTAGTCTGAATAGTCTAAAGCAGTTGATTATTCAAGTGACGCGATCCTCGTGGCCCACTATTCTACGAAAGTTAGGTTATACCGCTCAAAAATCCTACATATTTTACAATAAATATTGTATATGCCTTGTATTTCATTTCACACAGAACTTTGTATCGAATTTTAAGATCAAAACACAACGTAGGCCAATATTTCTTTACTAATTAATAAATATATGTCAGCCCCGGGTTAGACATATTACAGTGGCTATGTGACTAACGCATAAAGAGATGACGCCATATATGATAGTCCTGCAAAATGTGCACAATTGATGGTGAAATATACTTTATTAACGAGATTTAAAGAAATATGGGGAAATTTGAAGAAACAAATCGTAAGTAAACGAACGTTTTTTGTGGTGCACTTGCGCATGTGCATGCACCGTTTTACTTGTGCATGTTTTATTATAAATAAATAAAAAAACTCGTCAATTACTGGTAAAAAAAAACGCATGTATGGAGTGATTATTAAGTAAATGAATTAGAGCAGACCTATTGAACGTTTAGACCTCGGTTCAAATTGACTACAAATAATTTCAATGATTGTATCTACGACTATACAATATACGAATTGGTCCAGGCCTCGGTCCAAGCTCTATCGTAACTAATTTTCTTTTAATAACGACATCGTATAACGATAAAACAATGTTTTACAACAAAATCAAAACTCTGGCGCGATCGCGGATACTAATTAAACTACAGACCAATCAGAGTAGCTCTAATTAGAATTGAAACGTTCAGCGATCGCTGTTAGCCTCGCGGTTTGCTTCGCGGCGGTTGGAACATATAGCTTAAGTGCTCCGCTTATGAACCGGCTTATGCTAATTTGGCGAAATGTTTTATATTAAATGTACAAAATTTAAAAATTCGACTTCTAACATCTAATTATAATTAATGAATCAAGTTCAACCATACTAATATATATTATTTAATAAGAATATATATTATTTAATAAGGATATATATTATTTAATAAGGATATATATTATTTAATAAAGATATATATTATTTAATAAGGATATATATTATTTAATAAGAATATATGTTATTTAATAAGAATATATGTTATTTAATAAGAATATAATTATTTAATAAGAATATATATTATTTAATAAGAATATATATTATTTAATAAGGATATACATTATTTAATAAGGATATATATTATTTAATAAAGATACACTGCTCAAAAAAATTAGCGGAACGCGTTTTTAAAAGATTCTCATTTTTTTATTAAATGACTTATCAAATATTTTCTTGTGAGAATTTATTTATTAAACATTCCTCTTCAAACAGCATACAAAACGTTTCTTCTAAATCTACTTGTTTCTTATGTACAAGACGAAATGTACGTAATGTTACAAAATTAAAGTGTTTCTAGATCATTTAGCAAATTAGAAAGATACCGCAAGTAGTCTATTGAAAGAACAAACGTCAGTTTTTGATTGATTGATATCCCTGTGTATGAAATGCGTTCACTCAGTGAAGTTGAAGTGGCGCGGGCTGTTGCTTTAGTTGAAGATGGACGTTCTATGCGCTACGTAGCAAATCAACTCCAGACTAGTCCATCCGTTATCTGCAGACGTTGGAATCGGTACCAAGAAACAGGTAGCTACACCAGAAGAGTTGGACAAGGCCGAAAACGAAAAACAACCCACCAAGATGACAGGTATATCGTTTTAACTTCCCTTCGCCAACGTACTGCAACTACTAGGGAGCTACAAAACCATCTTAGAAATGCCACAGGAGTACAGATTTCTGACCAATTAGTCAGAAATCGACTAAAGGAAGCTGGTTTGAGAGCACGTAGACCTGTACGAGTTCCTCGGTTAACTATAGATCATAAAATTGCTCGTCTAGCCTTTGCCCGTGAACATGTTCAGTGGCAACTTCGGCACTGGAGATCAGTGTTATTCACTGATGAGTCGCGGTTCACTTTAACTCATTGCGATGGTCGTGTTCGAGTATACAGACGTCCTGGTGAACGATACGTTGACACCACTGTTCACGAAATTGACAGATTCGGAGGCGGATCTGTAATGGTTTGGGGTGGCATAAGTATAGATGGCCGCACCGACTTGGTAGTCGTTCCTCAACGCTTAAATGCGCAGATATACGTAGATTCAATCCTGCAGGAGCATGTGTTACCATTTGCCAACAATTTTGGTGATGAATTTCTTCTACAACAAGACAATTGCAGAGTTCACACGGCGCAATTTACGAGAAATTTCCTCCGGGATCAAGGAACTTCAGTCATGGAGTGGCCGTCCATGAGCCCCGATCTTAACCCGATCGAACACGCATGGGACATGCTGGACAGATGCATTAGAAAGCGCCCTGTTGCGCCTATTACACTTCAACAACTGTCGGAGGCTCTTGTGGAAGAATGGAATAATGTAGGTCAGAAATCTCATTCGAAACATGCCTCGCCGTTGTCAAGCCGTAATCGATGTTAATGGAAGCCATACGCGTTATTGAGATTCGAAATTGTTAGCGCAAGTGATCTTTTTTGATAATGGAAATGTTCACTACACTTTGATTTTGTGATAGTTTTTATATTTAGTCATGTAGATAAGAAATAAGTAAATTTAGAAGAAACGTGTTGTTTAAAGAGGATTGTTTAATAAATAAATTTTCACAAGAAAATATTTGATTGGTCATGTAATAAAAAAATGAGAATCTTTTAAAAACGCGTTCCGCTAATTTTTTTGAGCAGTGTATATATTATTTAATAAGGATATATATTATTTAATAAGAATATGTATTATTTAATAAGGATATATAAATTATTTAATAAGGATATATATTATTTAATAAGAATAAGAATATATATTATTTAATAAGGATACATATATATTATTTAATAAGAATTTATATTATTTAATAAGAATATATATTATTTAATAAGGATATATATTATTATAACGTTAACGTATACAACGTAGGCCAATATTTCTTTACTAATTAATAAATATATGTCAGCCCCGGGTTAGACATATTACAGTGGCTATGTGACTAACGCATAAAGAGATGACGCCATATATGATAGTCCTGCAAAATGTGCACAATTGATGGTGAAATATACTTTATTAACGAGATTTAAAGAAATATGGGGAAATTTGAAGAAACAAATCGTAAGTAAACGAACGTTTTTTGTGCACTTGCGCATGTGCATGCACCGTTTTACTTGTGCATGTTATATTATAAATAAATAAAAAAAAATCGTCAATTACTGGTAAAAAAAAACGCATGTATGGAGTGATTATTAAGTAAATGAATTAGAACAGACCTATTGAACGTTTAAACCTCGGGTCAAATTGACTACAAATAATTTCAATGATTGTATCTACGACTATACAATATACGAATTGGTCCAGGCCTCGGTCCAAGCCCTATCGTAACTCATTTTCTTTTAATAACGACATCGTATAACGATAAAACAATGTTTTACAACAAAATCAAAACTCTGGCGCGATCGCGGATACTAATTAAACTACAGACCAATCAGAGTAGCTCTAATTAGAATTTAAACGTTCAGCGATCGCTGTTAGCATCGCGGTTTGCTTCGCGGCGGTTGGAACATAGCTTAAGTGCTCCGCTTATGAACCGGTTTATGCTAATTTGGCGAAATGTTTTATATTAAATGTACAAAATTTAAAAATTCGACTTTTAAAATCTAATTATAATTAATGAATCAAGTTCAACCATACTAATATATATTATTTAATAAGGATATATATTATTTAATAAGGATATATATTATTTAATAAAGATATATATTATTTAATAAAGATATATATTATTTAATAAGGATATATATTATTTAATAAGAATATATGTTATTTAATAAGGATATATATTATTTAATAAGGATATATATTATTTAAGAAGAATATATATTAATTAATAAAGATATATATTATTTAATAAGGATATATATTATTTAATAAGGATATATATTATTTAATAAGAATATATGTTATTTAATAAGAATATAATTATTTAATAAGAATATATATTATTTAATAAGAATATATATTATTTAATAAGGATATACATTATTTAATGAGGATATATATTATTTAATAAAGATATATATTATTTAATAAGGATATATATTATTTAATAAGAATATGTATTATTTAATAAGGATATATATTATTTAATAAGGATATATATTATTTAATAAGGATATATATTATTTAATAAGGATATATATTATTTAATAAGAATATATATTATTTAATAAAAATATATATTATTTAATAAGGATATAAATTATTTAATAAGAATATATATTATTTAATAAGAATATATATTATGTAATAAGGATATATATATTATTTAATAAAGATATATATTATTTAATAAGAATATGTATTATTTAATAAGGAAATATATTATTTAATAAGAATATATATTATTTAATAAGAATTTATATTATTTAATAAGAATATATATTATTTAATAAGGATATAAATTATTTAATAAGAATATATATTATTTAATAAGAATATATATTATGTAATAAGGATATATATTATTTAATAAGGATACATATATATTATTTAATAAGAATATATATTATTTGATAAGAATTTATATTATTTAATAAGGATATATATTATTTAATAAGGATATATATTATTTAATAAGAATATATATTATTTAATAAAAATATATATTATGTAATAAGGATATATATTATTTAATAAAGATATATATTATTTAATAAGAATATGTATTATTTAATAAGGAAATATATTATTTAATAAGAATATATATTATTTAATAAGAATTTATATTATTTAATAAGGATATATATTATTTAATAAAAATATATATTATTTAATAAGAATATATATTATTTAATAAGGATATAAATTATTTAATAAGAATATATATTATTTAATAAGAATAAGAATATATATTATGTAATAAGGATATATATTATTTAATAAACATATATATTATTTAATAAGAATATGTATTATTTAATAAGGAAATATATTATTTAATAAGAATATATATTATTTGATAAGAATTTATATTATTTAATAAGGATATATATTATTTAATAAGGATATATATTATTTAATAAGAATATATATTATTTAATAAAAATATATATTATGTAATAAGGATATATATTATTTAATAAAGATATATATTATTTAATAAGAATATGTATTATTTAATAAGGAAATATATTATTTAATAAGAATATATATTATTTAATAAGAATTTATATTATTTAATAAGGATATATATTATTTAATAAAAATATATATTATTTAATAAGAATATATATTATTTAATAAGGATATAAATTATTTAATAAGAATATATATTATTTAATAAGAATTTATATTATGTAATAAGGATATATATTATTTAATAAACATATATATTATTTAATAAGAATATGTATTATTTAATAAGGAAATATATTATTTAATAAGAATTTATATTATTTAATAAGAATATATATTATTTAATAAGAATATATATTATTTAATTAGAATATGTATTATTTAATAAGGATATATATTATTTAATAAGAATATATATTATTTAATAAGGATATATATTATTTAATAAGAATATATATTATTTAATAAGGATATATATTATTTAATAAGGATATATATTATTTAATAAGAATATATATTATTTAATAACAGGCCTTATTGTAACCTTTTTTTCCCACTGCAGACAGTACAGGTTAGTGTGTTCAAAAATGGTTATGCGGATCGCGGAGCGGGCTAGCGCCGCAGGCGAAAATTTTTGGAAGGTTAGGTTAGGTTTAAACTTAACCTAACACCTAAAATAGTGCCGCAGGCAATTTTTTTTACGATTTTCATGGTCATGCGGTTTCCTTAGATGCCAGTTGTAGGCATTTAGAAGCATTAAGGCCCTTATTGTTGATAAATGATTATTTGTTTGGTTTAAAAAAAATATATTTCAATCGTCATCAAACAACCGCCGTTAATTTATTTACCGTCGAGGGCTATTTCATTACATACAGATCAAATAGCATAGAGGAGTAAAGCCCGTGTAGATTCTAAAACGAACCAGGCGCTTTATTTATGTGCGCTTTGCTTCTCTATGCTATATGATCTCTATGTTTCGTTCTAGCAAAAATTATGCGCGCGCGTGAATTAGAGACTGAGACTTCAACTTGCACTTGCACATCAGCCACTGTGAGTGATTCACGCTTAAATTACTGCTAAGCTTATTGGTTGCTCATTATTTACCAACTTATCCAAACTTTTATTGCCATTAAATTTTATTCCAATTTTATTTTTAAACTCTTACCAGGTAAATTAATATTGTGAATTGTTTTGTTTTGCTGTTGAGAAGTTATTTCTTTTAAAAGGTTTAATTGTGAAAATAAGCCACTAAGCCATCTAACTATGGAATCTGATAAAAGCAAACTTAAACGTAGGGCTTCTTTAGCTAATTGGTTGATATCAACTACGCCTGATCAAAAAAGACAGCGTATATTGAATGAAGCAAGTACTAGCAAAAATAAGGAAATTATAAATGTAGAGAGTAACAAAGAGAAAGATGATGATGAAGACCAAGAAATAATTTTCAAGCAAAAGCCAATTTCTTCTTCATCTTCATTCACATCAACAATTGATAATGAACCTCAACCTTCATCTTCAACTTCAGGCTCAGGTTCAATTCATGATCAATCCGACAGTGGCGTAGCCCATCAAAAGTATATTCGGCATTTCCGTGTGAATAACAAACCTTATGTTGCATGCACAGTTTGCTCCGAATTTCCAAACACTGTCAAAATGTTTTCAAAAAAAAAACACAGTTACCTCCGATTACTAAAGAACATGGTACTTTGTATCGTAAAGAAACTGTTGATAAACACCTTGCTCAACAATATCATGCCCAATGTATTAGAGCGCTTCGATTATCGACACTATCACATGAAAAAGTACCAGAAACCCAAGGAACGAATGCGAACATGGATGATTTAGTTTCAAAAATGAACGAAAAATTAGGCAATAAAATTGGAAGTCTGCTTCTCCATACATATGGTGATGCCAAAAAACTCACACTAAGTGCTTTTTCGTTTCCATCGAGAGTCGTAGTGGCAAAATTAGCCGAAACATTTTCGTTCAACGATATTGAAAGTTCCTCGTCATCCATGCAAAATCTAGATTACCAATATTTGATGCCACAAGCGCATGAAGAGTTTTTGAATTGCATTGTAGTGAGTGATAAGAAAATGTTTGCGAAAACTCTTACCGAAGATATTTTATCCTTGTCACTTCGATGCGATGGTAGTGTTGATCGTACTCAGATGGACAAAATTTATCTTTTTGCAAAAGTGGTGAAAAAATCCGGTAGAGCAGAACAATATTTCCTTGGAGCTAGTGAACCAACTTGTCGCGGAGCAGAAGGATTACTTGGTGCTATGGAAACAGCGTGCGGTCTTACTGTTGAAGCAGGAATCAATATCGTTAAACAAATTTTTGAATTTGCGTCTTCTATTGTGACAGATGGAGCATCAGTAAATGTCGGCAAAAAAAATGGTTTGTGGGAGCTTTTTGAAAAAAAGTATAAAACCGATTCGAATGTTCCAATCTTAAAATTTTGGTGCGCTGTACACAGATCAAATTTGGCTTTCAAGTCAACTAGCAACTCTGTTTCTGAACTCAAACATATAGTACAAGAGCTTGCAAGTCTTAGCAGTTTTTTCCATGCATCAGGATTACGATCTAAAGAACTACGTGACATAGCCAAAGAAAACAATTGCTCTCTTATAAATTTGCCCCGTTTTTTTGAAGTACGTTGGACAGAATTTTCATTTGATTTAGTGAATGCAGTATTAGCTTCTTGGCATAGTCTTGTTTTATACCTGACAAATAGTACTGAAAGAGAAGCTTTGGGATATGCAAAATTTTTAATGAATTCAGATAATCTGCACCTTCTAACATTCATTGCTGATTTATTGATAGTATTCAGCAGATATCAAAAAAAAATCCAAGGGGATAGTGTTACTATTATAGACATTGAGAAAGAAACAGAAAGTGTGAAATCTAAACTTACCAGCTTAAAAGAAAAACCATTATTGGGAGGATGGGTTGAAACATTCAATGCCGAAATGAAAGTAGATTCAAAAACTCAAAGATGCACTTTAAAAGGATTCACTCTTAATGAACATCGAGAACGAAGAGGAAAAGAGCATCACAAATATGTATCTCAATGTCGAAATTATGCTGCCGTGTGTGTAGAGTTAGTAGATTCTTTAGTGGAATTTCTTGGCCAACGATTCGATATAGATTCGCAAGTAATTAAATATTTAAAACCGTTTGTAAAGTTAGACCCAGAAACAGATTTAAAAGGTGTTCACAGCCTGTTAGGGAAAGATTTGGACCTCACTGAAT